>JAFIDM010009631.1:37667686-37733359 GCA_023159025.1 Thereuonema tuberculata
GTTTTTTGTTCTTCGGGGGTCACTGCCAGATGTGACGGTGGCCTTCAGATAAGATCTTGCCTTTCTGGGTCTTTTATGGGGGAAGGCAGAACGGGCTTAAGAACCCCACTGTAGGACGAAACGGCCGTTACCGATTACTTCAGATAATCGAATCAGAAAGGGATTTAGTTAGTTAGTTAGTTACTCTTGTGCTGTTCTTGTTTCTCATTTTGTTTTGTTAAAAATTTCTTCAGCACGTTAAACTCATTCCAAGGTTAGTTGTAAGAGTTTATCGATTTAATCAACTGTCGACAAATTGAACATTTGTAGGTTGTTTACAAATGCAGAAACTTTCTTTGTATTGTTTTTGGTAACTAAATAAAACGTAAAATTTTAAGAAAAGTGAGCTTTAAGTTCTTACAAGTTCCTTCATTTCTTATCTTTTCTAAACCAAGCTTGCTCGGCTTCTTATTTCGGGCTTTTCATTTTATAATTGTTGAGAAAGAGTTCAGCCTTTGTGTCGCATTTGAATCCTTAAAAGCAAGTAAACAAAAGAAGAAATGAGGTAGCAAAGGATGTTGTAAGTTGGCCTTCTTGAATCCTTTCTAAAGAGATTTTCCACTTGGGAGCATTCACTGCGTCTTTTACTTTGAAGCTTTGCTGATCTTCTTAAAGGATTACTATATCTATCAAGACGGTAGCTGTGAGTCAATACTTACTTCAAAAAGATGAATGCGTGTGAAATCGTTTTAGAGATCAGGAAAATAGATATGGGATTCAGTAAAGCAGGGTTAGATTTATAACGGAATTCCAGAAATGTTGATTGCCACCACGGGTGAGGTGATTGCACTAGGAGCCACAGACCTTTAGGACGCATTTTTCAAGCTCATATTGAGATGGGGGTGGGTGGGAAACGTAATTGCGGAATTTAAAGAGGAAAGGCAAACGCGGAACAATAATAAGACTAAGTGTGATTAAAAGAGTCGACAGTTCTGATTTCTGTTATTTTTTTGTTACGAAATTCTAATTCTAACCATGACTTAAGAAATAGTAACTATAAAAATGTTTGGAAATTCTAATCTCTCGGGAGTTAGTAAAATGTACGGAATTGTTTCCAAAAATATATGCAAATTAGATGTAAAATCACTGTCCTAATTTCAGTGACAACTTTATCACAGGGAACATTGTTGATGGCGGAAAAGAAAAATGTGTTAAGTTTGTTTTAGCATACAGCATAATTTAGATTACTTAACGATGGAAGAACAATATGGTATTTCCCTCAACTGAAAGAAGCTAAACGTATCTATCAAGACAACACCTTCATCGTGTAATTCAACGATGAAATTGGATGAAAATCATGATGATAATGATGACGAGGATGTAAAAGTCATTAAACTTTATAAATTGTAAATACTGTGCGTGTGGAAGATTATTGAGATACAATCTGTGGAAACATATGATATACTGGTTGCAATATCTGATAAACAGAGACACGGATATCAAGAGCAATCCTTTGGGAGATAAAATTGCATGTTTTAAAGTTGTTGCTTATTTAGTACGTTTTATCAGAAGCTGTTACATCAAAATTATTACAAAGATCAGACGTGGTATTCTTAGAAACCGAATTTTTTTTTGTTAATTCTATCAAAGAAATATTTTCCCAAGTAAAAAAAAAAAATCATAATAAATTAATTTGAATTTTGCAATTTGTTGATTCTTGCAGATCTTAGAAGTTATTTTTATAAAACGTCAAGGTTTGCGATTGGTGTTGACATGATACAAAATGGTAGCGGAGGAATAGCTCTGAATTTCTAAGGACATGAAAAAGAAAAAAAAAATCCAAAAGATTTAAAGATTGTAAAATTATTAAGTAATTTTGAATTAAGTGAGTTTTATGAATTTATTATAATAAAAGCAACGATGCATCTGAGAGCCTCAATTGTCTCTATTCGTCTATGTAAAAACCTTTAAATTCTGGTATGATAACATTAAATATTTTAAATTATAGTAGAAATATCTTAATAGGATTTGTATAGTCCTATACATGTTTTTGGTTAACTTTCCTTTGACAGTTTTTAATAAAGAAAAACTTATTTTGAGACTGGAAAGAAAGGGGGTAACAATATCTGCCATCAGATTGTAAACAATTTAATGATACGACGATGCTACAGTAAAACTCTCAAAAGATTTAAAGTTTTATTGCTATTGAAGGAAAATTTATTATTTTTATTGGTACAGTTATATTTAAATACATTATTTTGAAGTCTTACTTAATTTCTTTATATTTACAACCAGTGATTTCAGGTTAGAGTAATATAAATAAAACTTTTGTTTTAATTTTGTTTGTGTGCAAATGAAAATCACGTAAAATAGGGAGTTTATAATAATACAGTAAATTACTATTGATTTTGGAGCAGTAATCTATATTACTAAAATCTTTTATTTCTCTGTGTCTGTCTGTCTGTCTGGCGCAGTTTTGTGTGAGAATGAAAAATAGAAACAATTTTTACAGTGAAACATCCGCGACAGGAATCGAACCAGCAACCTTCCGATCCGAAGTCAGACATCTTATCCATTAGGCCATGGGAACTGCAACTCTTTTCATATTGCTTTTTTGACTTATCTGTAAAAACTGAACTCACTTTGACTGAAAAGTAACAATCTATATTACTAAAATCTTTTATTTCTCTGTGTCTGTTTGTCTGTCTGGCGCAGTTTTGTGTGAGAATGAAAAATAGAAACAATTTTTACAGTGAAAAATCCGCGACAGGAATCGAACCTGTAACCTTCCGATCCGAAGTCAGACATCTTATCCATTAGGCCATGGGAACTACAACTCTAAAAAAAATTTAGTTTTATTTTACTTGATGTAATTTGTGTGTGTTTTTTTTTTAATAAATACAAATTATTTTCCGTTACATACGCGAGGCTTCCGGAGCGAAGCGAGAGGTAGCCGACTAGTTATTAATAAAAATGTATAAATCTTCGTGGTGAATTAATCCCCTTCAGACCCCTTCCCCCCTCACTCCTGTCTACATCGTTTCCTGTTTCCACCCCCATTTCTTATTTATGTGCTTCATTCATCTCAGTTGGCAATTGTCATTACAAATACTGTTGGTCAAAAGAACTTTCGCATAAAATACAATAGAAGAACGTCCACCCAGCGCTGTGGAACAGAAACAGAATATGCCCCCAAATTTTATTTAATGACGGTAAACGTTTCTGTTCGGCTGGGTTTCGCAAATTAGATTAGACCAAAATTAAGAATCGATCTGTATGCCTTTAGTTTGTGTAAACTATAAACCTAAAAAGAGGGATTAAAAATATAGATATTTTTAGTATTAAGGAAGAGTCTCTTTTTCCTGTATCTGATGTTTCAGGTCTAAAGTCAGAGCCAGTCTGAATGGTTGTAAGCAGTTGGAATAAAATGTACTACTATGCCATTTAAATTAACATTCAAACATTAAACAAAGAGATGATAATAAAGATGATCGGCTTTAAGCAGTAATGAAATAATGCTGTAAACTCAGACATTAAGTCTGACCTCCATATACCAGAAACTTTTGAAAAACTTGAATAGTATTTGAGTAATAGTTTTTCTCTGCGAACAGATTAAAAAAATAAACATTTCTTACTAAAAAACTACTTAAGAAAATCTTAAGAGTACTAATGTATTCATGTTTTAAGTAAAGATTTCTAAAATGACTTAAGGATAAATAAGTAATGATTTCTAAAATTGAAAAAAAAAAAATATCTTTTGTAGTTCAGAGAAACTTTGTCAATAGTTCATCTTATATTCAAGCATCAACAGCCTTTGAAATTAGCTTTAAGATTTTTAATTACGGATCAATTGAGTTACTTTAAATTCTAAATGAACGTTTAGCATTATCTTATAAAATATTTACATGCAGCAAAACGAGCTTCTGAAATTGTTTTAGATAAACATATTTTGTTTTGAAATGCTAAGCAGAGAAAATAACCATTAAAAGTACGGTAGATTAGCTGTTTGAAATAAGTTAATGTCTGGATTTGCAATTACTAAGAAATTACTGATTTATGTTAATAATTCACCATGAAAATGTTTGAAATTAGAAAAGTTGGTCGTATAAATAAATGATTCGTATCTTAAGAATATGGATCACTTTTTTTACAAAATCGTAACAGAAACAATGGTTTTTATGTTGTTTAATTATTTAGCATGCTAAGGATTTGGTAAGATAGGATCACGTGACTGTTACAAGCACCAGCATTTCTCATAGAATAACTATTACTGTTGCATCTTTTTAATTCAGTTTGCTTGTATTATCTTACCAGATGAACTTTGAACTTAATTTAGTGTAACAAATACTTCTTTTTTTTTGCTTCAAATGAACATAGGCTTGAACCAGCTTGTGGTAGAAAAAACTCTTACGAGCAAAAACTAGAAATGAAAAAACAGCGGCAAAAGAGGGTAGCCGAGGGCGCTAGAAAATTAAATCGAGTGTTTGTGTGTAAAAGTAAATAATAAATGTAGAAAAGAGATAAATGACCAGCTAAAGGTAACCTAAATCGATTTCAAATAAAGCAGTAAAAATATAACTTAATTAATCAATAATTGGAACTGGAAACTACATTGATGAATATTCTTAATTACATACTGTGGATATTATTTTCCTCGTCTTTTACCTTCTTTGAAATGATTTATCCTATTTGCATAATCCTTTTCACATTAGTTGTCATTATGAAAGAAACTAATTAAGTAATGTTTCAAAGATAATAAGAAATTACTTCTTTATGTTAAGAAAACAAAGAATAGTTTCATTATCTTCCAACATAAAAACAGACTCACTTTGGTGTCTTGATTTTAGTGGTAGATTAGATTTATTAAAAGTTTGTTCTTATTTTGAGAATGTTTTTGGTGTCAGAAGTCTGTTAAGTTCTGATTTCTCAGTCGACGGAGATTTACAATAATTATTTATAAAATGCTATTGTCAGGAAAAACATAAATTTATGAAATCTTAATAAATCAATTAATTCTTTTCTTTTTTTCCACTGTAGCTACACTGCCACTCCTGAAATACCTTGTATTTCTAATCTTGACCCTTCCTGTGGAACTTCATCTGAGTATCCATTGAAGTCGATGGTTGTCACCACAAACATTCGCTTTATTCCTGCTGTCATTGAACTTCGAAAACCAATCAAAAGGTAAGTGAATTAAATGGACTTCATTTGATTTATCTACAAGAAAAATAACTCAGTAAGGAATCAAGTAAGGATTGCGGTCACCGAATGTTGTCCAATGATTGTTTTACGAATCTTCAATTTTATGAAGATAATTTTTCGCAGTAAACTAACAGATTTATTGAGAAACACTGATATATTGTCATCATCACTTCTGACTTAGTTGGGTTTCTATTAAATGAAGTGACAACAAATTTTTCCTTTTTTTTTCTTACTGAAGAAAAACTCCTGTTGTCACTTCTTTCTTCTTATTTGTTAATTAATTTAGAAATTTTTTATTATCAGAAGAAGACCGCAGTTCGTATTCAATTGTAATCCTTTATAGAAATGTATAGAAGATTATATTATTTAGGAAAATTGAGTCAATCACTTTAGTTTATGTAAGTAATTCTATGATATTTAAAAAATATAAATAAAAATCGTTAATGTTGTACCAGATGCTTAAAACCATCGAACTTTTCCTATTAAAATTAAATTAGGTTTAGGTTTTACTAATTTCCGATATTCCGATGATATTCTTCGATCGAATGATGAGTAAGTCTATATTTATATCTGTCTTAATTTTTCTTTTGTCTGCCTACAAGATATACGGTCAATCCTGGCTATCCGCTGATTCCCTTCCCCCGGATTCGTTTATCCGTTTCTATAAAAGAGTTTTTGTTAATTTACTGTATTTATTTTAATATCACATGTTGGTGTTAAGTGTGTATTCCCTTGTTTTATGTTAGGCGTCATTTATGCATGAGTACTTCTGTTAAAACACAAGCGCAAAATACCTTTATAAAATATGAGCTGTGCCCCGCTGTGTCACCCGCGTTAAATTCTGCCCTTCTCGGTAATGTTCGGTTCTCGTAGTGCGGGCAAGCCGCCCCCGTTGGTTGACGTTTATGTTTACTGCTTCGCTCCTATTGGTGGAAGCGTGATGTTGTATAGCCTATAACCTTCCTCAACAAACGGGCTATCTAGCGCAAAAAGAATTTTTCAAATCGGACTGGTAGTTCCTGAGATTAGCGCGTTCAAACACATAAACTCTTCAGCTTTATATATTAGTATAAGATGACCTGGGAAGCGTTTTTTACAAGAATGGTTCAAGCAATGATGCGTTTATGGTAACGAGTAGCCAAAGTGTAAATTAAAGAGGGTCCTAACTCCTTTTTTCTCCCCACAGGATCAATGCTTCAGTAACCGCGATTGCCATTACCCAGCAACGTAAATCCCGCGGTTAACGAGAATTGACTGTATTTCAAAAGTAAGAAACCTACATACAACGAAACTTTGGAATGGTCATGTGTTTTAGCTCGATCCTGGGTTATGATAAAAGATTCTGCACAACTGTTCCTAACGAGATTTCTTCTGATTCACTTCATAATGGGACATAAAACGATTAAAGTAGAGATTTTAAGAAAAGACTTTTTGATGATTCATTTTTCTTCCAAATAACGTCCAGTTATATTTCCTAATTAATTATTCCCCATTGTTAGTTAAGTATTGTAATTATTATAATATTATCTAGTTACTTATTGTTATTATTTAATAACGAAAGCATTACAAAAAATATTTCTTATCAGTGAGAGAAAAAGAAATTATTCTCAATTATTAACCTACTTTAAAAATCCTTTAAAATTATTATTACTAATTTACTACACATTTTGTGTTGATGCAATCCATTTGCAATATACTTTGTTTACCCGTTCATTTTGATTCAAATAAATTGATTTGATTCGACTTCTTATAAATATTTCAGTATGTAATAAAATCTTCATCAGTTGTAAATTTTGAATGTAAATTCGGAGGTTATTTTCACTCTTTAGTAATGTTGTTTTTATGACTTTAAAAACAAAGAAAAAAAAAAAACATTTAAAAAAAAGTAGACCTTAGGTCTTTCAAAGAACTTGCTGTTTTGTTTTGTTTCCTCTAAGAGTAATTAGAATATATGTCGATATTAGATATGGTAGATTTGAAAGCTAATTTGTTGTGAAAAGATATTTTCGATTAGAGCAGTTTTTGTAGAAGGAAACACGTTCTTTGTGTTCGTCGGAATGAAGTTATCTTAATCTACTTTGTCTGGCAAAAAATATGAAAATTGATTTTAAATTTAAAGAAATTGTGTTAATATTGATTTTGGTGAGAAAACAAAGCAGACTAGAAGAAACCATTGGTTTTTCAGAAACAAAAGATGAAAAATTAGAAATATCTTTATTATGACATTCAAGGGAAATTAACAAGTAGGAAAGAATTGAAAACCTACTTTCCTTAAAATGTTATTTCTTATTCTTTTTTTTTTTTTGTTTAAGTCATGATTTTTTTTTTAAGTCGTAGCTATTATATTCTAATGATAATAGCTACTCAAACAATTAGTATCAATTTTAATACAATAATTAAAGCCACATTATTTCTGTAATTATTCAAGTCGGATTATTTTAATCGGTTTAAACCATGCGCAATACATTAGCTAGGATTTACTATTACAGTAGAATCTCCATATGTCGAACTTCGATATCTCGAAAATCTTGATATGTCGAAAAATTATTTTTCCCCTTGATAGCACATATTCATCTAATGTTAATTTTAATTCTTATGTCGAAGAGTTTTCACTCAAAACCTTGTTATGTCGAATATTTTTCGAAGTAAAAAATGAATTTTTCCGGAAAAATCGCCGTTCAATTATGTCAAAGCAAATGGAGGTATTTTTCAAGAAATTCTAGCAATGTAAGTTCATTGTATTTTACTAATTCTTTTCAATTTAATGTAATTATTTTCAACTACTATTAAAAATTAAATTTATCATTGCTATATTTAGACTTATTGTCAACTATCATTACATATTTAGACTTATTGTTAATTATCATTACATATTTATACTTATTCTCATCTATCAAGACTCTAATTTTTAGAATATTATTCCGTATCTTGTTTTTTTACGTGAAATTTTATGTTTTGGTTATGACCTTGTTATCTCGAATTTTTTTTTAGCGTTCCTTCGACTTCGACGTATCGAGAGTCTACTGTATATATTGTTTTAATAGAAGTCTTAATAGAAATAGGATAGAAATGCATTGTTTGAATTCTAGTGGATTTTTATCGCCCTCTGGTGTTAATTTCTCGACAAGGACCCACGTGGGAAAGATTTGAAATATAAAAGGTAGATTGTCCCTAGTCCTCAAATGCGCACACCACGTTTCAAGAAGATTCATACAGTGCTTCAAAAGTTATTAGAAAGAGTTGAAATGGCGGGAACGTTACCCAAATCATGAATTGCTTGTTGTTAATTCAAAAGGAAAAACTGGTCAGAATATCTTCATTCCGTTTCCTACAACTGTTTCTCACGTTTTAATGAAATGTTAATAGTAGAGTTATAAGGAGAATACACACTTATAGCAGCAAACTCGTCTCAGTCTTCGATGTAGTATTCCTTCAATCCAACGTAATAAGCCTATTTTAAAACGTTTTTTAGATTTTGGAATCCTGTAAACGATATGGGACTGCCAGGTAGTCAGTTGTGGTTGGTTATTGTTGGATTTGCAAGTGAAAGGTCTTATACAGCAATGAAAAATTATGTAAAAGAAAATATCTTACTCGATCAAGACAACCCTCTCTTAAAGAGATCTTTGACAAACAAGAACAAACCATTCATTTGAAATTATATCTATAGATACTCATCATCTGTACAGATGCTTGTAAGTTACAAGGATTGCACCACTTCTCCTTTACTGACTTTGAAGTTTACAATATCTCATCAGTGGTATAGCTAAGTTCTTGTTGGGTTTTTTCTTTCTTTCCCAGGACAAGTGATCAATTTATCTTTCCAAAGTATGTTTCAGCCTACACATAATAAAGAAAAAAAATCAACATCAAAGACTTCCTTTGCAATAATAATAATAATACTAATAAAATTCTATTCATTGCCCGGAGCCCTTGCCTCAGTCCTCCTCCATCCGATTTAAGAGTTTTCGGAGTTGGTTAGTTGCAAAAGACGTCAAATTGTCACTGCATTCCAAAATGTTCCAAAAATTCTGAAGTGTTTTCTCGTCAAATATCTTGAGCACGAATTCCTGGGATTTGAAAAACTTAAAAAGAAATGAGGAAAACAAAAACAAACAAAATAAATTAATATATTCATTTGTTACATATTCTGTAAAAATTTTTTGGATTCTTTTTTTTTTTCCAAAATGAGATCATTTGAAAATGAATTTTGATATTGATTTTTCTTCGTTTTTAATCACATTGTTTTATTTGAGTTCATTTTTCTGTTCCTCTTTCAAACCAAATATTCCATTACGGCTTGAAATTTACAAAGCTTTCAAATGTATGTACTAGATCTGCTTATCATGAAGCCCTTTTATTAATAAACCCTAACAGAGTTTTATAGTTATTGATGAATAAAGAATATATCTATCCAATTTTTTAACCACTAGTAATTTATTAATAAACATTAACATAACAATATTTTTGTTCTAAGTTTTAATGATTTTTTTTTGTGTATCCCAATTTCCTACTGAATATTTTTGTTATCTTTCAATTTTGTTTTCCAGTTTTATTTGCTAATTTTGAATTGTCTTCTTTCGTTATATTATCAAATATAATTCTGGAATTCTTTGCGAGAATTTATTCCGCAAGCTTGAAACGTGTGCATTTCTGTTGTTCTCAGTTGAAGATTGATTTCATGTCACGGAATGTTGCTAATTTACGGAAATAACACTCTTGTTGTTAATCACCCAGTTGTGCAAAATTCGTTGCTTACCTATTCAAGGGTTTATGTGGCTTGGGAGATGGAACATCATTGCTGGCAACAAAATCGACATGAGAATAATAGGACCTGCTACGTTAAGCTGTCCACGCCAGCTACAATTGTTATATAGGTAATAACCCTAAATGTGTAATCCTAATTTTAGCAGTTGGATTCAAACAGTTTTTATGGGCGCCAAAATTAAATATGAACTTCACAAAAGTTTTGAAATTTTTCTCAGTGTTCTCGTGTCAGATATATTCTAATGAGGTTGGGAATATGTATTCTTATCTTTCTCATGTGACTAATGCAATATACGCCATAGGAGGAATGGGATGCGTGATAGTTTAAATTATTAATACTTTAAAGCATTCTTAAATAGAAAATGGATCATTTACCTTCTTTAAATAATTTCCTATTAAAATAACACTTGAATAGATTGCCTAGAATATGAATTAATAATACAGTTAGAGCCATCTAGTGAGCTAAAAAGAACTTTCTATTTCTTTTTCAATGAAAATAAAACTACCCTTCGTTGCACGACCCTGCTGATAAATCAATGGAAATATTTTATTTTTCCAATTTAGTTATAGAAGAACTTAGTTTCAAACAATTCAAGTGGGAAACTTTTTAATTTGAGAGTTTCAAATTTACTGAAATCCTCCCTGCTTTAGACAGGCTAAAACCTATATTGACCTCTTTTTTTTTATTCTAAAAGTGTCTTGCTAATATGTAATGAATCGTCCTTAAAAGTTTTCCAAAACAGAATTCTTCCGAAAGAAAGAAGCTGTTTGATTAGGTAAGTTTCTTGGCGCTAGATGGCGTAGGATGCGCTGTTCACTCTTTTAATGCAGTAGTAGGAAGGATGTGCGCTTCACTGCAATACAGCATGGTAATTTCATTGCACTTGGGAGTTTTCATGTCATGTCTTCACATTTATAAAAAAAAAACGTTGCAGGCTTAATCTCAAATTTAAACAACTTGGAAATTCTAAAATTTATCAGAGTTCGTTTTCAAAATATTTTTTTTTGATAGCATATTTTTCAAAAAAAAAAAAAAAAAAAAATGTTGTCTATGTCATTGGTACCTGGTTGAATCAGTGAGACCAAACGAGGGTTGTTGAAGTGGCCAAGACCGAAGATTCTTGGCGGGGATGAGAGAGAAGTGATAAATTCAGTAGCAGCAAGCGTCGTAATCGCGGATTGAAGGATACTGTGTTGGTGTGGCAATGGGGGTGCATATGATTGGCAAGGCGAAGGGTGAATCAATTTCGTTGTACGGTTTTTAATTCAAGAATACATGTTCCCAAGGAATTATCGTCAAGAAGTGCTGGCCATTTGCCAGCACTTATATTAGCTGTATTATCTGTTGAAATATTCTTAAAGTAATATTAGAGAAGAAAGTTGTGAGTGATCCATTATTAACTGCTTCAGCCTTAAAGAAAAAACTGCTCAGTATTTGATCAAGTCTGAAGAACTAGCAAGTATTAAGTGTTCAAGACATTAATATTGGCATTTAATTCTAATATTTATTTTGTTAATCTGAATTCTCAGCATTATTATCATAAAATGGAGGTTGAACATGATATACTGGTAGAGTATAAAGAATACAAAAATATGTTGGTTGACAAGAAACAGTCAGTAATTCATTATAATTGAAATTCTCATAAGCATTAACTTTGATACTCAAAAATATCGTGTACGGAATAAAGACTTCATATGAAAAAATTACCGTATCTATTTATGCAGGTTAACCAACCTCCCATTCAATAAGAGCTACGGGAACAAGAGGAAGTCAACATGAGAGTGCAATTCATCTTTGCCAATCATCCTATTAATAGGCAAAAATTGTCCGGATATTTGTATGTTTGTCATCCCAAAAGCGCTACAGACACAGTATTTAAGCAAGAAACAAAATACAAGGTGGCACTACCAACGTTTCTGTGTCATCCCAACAGCGCTACAGAAACAGTATTGACGCCGAAACAAAATACAAGATGGCGCCACAAACATTTCTTTGTCTGGATTGACATTATTTTAGGGCAGGAGGTTAACTTATAATGACAAAGCGAAGGACTACTATACACGTTTTGTTTTATTAATTACACGTGATCTCACACCTTATTGACTCTTCAAGCATATTTCGAAACTAACCTCTAAATATGGATAATTACATGCTTGCAAGAGTTACCATGATCAAAATACATATTTTGTTTTATTGCTTTGTCATCATTCAAATTACATGTGGGCTGTTATGGAGACATGGCTTTTAAAAATGAGCTTAGAACATCGTTTTATTCTTGCGGTTTTGAAAAATGTTACGGTATTTCAAAAATGTGGAATCCGTTTTACTTCCGTGAATATTTCATGGGTTGTCACTAGTTTGTTTTTAAGTTTATTTAATTTGTTTGTTCATTATAGCCCCATTTCACACACACACACACAAAAGTTATTGCCGACGAAAAAATGACATCTTTTGTTATTTTTAAAAATCTTATGGAAAAAAAAAATACTGAGTCGAATACAATCAAAAGAGTGGATCAGGAATCCTTTCGAACACTGACAGAGAAACACGCAATTTCAGTTTGTGAAGAATGACTTAGCCTTTTAATTGTACACAGACGATAATATTCAGTAAGAGATCCTTCCATAATTTCTGAGCCAATACTGATCGAAATATCCAGAACTATTCAATGATCTGAAATGAAGGTTTTTCTGAATAACATCTTTAAAGTGGTTTGGTTGGTTGGTGTTTTATGGCGCAAAAGCAGCTGCGGCTAAGCTGCGCCTTTAAGTGTGTGAGCAAATGGAAATTATAATAATAAATAAGAACACACAAATATTAAAAAAAATGTATTTATACGTGATTTTTTTTAATAGCATATGCAGTAATTATTTATCATCCAATCAGATGTGGAACAGAAATGTGATGTTTTATTTTTTCTAATCTACAGTCGGTGATCTGCGTAATTGTTCAGTTCAAAATCCTTGAATGCCAAAGTTTGAAGAACACTGTTATAAATTAAAATTATTTGAAAAGAACAAATATTGAAGCACCCTGTATTACAAAAAAAAATCTTAAATAAAAATCGATGCAAAATTCACTTTATTTCTTAACTACTACATAACTTCGTACAGGCAATAGTGGCTGTACGAAGTTATAGAGTTGTTAAGAAATAAAGTAAATTTTGTAATTTATGTGGTTATCGTGAAGATTTAATGAAAAATCGATGCATTTCATAATTTTGTAATTAATTCTAATGGTTATTTTTAATTACAGGTATTGGTTTTATATGACAGAAGACGATATTTCGTGGTCACAGCTGTTCTATCCATTCACTCATTATAGTGAATATGGCGAAGTCTCCTTTTTCACAAGTCAGTGTTGTTTATTATTTATTGTCATTGGACTTACTTTAATTTATCTCACAAAAGGAAGTTGGTAAATTTATTAAAAATATATATATATACAAAGAACGATTTAATTAAGTATTGTTACTTCACTTCAAACGAACACTCAGAAAGAATAACGAAATTCAATGGATGTTAGATCAGAACAATCTTAATCTACATTACTCAGCGTTTGTTGCGATATCCTGGAAGAACCATTTCACCTCTATAGCTCATTGTATTCTGTTGTTGGATTTCTCCGTTCTGTTATTTCTCTTGGATTCATGATGGATTCGAATTCATCTCCTGATTTAATTATAGTACACTGAATCTTGAAGAAAAATTCTTTCAACTTATACTATTGCTTGTTTTGATCTAGAAATCCTCTTTTGTTGTAAGCATTTAGAATGGACTCAATTTCTTTCAGATAAACTTCACACTGGAAAGTTACTTTGTCTGACATACTCTTCTGACATTCCCTTAAGAATTTGTCCATGAAATTGTGAAATTTTGTCCTCAGTCTTTTTTCCTCTTCACGACAAATTATATAAATGAAAAAGATGATGAAAGAAACCAAAGGGAAGATCACAAAAGGGAAACCATACAATTTTGTAATACCATGAAAGACTGCTATTGTGATCGTGGTCACAAAATTCATCATCGCAAACAGCCAAATCGGTAATTTGAGGCATAACTTGTTTCTATTCGATGCATTGAGAATCTTTTTTCGCAGCTTCCAGTCATCATCGATCTTATCTCACCAAATTACGATTTTAGAATTGTTCTTTCTTCTTCAAATTTATGCTGAGAGGATGGAGTAGCTTATACCGTTAATTTTAATAAATGGAAGAAATCAGATTGGAAAGCAAGAATATTTAATATACTTTTCAGTAATTATGATTTTTTTTTATGCTCATTACATCCGTTAGGACCAGTTATCTCTGTTTGTGAATTGTTTTTATCTATCAGCATTAGTTTACTTGACTATTAATAATTACAGTGTATTTTTACTGAATTCTTCTTTTAGACTTAGGGCGGTGTGCACCAAACTTCGTTAACTTTAACTGTTATTCAAATCTCCCCTCAACTGACAATTCTGTACAGCAACATTCCTTAGGGATTTAACAATCATTAAATCGCTGATGAGCAGTCAAATTTTAGCGGCCCGAATTTGGTCCGTCAAATCACTCGACAACTTCCATCAGCCACCTTTTAAAGATGGCTGACATCGGCTCCAATTGAAAACGACTCCTGTGATTTTGACTAGTGATGGGTAGTTCGTGAACTATCTAGTTCATTGAACTATCTAGTTCAAATGAACTAGTTCATTGAACAATCTAGTTCAAATGAACTATCGTTCTTTTACCACTCACTATTGGCTATTGGAATGCGCTTGCGCTAACGTCCCCTAGTTCGAATATAAATATTTGTTCAGTTCAAATTAGGATAAAAATGTATTTTCTTTTAACTTTTATGTAATTATTTAAATTAATTTTAAATATTCGTAAAAATTTGTTGACCAGTAAGAAATCAACGACAATCTATATATATAAAAATGAATGTATCTTTCTTTGTTTGTCCTTTATAGACTCCTAGGCCCTTTGACCTACCTGGACCAAACTTTGCAGAATTACTCTTTAGGACCCTGCGGAAAAGATCGGCTACCTTAGAACCCGGACCCCCCCCTCCTCAAGGGGCTGAAAAGGGTTTCCCCCTGAAAAACCCAATATCCACCTGGTGGTGAAAATAAGAACTACACAAATATTGTGTAAAGTGAAAAATTCGCTCTCCTATGGGGGGCAGGGACATCCTAAATATAAGGTCCTAAATATAAGAAGGGGCCCTAAATAAAAAATAAGGGGCCCTAAATGTAAGGGCCCTAAAATAAATATAAATATAAGGGGCCCTAAATAAAAAATATAAGGGACCCTAAATATAAAAAGCCCTTAAAAAAAGGGGCCCTAAATATAAGGAGCCCTAAATAAAAAATATAAGGGGCCTAAATATAAGGGCCCTAAAATAAATATAAATATAAGAGGCCCTAAATAAAAAATATAAGGGGCCCTAAATATAAAGGGCCCTTAAAAATAATGTGCTCTAAATAAAAAATAAGGGGCCCTAAATATAAGGGCCCTAAATAAAAAAATAAGGGGCCCTAAGTATAGGGGTTCTAAAATAAATATAAGGGGTCCTAAATAAATATAAGGGGCCCTAAATATAATAGAAGGGCCCCTAATTATGAGAAGAGGCCCTAAATATAAGATCCCGGTGTCGGTCGGGGGTGGGACACTTCAGCCTTTGTGTTGCCTTCCTCCCACCCAAGTGTGGTGGCCCCGCCCCTCATAGGAGAGTGAATTTTTCACTGTACACAATATTTGTGTAGTTCTCATTTTCACGACCAGGTGGATATTGGGTTTTTCAGGGGTTTTATCCCTTTTCAACCACTGGGGGGGGGGTCCGGGTTCTAAGGTAGCCTATCTTTTCCGCAGTGTCCTAAAGAGTAATTCTGCAAAGTTTGGTCCAGGTAGGTCAAAGGGCCTAGGAGTCTATAAAGGACAAACAAAGAAAGAAAGAAACATTGATTTATATATATATAGATTGTCGTTGATTTCTTACTGGTCAACAAATTTTTACGAATATTTAAAATTAATTTAAATAATTACATAAAAGTTAAAAGAAAATACATTTTTATCCTAATTTGAACTGAACAAATATTTATATTCGAACTAGGGACAGGGCCGCCCAGAGGGGGGGGCAAAAGGGGCAGATTGCCCCGGGGCCCCACAAAAAGAGGGGCCTCATGAGGCCCGAGCGGCCCCGCCGTATTGATTGACCTTTTTTTTTTTTTTTTTACGGTTGATAAAATAGGATTGACCTTTTTTGGTTGTAGATTTTTGGATTGGGGGGGGGGGGGCACAAATTCAAATGTTGCCCCGGGGCCACCACTAGTCTCTGGGCGGCCCTGACTAGGGGACGTTAGCGCAAGCGCATTCCAATAGCCAATAGTGAGTGGTAAAAGAATGATAGTTCATTTGAACTAGATCGTTCAATGAACTAGATAGTTCACGAACTACCCATCACTAATTTTGACGATGAATTAGGTGATATTGTTTTTTCTATTGAAAGTTCCGAAATAATATTAAATACGATTTATTGCTTTTGACAATTCTTGTCTTCAAGAAAAAAAATATTTTCCGCCCACGTGCTTTTTTGTTCTCCATGGAAGCTGCCATTTTGAAACGTACTTAACCCACGAAAAGTCATCCGGAAATGACGTTAAATATTATTAACCAATCACAGCCACGTTTAGAAACACGATACGCTATCAAGGACGCATCACTGAAGTTTTGTCATTGTATTTGGTCCACACAAATTTTTATTTGAAGACTGGTTAAGATTAACGGTTCATCAGTTGACTACTGATTTGGCAGAGCGTTGGTGCACGCCGCCCCTAATCTAAGGATGTAGGCCTAATCAAGATGGAGTATAGTAATATTAAGTAAGGATTGTGTTGGTACAGTCAGAATTGGATATCGTCCTTTCTGTTTGGAACTGACTTGTATTTCTGTGTTCATAGACTAAATTTCTCCGTGGTTATCTTAAAACTTAAAAACAGGAAAAGGCGTCATTGAAATCGTCAACGGATTGCGGATCTGTCATTTTGAATTGAATTAACGAGAACTTTCTAGAAGATTTGTGGTCCAAAGAACATCTTTACGAAAGTCAAGTCTATCAATGGAGGAAGTAATAGTGATTTTTAATGCCGTTATTTATTTATTTTAGTTACTTTATTAGGTCTTTGATAAGTATTAAGATGAATAACAAATACCTAAGATAATTATGTCCTTTGTTTTTTTTATGTAGTTGAGTTTCAAAGAAAATAAAAGTCTACTTACATCGATTATTGTAACAAAAAGATAACACACTGTATATGTTTTGAGATTGTAAAAGTTTATTTGCTTTGTAAAAACCAGATCTTGAATCACTGTTATTATTAAACAATATGAAATGACACTTTGTAGGCAGTTCATTTGGTTGTGTTAAAATAAAATGTTGAAATATACATAGAAAATAAACATTGTGTTTGTGGTGCATTTATTACCGTGTCCTCACCAAAATGATTAACGTAAAAAGAATTATATTAGTCTATTAATAATAATTGCTCTAAAAATCTAATTGGTTTTGAAATTGAAATAGATTTTGCATTAGGGTCCGTTCAAGTATTATGTAAGCACATTTTTAGTCATTTTAGATGCCCAACCCTTCCCCCTTGTGCTTACGTAAGATTTGCCAAATCCTTAACAGTAAATACCACTGAACAATAAATGAAAACAGTCAATATTATATGATATTCACTCCTGAATTAAAATGTAACAAATTACATATAAAAGTTCACATGAAATACTGAGGAGAAAGTCTATCTAGCGCAGCGCACTCTCTTGCGTGCATGTTCTTAATTTACGTAAGCATTGCTCTGATTTCCCCACTCCCCCTTGTATCAAAAATAAGCAAAGGCAAAAATAAGCAAAGCTTGACCCCCTCCCCCCCTTGAATGCTTACGTTGTACTTGAACTGCCCCTTATGTATGTAAAGATACAAATGTACATTTGAGCACAAAATGAAAGATGTTAAGTTTGGCTGGCTGAAGAGTCCTAAAAAGGACGAAACGGCCCGTCCCAGTCTCTTCTCGATGACAACTCAGGGTGCGAATCCTTTCCTCTTATTTGCGTTGTGCCTTCGTTTTTTGCCCTTTTCATTGAACATCAGGCACGTAAAATCTTTTTCTTATAGTGTAGGTATTAACTAGAATGTTTTTCTTTTGTCTTATTTTTCCTATAGGCATCGTGTACGATATAGAAAGAACCATATTGTAGTGCTATTTCGATTGGACGTAAGGTCATTTGTTATCATTCGAGTAATTCTCGAGTTGCAATAAGTTGCTAATTGGCTGTTATTAGGGCCTAGATTTTTATGAGCTAAAAATGTCAGATTCTGTGCTTGCAATTGTAACTTACAAATTAACTCAGGGGTTCTCCATTGCATAGTGGGGGTTGAACATACAGCGAGTGGGGATCAGTTTTGAAGGGATGGGGAACGTTGAACACTTAAATAATGATGCTTATATTGAACCATAAATAACCACGAACCATAATTTAAAAGAAGCCGCCCAGCCGTTTTAGCGTGATGCGCTTCTCAACAGACAAAAGAATGGAATTTTTGAAGTTGAGTGGTAAAGAGTTCGCAAGCGCAGTCAAGCATATCTAAAAATTAGTGCATCCAACCAAAAAAAAAAAGAATTACCGAGAGACATCTTTCAATTAAAAAAAAAAAAATGCTTTGACGCAGTATTTAGGGATTAAGATGAATACTTAATCTGAAAAAATATCCCTAAATTTGTCGAAAACACTGATTGTGTCCTTACTTACCGAAATATAGAACTAAAAAAAATCATATCAGGGATTTACATGTGCAGAAAAGTCGAATTCTTGGAATCAGAATAGCCCTGAAAAGTACGTATTTATACCCATTTAAAAATGTATATCACGAAAATCCGGGGCAGTATAATTATTTCTTTAGAAATTTGAAGATAAAATAGCAAAACACTCAGGCACCAACACTCGGGCACCAAATTAATGTGGAAACTAGTACCGTATTGGCCCGAATATAGCACGACCTCGAATATAACACGACCCCCAAATTTTTCGAAATCATTTCAAGAAAAATAAAAAAATCAAAAGAAAATTAAAATGTAGGCTATAAGCAATTTTTATTTACACTACAATGAATGAATAAACTAAAATTTCATTTATGTGTAGAGTATTATTTGTTCTTTCACCTAGAGGCACGTAGAGGATCTTCGGGATATTATTCTAACGGAAATCCTCAGGAACGCAGAATGAAGTTAGTTATATAGTAAAAATTACAATAATCGTAAAAATAATCGTGAATTGTGATGATTAAATAAATGAGAAACGACGCTGAACTAGCAGACAGCTGATAAGAGCGCGGCGCGGGAGGAAATGCGCGGATGGCGATGCGCGGGAGTTGTACTGCAGGTGGTCTACGTTCAGGCGCTATTTAAAATGCAAGACTGCGAAAATAACGCGAATGCTGTTTTTGAGATTGTATTTTCGTAAAAAAATATCGCGCTATATTCGGGCCAATACGGTAATTGCTCCATGTTGTAAAGTTAAATACTAAATTATATTAAATAGAAAAACACACAAAATAATACAACTGACACTGTTTAAATTTATCTATAAAAAAAGGTTTATTATCGCAGTTTCAGGTGACGACTCCATTATTTCTAGTCCATCCTTTTTCACTTAACTTTAAACTTATTTTTACAATTTTGTTTATATGAACATTTTTACAATTTTGTTTATATGAACATAGTTATCTTTTTTTTTTTTTTGAAGAAAGATTGAATTTTACAATAACAATTCTTCTTTCGATACAATCGTTTCAGTTTTAATGCATGCATATATTTTTTTTAATTTTTAGTTTTTTTAGGAATAACATTTTAAGTTATTTTATATAAGACTTTGGCATCTTAAGTTTATGCTTTGGTGTTGTGTGATTGTCTTTTGTTTCTTTAATAAGTCAATCGATTGTTATGAATCTGTTGTTAGTCCCCTGGTGGTCAATCTTATAAACAACAGATAATATAACTGATATCGGGATTAGATCATTCTTTACCGAACCAACCAAATAAAAGCAACCGGAATGACTGAATTACAGTCTCATCTTATTATTAGTTTATAAGAGAGTTTATAAATTAACTTTAATCAGTTCTATTGCTCTTAAATACTGCCTTAAAACCTGTTTCCTTCTTTACAGTTCTCAGTTTTTACAAAAGAATGAAGTTGCCTTTTATTTTGAAATTTCCAACTTCATTGACCGGAACTGTTTTAAAAATTAATTATACCATTTAATTTTCAATGAAATTAAATTTTATCTTTTTTATAAACTGCCACTGCATTATTTTATCTGATAGCAATTAAATATAAAATTACTGTTATAAATATTTGTTCTAAATAAATAAATAAATTAAGTTCCAATAAATAAAATGCAGACTGAGGTGGGTGAGCTATGCCATTCTGTTTCTGGTTACAAGAAAAACTTTCTATCAGTTCTCTTTGTTTTCGGAAAAGCAATAATCAGTTTCAGCTAATTTAATGGCCCCTTTTACCATCTTCAGGAACCAATAGCACTGAAGTCCAAAAAATATTCCAGACCAAATATTACATTTTGTTGGAATATTGTTTACAACCTAGGAAAAGATAGGAATGAATTAAACGTATACAGGCGTTAAATGTTAAGAAAAAAAAAATCAATATAAAATTTATGATTTGTAATGTTAAAGAATAGGGATGCATTTACATATCCTCTAAAAAGTATTTGAAAATCATTCCAGGAACTACAGAATTCTGACTGTACCAGAGATTTTATTGATTACCAATGTGGATTGCTAAAAGTTTAAATAGTTTTGAGAAAACAGCATTATCAGATTCCATATTAATAAAGTATTGCTGTAGTAAGCCATGTGGATCTTGAAAATAAGCAGGAGCTGATGTTACAAAACGAAGGAGACCTAGGATTATGAATAGATGTTTTTACAGGGTGCCCCAAAAGTCACGAGACCATTTGAAAATGAAATAACGTTTTTATTTCTTCTTAATTCACCTTTATTCTTTAGTAGAATCGCAGTTCAAAAGTGTAACATTACACTAAGCCAGGGTTTCTCAATCTTTTTTTACGCATGGACCCCCTCATAGCTAAAATGTAAAGGGATTATATTAATAATCAACGAAATAGTAAATGATTATGCTTTATTTTGAATGAAAACTAATTTAATACAAATAAATTATTCTACAGTGGTAAATAATACATATTCTACACACTGGTAAATAATTCATAATAAACCATTTTAAAATAAGTGCGATTCAATGAGATCCCTGTGGACCCCGAAGAGTATTACATGGACCCCGGTTGAGAACCCCTGCACTAAGCGAACGTCGAGGAGGATTAGAATCACACTACGCAGTGATCAAGTCTAACTGTTCAGTAAGAGTCCAGAAATGATATCTACAGCAATGCATTGACCTAACAATGAAGTACGTGGTATAATTTAGACTGTAGTCATAGTGCCCTGAACTGCCCACTAGCATTTTGGACGACGCTATTGGGCAAGTCATGAGTAATGTGCGTCTGGTAATTATCTTTAGGTATATTAATTCCTTGTGGCCACAGTGTAAGCATTGGCATTTGGGAAAATGAATATTCAACAATTGATATGGTCATCCTGGAATGGTGATCTGATCTCGAATGATGCACAATGAGGCCTTCATATCCATTCTCAATATTACACTGACGACGGCAGTGAATTGTACGCAATCACAGCTTCCTGTTTACGTGAGCTAATGGAAAATCTTTTAGCAAGGGTCACTATCATCCAGGTAAAAGAATAGCCTACACATTAGTAATTCCTTTGCAGATGTCATTTTCGACAACATTGCTGGCATCCAAATATTTTTTTAGAGGAGGATATATGGTAGGATAGTTAAGATACTTATTTATTTTTAAATAAAAAAAGCTTGATATTTACCTGCCAGATTGTCTGGTTGGAGTATCTAGCATATCTCCAATAGAAATATGGAAAAGGTACGAGACGACAAAGAAAAAAGGAAATTAGCATCAATCCTCCATTGGCTATGTAAATTGGATTTTTTTTCATTTGGAACTACAAGGAAATAATAGAAATAATTTATGTAATGGAATTCAACATTTAAAATACAAGAATAAGTTCTATTTTACATCAAAAATATACAAGAATTTTTAAAAAAGTTATTTCTACAACTAAGAATTTTTTATTCTAAAAATTGATGCATTTAGAGATAATTGGAAATGTCATGTTCAGCGGATGGATTCCTCGACAAATTCTTTATTATCATCCAAGAGCGTAAAAGACTTCTTTGGAAGATCTCCTAAACGTTGGGAAGAGACTGTAACAGGCCTAATTACGTGATAGGAAGAAGATCATTCCAATGGTATTTACTTCAAGAAGTTCATCAAAATACTAAAATTCTTGTGTCTTAAAACCTTGACATATACAGCAATACGTAGCTTATTTCTATACGAGAAAAGCACGACTGAAATATAGCACGTTCACACTAAAGGCCGTTTGGACGTACCTAAATAATATTTTATTTTTTCATCTTTTTTTTTTTATTCGGTTTGAGTTTAATATTTCTCCTTAAATCTCGTTCAGCGACGATATATTATCGAGATTTCAGTTGGCTTGCCGCTTCAAATTTTCAGATTTCCATAAATCCTATTGATTAATAATGTAGCTTTGTCTGGAAGTATCCACCTCTGTTCGTGAAAATCAATTTTGTAATCAGTAATTTTGAATAAATACAAATGCGATTGGACTTCAAGTTCTTCAATTCGCCACCTGAAGCGCTGCTATTAGATCGCTTCTACAAATGGAATGCAGTGTGCTTTGAAAATAGAATATGTTCTATATTAGAGCAACAGAGGCAATCTCTAGGCCATCACGCCATGGCCCTCTGATGACGTACATTCCTTCCTTATTGATGTACGATTCCTTCCTCGTATTTGTGCACTTATATTATTATATAAACACAAGCAAAAAAAATCAGATTTTAAAACAACTAGTTCTTTAATTTTTTAATAGTTTTTTAATTATAATTAAATATCCAACATCGGTGATCTTTGGACCACAAGTTGAAAGTGAAACACAAACAAAAATGTGCGCTTTTTAACTGTTCTTGTATTTGCTTATGCTTCATTTTGCAACCATAATACAGGTGATGATTCTAAAGCTTTTTTAGTTATTATTGTTAATCAAAGAATGGTAAAACTACTACAAGTGAAATATGTGCTGTTGGTGGTTATCACTTTGGTCAAATAGAAATGCCAGACAGGCCCGGACGAAGATATTTTCGTGTCCCGGGCAGAAGGTGTCAGCCCTTTAATATAATAGCAAGGTGCGCTATTTTCGCCACTGCGCCAAGGCGCATAGTTTGGAACATCTACATAAACTTATGTAAGCTACTTGATATTTAGTGTGTTGTGATAATAGTTTAGTCATGTTAATTTTTTGACACATTAAAGATTTGGCATCCATTAAGCCTAGCGCCCTGTACAGCCGGCCCCTTAATCCGGAGCTAATTCCAGGAACTTGTTTCTTGAAAATACGTTGCTGGGAACATGAAACAGTAACACAAACGTAACCTGAAGGAAGATATAACAAACAAAGAAATGAGATAATTATTATGATAGCTGGCGCAAGGTCTTTACATGATTTACGGCTATCTCATATGGCAATTTGTACAGTTGTTTAGCGAACCACGCAAACCCTTGTCTCGGGTTTGGTGGGAAATATCTCGAGACAGATCAACGATATCAAGGTCAGAGTGATACAATTGCCTTAATTTGTGTTTTATTATTTCTTGTTTATACAGATATTAGTAATCATTTTTCCTCTGAATATACCAAGAAAATTGTATACTGAATTGTGTGCAAATTCAAAAAATTTACTTTTATAATCTTAGTCAGTAATTTTGTTAAATGATCAACTGTTTAGGAATCGAAAAGACCCAGAATCCTCCTCTGTGTGCAACCTTTAATATTGATTGATAAAGTTTAAGCTTATTTGTAAGTCTTTCACAAATTCAGCTTAGCGATGAAATAATAACCACTTGAACGAAGAAATCTGCGGATTGAGGTTGGGCAGTTCAACTCAAATATTCAATCGATAGAACTGACATGGTATAGATTCACGGAAGCATGGTCAAAGCTGTTCGTCTACATTTTTAAATGGAAAATAAACTCTCCAATCACTACCAAACTGACCCATTTCAAACTGACCTTATTTCAAGGGTGATATGTCTATCCGTTGCCTCATTTCACGGCCATTGTCAGTATGGTTCGCAAGAGTTGATAAAGCAGTCTCAAGACAATTTATCATTTGTTATATGTTTGTGATAATTAAAAAACCTTTACAGACAAATGGATCTTTGTAAACTTCTTCCGTAGCATTCTTAGAACTTTTCCATAAAATCTCCCATCAAAATAAAACCTTCTTTCCAGTAGAGAACTTTTTACATCACACAGATACATCAACAAGTAAAGTTAAGCCCAGGGGATAGAAATATTAAATAAGATTTTATTATACTACTGCTACTAATAATAATAAATAGCACAAATTACACGTTTTTAATTGTAATATTTGATTAATTTACTTCTTAATTCTATTCGACTAATTAATTAAAATTAATTTGTCCAATATTCAGTTAAATTCAACATATTTGTATCTTATGTATTATTTTTAAATATCTAAAATTATTTTATTATGAATTATAAGGGTATCAGAGTATTGTTGTGGAATTAAAGAAAGGTCTTATGTGATTTTTTTTTTTTGGTATTTTGGAGAATTCAGCTCTTCGGAAATGTAGTTACTTAAAGCCGATAATAACGAGGTCAAGTTCTGCAAAGCCTGTTGTAATATTTCCTCCCTACCCCCACTTACCTTATACCCTTTCACCCCTATTTTTTCAAGTTCTCAGTCCCAACGCCTCAGGGGACTGCCTTCCTGAGTTAGACGAACTGTACATTAAAATTTCTTGAATAAGTGACTTTTCAATAACTGTCATTTAATTTTAAACTTATTCTCCAATTGTTTTGTAGACCTTAACTGCACCGGAAGTGATTTATGCTCATGCGCATAGAACAGAGATGTCCAAACTTTGGCCCGCTGGCCAGATCCGGACCGACAAGTGATTTTATCCTGCCCTCGAAAGTTTTTGAAAAATATATATCGAAAATTGAAATAAATGCAAAAATCATATTTGATATAAAAGGGGAAATTTTTAAAAATATTATACAGTAAAACCTCATTAAGTCGTCACCCGGATAAGTCGTCACTCCGCTTAAGTCGTCGTTTTCCTTTGGTCCCGACAAGGTCTCATAGACAATAATGTAAAATAACCCTCTTTTATTCGTCACCAAATTTAATTGTACTCCGGATAACTCGTCGCCCTCAAAAATGGCGAAAAGCATCTTTATTCTCAATTTTGCCTGCTATCTTTTCAGCCCCGCCCCTTCACTCTAAGAAAGTCTAGCCTTTACGGGGAATTTTCATCGTGGGAAATTCACTTCGGAAATTACACACTTCTCGCTGCGACTCTAGTCAAGAGTAGATATTTTTCTTGACCGCTACTGGGTGTGATTTTATTTCATAGCGATGAAGCCCCGAAAATTTAAAAGCGATCGAAATTGTTTTTCTTCCTCCAAATGTAACTGCACTTCTTCAGCCTTTAGATCAAGGGATAATTCTTGACTTTAAATGAAAGTACAAAAAAATGCTTGTAAAGGACATGATAAAAGCCTTGGATAGGAACGAAAAGCTAGAAGTTTCGGTTTTAGATACGATTAACTATGTGCACAAAAGTTGGAGTTCCATTTCATTACAAAGTGTTTCGAATTGTTACCAGTAATCACCACCTTCATCAATCAACACTGTTGGGTTATTTTAATGCCAGTAAAACAAAATAAAATGTAGTAAGTATAAAATGTGTGGGTTTTTTTTTATTATTTTCCACTCATTCATTTGCATGTATTGATTTCTGAAAATCTTATTTTTCTCACCGAATCCTACAGCAATTCATAAAAATATTGTATTTCAGTGTTTTGTTTTTTTTCAAAAATGCCCACTCCGCTTAAGTCGTCAAAAATGTTCGGTCCCTTGAGTGACGACTTAACGAGGTTTTACTGTAAATAGATTTATTAAAAGGAAGCAGAATAATGAATAAGCAGACGTACTACTGGCAGTAAATGGTTAGAAATGAAAATATTTCTGATTATGCAGATCCTGAATATTTTTCGTGATAGAATATTATGTATCTAGAATACAAACTTTCCAAGAGTCATAGTTGGTTTTTGTTTCCTTTAATTTTAATGTATTATTAATCTGAAAGCGAGACAATGAAGATAAAAACAGAAAAAAAGAATGATTTAAGTGGATCATGTTTTCACATTAAAAGCATTTTAAATGAACCTCTGGGGAAATGAATGCGAACATTTTGAAATAGAAAGAAATATTGTGTTAAAGAGACGTCAATAACTATATAGTAGTGAGGGAATTTTATTCAAATTATATTAAAAGTTAACAATGAAAACACCATCTGAAGCACGAATAAGAAGAAGGGAGTTTTAAGGAAGATTTTCCCATGTTATGGAAGACTGATCTAATCGCTCTATTGTTCAAGATGTAATTTATTAGCACCCATTCTCTTAACATTGGCTTTGCATGCATAGACTTAATGTTCTCTGAGAGATAATGCTAGTATTTGATGAATTAAGATTTAATGTGGAATTGAAGTATTAAAAAGACTTTTTAAAATTATATAATTAAATATGATATTGATTTATATCTACATGGTTTCAATTATACGAAATGTATTTCCTATGTATCTGAGAAAGTGATTATTTTTTTTTTAATGGACATTAATGTTTTTTCTCAACGATTCCCAACTACGGATCCGCGGAAAAATGCATAAATAAATAAATAAATAATCATACTAATGGATCAATACCTAAAACATAAAGTGTGAATTAAACTATAATTCAAACTTTGAATGGTGCTGAACTTTATGCTGTAATTGATTTGATAGTTATGAACAAATACAAATATATATAAAGACAAGAAAGCTTAATATACTGTTTGAAGTAATTTGTTTTTCATTGGAATTCTCTTCCCCATGCTCTACATAGCTTATACACAAAGTTGCTTTCCTGGCCTGCGAATTAGCTTTCAACAAAGAATTTGTGTGGCTGATCGTAAAGAGGACGAAACGGCCGTCTCACACTCCGTGTTGATAGCTGAGAGGCGAAATCTTTTGTTTACCTTTGGTGCCTTCTTGGTTTGTTGTTTATTTTATAACAGACACGTTAAATTTTTATTGTAAATTATAAGATTATTTATTGATTATTTTAAAACTTTATATAATTACACTTTTCTTACTAATATGACTAATTATAGATAGGTAGGTAGGTTGTATCCCAGGATGGCCCACGGGGGTGCTGGAGGTCAGGCTTTCAACGTTTCATTGACCCCGGACTGTGATGAGGTCTGGTGGTCAGCCTAATGCTCGCTTGCCTGCACCTCCGGGAAAAAAAACCCGGTACCCATTCCATAGAAGGCAGGCAGAACCCTCCACGTCTGCAGGAGAATATAGCGTAGAAAAATCTCCAACATCCGCCGAGATCGGGGATTGAATCCGCCTCCTCCAATCCGCAGTCAAGGGCTATCGGGCCTACTATATACTAATTATATATTACATATAAATATTTAGGTTTTTGGTTTTTTTTTTTTTAATTTAAAAAATTAACAAGAACGCTTCCATTTTATAGAGGGTTGAGTAAACCCTACGATCATATCTGGAGGAGAAAATACCCTGGGAAAAATCCCAGATCTCCTCTGGGACTTGAACTGTTTCTTCACAAAACCTTCCGTTAAAGTTAAAAACAATGAATTATCCCTTAAATGTAACATAAGCAAATCCCAAGAACAGTTTTCTTTAAATCATTGGTACTGATTTAAGAACTAAGTTTTTTGGAAATACAATTTATACGTGACTTGAACTTTCCTCTAGTTTACTTTAAAAGTGCATTTCTATATCATTGAAGTAACATTACTCTTTCTTGGTTATATCCATTATGAACCCTAATATATGGAATCCCTTTGAATGTATTTAAATAGATGTTATTTCTTCAGTTAAAAAGCAGTTTGTAATTTATGTTAATAAAGGTGACTGTATACTCAGAAATATGTTAATTTAAATGTGCTACAACTAATTTCTAAAAGATATATACCAGAACACACATTAATACACTAAAAACCAAACTAATTACGAGAAAATTAACGTTTCTGACCTTTTATCTGAATAAATACAACTGAACTTTCTTCAGTGCATATACATATAGAAGAAGTTAATCAATGAAATACATACGCTACTGTTAATAATTTACATAACTAACAATACATAAGATGCACAAAAATATCTTATATAAACGGGACAGGAAAAAGAAAGACAAAAAACAGAAGGTAGTTTTAATGAATGACAAGTATAAGGAGATAAATAATAAGGAGAATTAAGGAAAACAACAATGCAAACAAATAAAGAACGAAATAATTATATATAAATATTCTGAAAAAATTCATTCTTTTCTTTCCTCCTCCCCTTAATCATATTTTCTCGATTTTTACTATTTTTTGGACTGGATATGATAATGGAAAATGTTTTTATTACAAAGACGTTCCGTTATGTAAAATGTGTGTTCTTATATGCATTGTTCAATTGTGAATATTCTGATAAAAGATTCTATACACAAAATGATCAGAAGTATCGCATTTTCTTGTAAATAGCTGTATTTTTAATATATATTTACGTATAAATGAGAGAAAATCCAATTACCTTACTGAGAATTGCTCTGCTACTAACAAATGGAGTACTCAGTTCCATTAGATAAAAGAATCCCAGCATATGATCTCCAAGGTTCTTTCGGAAGTGCTGTAATAAAGAGTCAAGTGTTTTAAATATCCGTTTTTCAATTAAAATAAGCACCAATATTAAATAAAGCTCTCATTACAAAAGATGTTGATTGCAATTAGGCTTCAATTTGTCGGCCGAATCTACCTAATTAATCAAAATTAATGAAATAGTAAAGTTAATTAAGATCTTCGAGTTTCATATCTACAATTCGATTTTCTAAATTTGCCGAAATTAAGTGAATTACTCATTAGCACTGAAATGTTTTAAATGTTGAAGGCAATCAATTTTGAAAAATGTAAATGAAATAGAAGATTGTTATTCGATCAAAGTTCGTCCTATATTCATTACAGTAGAAGCTGTCTGACTTGAGGTTTCAATCCCTTAGACTAATAAATAAAAATAAAATTCTCTTCATCCTGGTGGAGTAATAATGCTTCGATATTCCATAGTGAATGATCTTTGTTATTTGGTGATTAATTATTATTTATTTTATATTTTTTATTAAAACCCGTGAAGAAAATACAAAATGTAAAGACTCTTCGAAATTGATTTTAATTCCTTTTCAAAAATAAGATTATCAAAAACTTGCTAGAAGCCTTGTATTTTTAATCCACCAAATTATATTTAATCTCTTTAATAATGAAAATATTGAGACAAAAAAAAAGTAAAAACAAATTAAATTTTGTAAGATGAATGGGTGAAACCGGAGATTACGGTACCAGGCTGTTTTGGACTACCGTCGAGTTTTGACAAGATTGGCACTACTTTTAGGATATGAATTTTAGTTTTTTAATTAACTAGTGAAAAGTAGAATGAGGTTTGCAGGTAAGCTTTTTTAAAAATCTTTTATTAGAAAGACTAATCCTCATCTGGCTAACTGCGATTTGAGATAACAGTATGCACCATCATGTATCCCTGCGCGGAT
Organism: Thereuonema tuberculata; assembly: GCA_023159025.1. NCBI lineage: Eukaryota > Metazoa > Arthropoda > Chilopoda > Scutigeromorpha > Scutigeridae > Thereuonema > Thereuonema tuberculata. The sequence continues at coordinate 37,697,507 of JAFIDM010009631.1, forward strand.
GTATCCTTACGAAGACTGTGATTGGCAAGTACCGTATTCTCCGGTTTAGCCGATGTATGATACAAACTTTTATTTGATGTTTTTTAGTTAAACATTATGTTTGAGATCCCATTAAAGGATTCTTATGAAATATGCACCATTTCTTCTATAAAGATAAAATTGTCTAATCAATTGATTACAGCATATTTATATCCATTGCATTGCATCAAATGTTAGTAAAAAAAAAAGAAATTAGTAAATTCTGAACAACTTTTTATTTTGCCTACTTGGAAGATCTTTATTTAAAAGTGAGCAATAATTTTGTCATTGTCATTTTTTTTTATTACTTTTATTTATTTTGTTTAACCTTCTAGCAAATATAATTTTACCTTTAAATATTTGGCATTTCCTTTCTTTACTGCTATTCACAATATAGGCTACACATCTTTTTCTTTAACAGCAACGTAAATACATTTCAAAAGATTTGACTGAAACAGAGCGAATATAGAAGGGTTTTAAGTACAGCAAAGTCTGAAAAGGAACTTTTATCTGCTACAGGTCCGTGATGGTAGCCCAGGTAACATGCAGCTAAGTTGAGGACTCAATGATGACCAAACGGTGCAGAAATAACTATTTCCTAGGCTTTTATAACTGTTTTGATAACTTGTCAGTGAGATCCATATATTAATTTGTAACTTTTACACAAGGAGATTTAATAATTGTAACAATGCAGAAACACGTCAGTCACTTTCAGTTCACTATAGTAGATTCTCATTTAGTCAATACATTCATGTATTGCTCAAGCGCAAGCAAGTTTCCGACGATCTTTGATTGGGTATCAAGTGAGGGATTAACTGTTTTTCTGGATTATTCTACTTTAGATTCTCAACAAAAAAAAATAGTTGGGTTAGCAAAAAAAAATTCCGAATATGGAGGTAGGAGAAAATGGCTTCAGGTAACCACTGCAAATATGCTGTTTAAATCTGTAAATTGTTCTATATAGGAAACAGATTAGAAGGATGGTTGAATAAATACATTTAATTTTTTTTGGCTCTGTTTGTAAGAAAAATGCTTTTGAAATCTATCCTTTACGTTGTTCTTATTAATATTTAAGTTTGATATTCTGTTAATCAATCTGTTATTTATTTTTACTCAAAATTCTGCCTCCGTGATTCATTTGACTCGTAATGGAAATACATGCCTGGTTTAATGTAGTTCTTATTCAAACGCTATTCTCTCTACACTCCCGAAGTTTGAATCACCAATATATAAGAATAGATTTATTGGATTAGCTTTATCAGGGCTAATTAAACATAAGTTGTTGTGCTTTTTTTCTACATTACCCCTCCTTATAATCGTATTTCTTTGTACTTGAGTTAATGCTGGGAGCAAAATCGATTTACATCAAACCAGCGTTTTCCTCCAACTGGCATTTTCACACCAGACTACTTTATTGCACAATTAGTATTCTAATAACTCTATTTGTACTAATGTTAGCGGATAATTCGGCACTGATTGATCGCTTCCAACATTTTACTGGCCTAACTCTGAACTGTGCAATCCTCTTTTGTTTGCATAAATAGCTGCAAATTGCCAAGAATAAATCATTTATATGCTTTCCCATAAATAACACCGTTTCAAAACTTCATTTCTCCATTATAACAACATTTACTGAAAATGTATTCACTGTATTATATTCTCCTTGAATACGACTTCAAATTTATACTAACAAGGAAAAGTGCGTGACCTTGAACGCTGAGAACCGCACGAAAATGTGCTTAGAATATAAATCGCTCATGCCAAAAACAGTGGTATGAGTCGTTCTCATGCAAAACTTCACGTCTTATCACGAGAGACATTTGAATGATCACCTATTGAAGGTCCAAGAGAGGAACTTTGGTAACGCGAAGAAACAAAATATCGATGCAATAGGACCAAAAACACATATTTCAATGTCGTGACTATATTGCTATATTTCCCTCTATTTGGTCCTATTATATCGATATTTTGTTTCTTCGCGTTACCAAAGTTCCTCTCTTGGACCTTCAATAGGAGATCATTCAAATGTGTCTCGTGGTAAGACGTGCAGTTTTGCATGAGAATGACTCATACCACTGTTTTTGGAATGAGCGATTTATATTCTAAGCGCATTTTCGTTCGAGGTCACGCAGTTTCCTTGTAAGGAATCTAATTATTTAAATAATTACATTCACTTAAATTCGTTTTTTCTTTACTTATAATGCAGATGAGTATACTTGCTACTCAAACCCAGAAAAATGATCTCAATTAGTATCGAACAGAATTAATTCATTTTATTTTTTTTTAATTCTAACTATTCAGAAACTATGTGACTTAAAAAACTCCGCTGAAATTTCTGCCCATTTCTAAATTCCCTTTTTCTGCTTCTTTAACTTCAGCAATGAAAACCCATTTGGAAAGAAAACGAAGTCAATATTCACATTAATTTTAAAATCGAAGTATTTTTTGAATTGAACATTGAATTCCTTTAAGAAAGAAAATAGCAAAAAACTTAATTCACAACAAAGCGAACACTAATATCAATTTTATTTCCATTCTTAGAATTCTTATTAATTTTCTTTAAACCAACTTTCGATTTCTAAATTATCATTATTATAATGTTTTATCCAATTTCATGGATCTTTCATTTTCTTTCAAAACCTTATTTATTTTCATATTAACTCATTCTAACAGGTTTTTTTTTGTTTATTCTCTGCTTTGTCTGTTCTTGGACTCACTTATTCCATTTATTATTACACAATGTACATTAAAAATACAGAATAAAATTTGAGAAGTTGAGTAAGTTTCTAAAAATGTCAGTTGGAATCTTAGGATATTGTAATACAAATTTGCTGTCTCTATTGTTTTTAACTATGTTTGCATTTAAAAAGTGCTAAATGCGTCTATTGTTGTCTATCTGTTGTCCTCGCATGAAATAATTCGATTCCCATTGCTTCATGGATATATCGCAAGATTAATGAAATTCAACGACTATTCATATATTCCATCAAGTTTGATTCAAATTAAACTTTCTTCTCTTTGTCGTTTTCAATCTTTTGCATAAATCTTTCACATCTGAGGCTACAACCACGTAGAACATGTCTCCATCTAGTGCGCACTTTTGAGCAAATATTACAATAAATTCTTGAGAAGCAAGGAAACAATGTCGAAAAAAATGTGAATTTATTTTTTATAATTATGTGTTTTTGACTGTAACCTCTTGCAATAAAAAAAAAAAAAAAAATAAGTAAGTAATTTTCTTTATAAATTTTCCTTGTACTTCTATTAGACCTCAAGCTTATTTATTATTATTATTATTATCATTATTATTATTTGGGGTGAATGTGGGTGGCAGGAAAGCCAAGCACTGCGACCTGAAAGATCTAATGTACCAACCCACGGAAAGGAGGACAGACTGAGAAAGTATGGTGGGGGACTCGCAGGGCAAACGGGAGAACCCCGAGAAAACCTGGCCAGCGCGGATCGTCCACCATCGCGAAACCCACATGAGAACACCATCAGAAACCCGAACCTCGAAACTCAGAGGTGAGAGGCCAGTGTCTTAGCGACAGACCTCAAGCTTAAGTTCATTTTTTCTGGTTAGTGTCTTATACCACAATTTACATCCATACAAGTTATTTTTGTATTTTTTTCATAAAAGAAATGGAAAATCTCTTACCACTGTTGCAGGGAAACCTAGGAAGAAGAGCACGGTGTGATGTAGAACCATGGAGCCATGACCAGTGACGAAAGAACGAAGTTTACCAAGTGTAGTTTCTGGAATCCCTTCTCGATGAGTGTAAACGTAATACATACAAAAGAGGTCGTACATAAAGTAAGGAAAACAGAAATAGGCAAAGCAATTGGTTAACCAGTGGCTAGAAAAGAAATCAAATAGAAATAGTATTATTATCGAAATACTTATGCGTTTGAATTTAGTGTTTCATATTGATTAGTAAAAAGTGAAGTAAATTTGATTAGAATTAAGAAATAAGTTATCAGGTGGGTTAGTTTAAAGTAAATTAGAAAATGTAAAGTGAGATTTTATTCACAGGTGAAATTTTCATGATATTACTAATTTTTAAAGTTTTTAGTTGCCTTAACTGTAATAATTGCTGTAAATAGTCAATGGGGTGTTTTTTAACCATTGTAAATTTATTTATCCTTTTAAAATGCTTCGACTGATTCATAATATACAGTAAACTCCCGATTATCCGCGGGCGGATTATTCGCTTTGTGGATTATCCACGGACCTCTCCTGTTTCCATTTTTTTTACTGTACAATAAATTAAAAAAAAAAAATTTAAATCTAGAATAAGGTAAACAATAAAAGAGGCTACCAAAGTAAGTGAAGTCAATTATAGACAAACAATTTAAAGAACGACCTTGTGGGCGGAGCTTAGGTCGGCAGGTTACACTAAATATATCCCGTAATAATAAAATTTAAAAATAAATAAATAATTTAAAATAAAATAATTGTTTATAATGTATGTACTGTAACTGTATGTATTGCCATTTTAATGTAAATAAAACACATTAAAAGTATTTTTGTGTTGATTTTCGTCCTTTTTAGGATTATCCGCGGTTACCGCGCCACCCAATTCCGCGGATAATCGGGAGTTTATTGTATACAGTACAATCTTGATAATCCGACAGATACGGGACCAACAGGTTGTCGGATTACAAAGGATTCCGGATTACCAAGGGTGCTTTTAAACAATGTTAAATAACCCATGATCAGAAGGAAAAATAAAAAAATTTAAATGTTGTACACATTGTTTACTATATTTACCCCCAGTAAATTATAAAAAAAACTATATTATGAAGATATTATGACGTTGTTTTATAATATATACATAGCAACAACACGCCTAGCAACAGGTCACTGTCTGAGTGACAGTTGAAATATGCCTTCGCGAGCTTGTCGGACTACCAAACGTGTCGGACTGGCAAATGTCGGATTATCAAGATTGGCCTGTATAATGTTTAAACAGAAGCTGATGCAATTTGTTATGAGACGGATGACAATCCAAGGTCTATCGGGTAATTTTACTAAATAGGCCTAGATTGACATACCGAGCGGGGGATAGAGTAGGGATTGTAACCCCCCCTCCCCCCAATTGCATCCGAAAATGTAAGAAAAGCAGCTTTTTTTTTGGGGGGGGGGGGTTGGAAAGCCCTTCCTTACGGCAAATGATGCAAGTTTTGTTTTCTTTTGGTTGTACGTCTAAGACCATCACAATCCCTCCCATTCCAAATTTCTGCTTTCGCCTACATGAACGTATGAGCTGCGAAAGTGCCGAACTTCGTTTTGTCACGGCCCTTAAACAGATCGACGGCCGTTTGAAGCTCTTTTTGAGAGCCACATAATAAACTATTTTTAAAAAAATTAAACAGATGAAAATATAACTATTGTAATGACTAAATTATTACTATCCAGAAGTAATTTAATTTTAACTAAGCAAAATACATGCTGTAAAACTAGAAATCTCAGAAAAGCCGATAAATTACAAAAATATTAGCCAAAAACCAAGAATAAGAAATAATGAAAAACTGTCAATAGCATTCATATTAGGGGATTCACTTCGCATAAAAGCAAGAGAAATAAGATGTTCTAAATGACAGGTGAATACAACGTTAAAAATCTTATTCTTCAATACCGATGAGATATGCGTAGGTACAAACTGCATCAAAGAACAAACTGATAATTAATATGAATCAACCGTTGTACATGTGTAACTTTAGCTATTAAGTACGAACCAGTTTAGTCTGTTTTTCGTGGATGCCATCGTATTTTTTCTCTGCGTTTGTAGTGACTCAGACATTTTCATTATTAAAAGCAGCATTTCACGGAAACAAGTTCTTCAGGGATTTTTTTTTGTTATGAAATAATTTCAATTGCTATTTCAGCCCTACTTTTGCTTTAGAAAATAATACAAGAAAAAAGCGAATTCTGACACAACAGTTTTAAATGTTTTTGATGGAATGGAATTCTGCTTAGGTTCAATGTACTTAGCATTAGATGCTTACGTAAGGTAAAAAACTAAGTTAAACTTTACAAAGTACAGTCAGACCTCTATTTAACGAACCTCTATTTTGCGAATTTCTCTATTTTGCGAACTTTTCTTTGGAACCAAGAACATTTTGCTCATTTCTTCGTAAAATAACCTCCAAATAGTGAAGTCCATTTTCTATTTAACGAACTTTTTCGTGGTATCTATTTTTTTTTTTCTCCTTGAAATGTTTTTATTATTAATATTCCCTTAGAGGAAATGAAAGAAATGTGGATACAGCTGAGGATAAAAGAAGAAATTAACGATGATGTGCTGATTGATGATTATCTTTCACTTGATTTTGAAGTTCTGAAACACTAACTGAATCGGATATTTTGGACAGTCTGAAAAATAAAATCAATACAGCTATGAATTGCAATGAAGATGAAGATGATGAAAATGGAAATGATCATGATGCAGAAATAAAAAAAAAAACCTTCTTATGATGAAATGCTAAAATCATTTGAAACAATCCGATGCAGATTACAATTTGTAGAAAATACTGAAGGGGTTTTTGGTGCATTGCAAAGATGCGAGACATACTATGAGCAAAAACACTTTTTCAAAAAAAAAAAAAAACTCAGACAAAATTAACAGACTTTATTAGTAAAATTTAAGTACGCATGTGGTAATGTATGCTTTATGTCATTAAAATGATTTCTTTTTTAATAATATTGAATAAGAAAAGGCGAATCTCTATTTAACGAATTTTCCATATAACGAACTTTTTTTCGGGATTTAGCGACTTCGTTAAATAGAGGTCCGACTGTACATTTACATCATGGTAACACAGTGACAACGTCTGCTTCAGAACAGATAAGAAAAAAGAAAACCAGATGAATAATCGTTTTTTCCATTGAAATTTAACTGTTTTTTAAAACACTATTTCTTTAACCTTAATATTTAGTGAATACGATTAAAATCATACATCCATTAAAAATACTCTTAAAAAAATAAGCAAAAAAGGCTGTTCAAATAAAAATTGAAGTAAATTTATGAAGTTATGGCGAAGGATTAAGAAATGAGTAAGTATAATTTACATTTATTAGATATTTTTATATTAAAAGACTATAAGTATTTAAAATAAAAAGTTTCAATGAAGGACTGCAACAGGTGTCCTTTCGTTAATAATTAAAAATTAAATAAAATATAAGAAATTCCTAAATGTTTATTCATGTCTTGGAATTTATAATTTTAATTATGAAAAGTCGTTAAAGAATTAACTTAAAAATCCATTGTAGAATATTCTAAAGCAAATACAGTAAAACCTCGTTAAGTCGTCACTCAAGAGACCAAACATTTTTGACGACTTAGGCGGAGTGGGAATTTTTGAAAAAAAAAAAACAAACAAAAAAACACTGAAATACAGTATTTTCATGAATTGCTGTAGGATTCGGTGAGAAAAACAAGATTTTCAGAAATCAATGTATGCAAATGAATGAGTGGAAAATAAAATAAAATAAAAAAAAAACAAACAAAAAACCCACTTTTTATATTTACCACATTTTAATCGTTTTAAAAGAAAGGCAATTTCTGTCTTTGAAACGTTCCAGGGAACCATTGCTGCCGCCGAAATCTTCAATGTTCAACTCCTTAGCAATTTCCATGACTTTTTCTTTCAGAATCGTGGCAGAAATTGACACATTTTGCGATCTGGCATATTTTAGCCATCGAACTAAAACCTCCTCGATCTCTTCAAACTTCAATTTCCTCATTCTCTTTCTTTTGTCTTTGCAGTCAGCATCTTCAATTACTTGTTTCGATGATAGAATATCGTTTAATATAGTCCTGGGAATATGGTGTTCTTTGGCAAAAGATGTTTTCGAAACATTTGATTTTTCAAAAAGTGCAATTAAGTATTTTTTTCATTAAAAGATAACAAGGCAAGTTTTCGTTTCCCCTGCATGTTAAAAACGTAATCGAACCATGAAATTGCAAGAGAAAAAATAGCCCTTATAGCGGGGCTTACTCGCTATGAAATGAAGTCACACTCAGGAGCGGTCAAGAAAAACGTCTACACTCGACAGAGTCGCGCGAGAAGTGTGCTTTGAATGATTAGCAGCGAGATTCCAAGAATCCAAATCCTCCGAAGGGGTACGATTTTGGTTCTTGGAATCTCGCTGCTAATCATTCAAAGGAATGAAGTGATAGGCATGTTCGAAAATTCCCCGTAAAGGCTTGGCTTTCTTAAAGTGAAGGGACGGGGCTGAAAAGATAACACGATAGCAAATGGAGAAGAAAGATGCTTTTGGCCATTTTTGAGGGTGACGAGTTATCCGGAGTACAATTAAATTTGGTGACGGTTAAAGGAGGGTTATTTTACATTACTGTGTATGAGACTTTGTCGGGTCCAAAGGAAAACGACGACTTAAACGGAGTGACGACTTAACGAGGTTTTACTGTAGTTTGTTTCAGAATGTACCATAAAATAATATGAATATCAGGTTAACTAACTACATTTCCTTAATGGAGAAGTTAATTAAAAAAAAAAAAAACACTTATTTTAATTGTCTGTTAAAATGTTACTTACGTGTCATATTTTGGATCTTCATTGCACGCAAATATAATAAATAACCCGACGCCAGAAGAAATAATGGCATGGATTGTTGAAACACATCTACGAAAAAGAAGGAATTAATTGAGAAGATTTTCACGAAAATAAGTCAATGTGGTGGTGAAGGATATGGCGATCTGGCACTAATCCAACCACACTCAAGTGGATCGTATAATTCGACATGAAAAATTCAGAGCAATTGGAAGACGTTAAAAACATTCCGATCAATCATTGGACATCATGTTCTATTTAGATATGTGGATTGAAATTATATAGTTAATTCAATATCAAGATTAACCTTAATTAGTAAGAGAAATGGTAGTGCTAATTAATTTTCATTTTTTTATAAAGAAATTTGATCCAACTTAATTCTTTGAAGATATTTGATGTTTAGTTTATTTAATTCAAATTAAGCAAGGATTATTTTGTATTTTATTTGAATATTATTAAAATTATTCTAATAAATTATCAATAGCTTTTTTTTTTTTTTTTTTTTTTTTCGTGGTTTCTTTTTTCTCTTTTCAAATGATTCTTGTTTTTAGTTGGTTATACATTAAGTAAACAAACGCCTAAATAGATCTGCGCTGAATGAATTGAGATTCTCTTTCCATCGGGGTGAGAACTTCTTCTACGAAACTCTCCCTTGTGGATGGATTCCTGGTCCCCTTCCAGTCACTCATTACGCGGGAGATGCGCTGAGCGTCGCCCGTGTCTGTGAAACATATCGATTACAACAGCTTTTCTTAACATTAGGTTTAACAACACTTAAGTGGCAGCAACAAAGAAGGATAGATAGATACTGGCTCACCTGCAAACGAGAAAACAAAACAGTATCTTCGCTTAGGAAATGCTTTAAAATAAAGTTGGAATTATTAAAGAAATGTAGCGCCAAAATGGTCGCAGAGAGGATGTCGGCGCATTTGAGGGTGTTAGTTTAAGGGGATTATTACAGAGGGGAATTTTTCTGCTATTTTGAAATGGATTGCTCCTCTTTAATAAATTACATTTATTTCTTTAATCCAGTCCCAGTGGTAATATACAAGATTACGAATTCAATGAATTAAAGAAATGTCTACAACATTTAGTTCAAATAATCAGGCCTAGCTGAAAATTAAGTATATACAGTATAAGTATGTATAAAGTACGTTAGTAAAATATCCTTGTTTAAAAGTAAATTTGTTAAAATATTTATGCATACCATGACAATGAATATTTAGACTCCTGAGTAATTCAAAAGCTAACCCACTTAACATTAATCATTTAGAATACATGATTTTTGTATGAAAGATCTTCTCTGTGTTTCACATTTTTAAGAGCCTAACTAAAATTTAAAACTGATATTATAATATTTAATAATAAATAAGATTATCTATATTTAAATTCAATTAGTTTAGCAGTGAAAGAGGTTTAGTGACTATTTGAGTTTAAATGGAAATTTATGTCATTGTGTTTTTAGATTTTTGTGGCTCATCAAGTTCAGATTTTGATGAAATCTGGTAAGAATTTACAAATACTGAAACATTAGTATTTTAGGGCCAAACCGTTCACATAATGACATAATTAAGTAAACAAATATTCTAAGCAAAGAACATTAATCAATTTGTCACCCTTTTGTTTATATTAAATACAACCTATCTACAATTTTCATATAGCTCAATGCTATCTAAACGTTCTATAAACACATGGATTATTACTAAAAGTATTTCAATACTTTTGCTTTCTGTGTCGTACATCGAAACCTAATAAAATCCAAACGTGATTTTATCATAGTCTACACATTCTATATTTTGAAAATTTATTATGAGCAATGATAGATGATCTACTCAAAATATTTCAATTTATTTAGGTATTCGAATAATATAATGTACAAACATTCTTTGGCTAAATGCTTACGAATTATTTTCCCAATATTGTTTTTTTTTATTTTTTATTTTTTTCTAAGCATCCGACATGTTATAGTTTAGGAAAAATCGTCTGCTTATCTAATAGCAAGGCATCCTGAAGGAAATTATTCGTGAGTTAGTGTAATATCGGTTGAAAAATGGCAGTTTTCTATTCGGCAGGAATTGTAGAAATCGGTGGGGTAAGGAAAATAATTATCATTTTATAGATAAATTAGACAATTATTTCCAGAGATTACGCTAGATCATAGTTAAACAGCAAATTGTTGCTCTTATGTGTTAATTTTTTATAATGCACCGAAATCTAGTAGTAATGTACTTCATCCACTTTAATTTCATACGTTATTTATCATGCAGTGTTTTTATTTGTCTATTTAATTTACATTAAATATTCAACATTTACACTATGACATTGCAAAGTAACACAAAGCAGAAATAAAAAGAAGAACATCCTACAATTGTACGAGGTCGATCAAAAAAAAAAAATGTTTACAACCACTAGAAATTAAATGAATGTGTTTGCCATAATGCCGGCGATTGCTGAAATATCCCATAGTGGGCTGTACTGCTCAGTGCCTCGTGGTGGTCTTTCTCGTGTGTGTTATTGGAGGTGCGCGCTGTCGTTTCAAAATGGCGATTAGCTTGGATAACTGGTCTCTTATTGAAACCTTAAAGAAATTGCGCAACAGTATCAGGAAGAAAAGTCCTGGTCTTCTGAGCCACTGTGTAATCCTCCTTCATGACAATGCCCGACCACTTTTGCACGGAACACACAGAACTTGCTGCACGGTTGCCACTGGATACTTTTGGGACATCCGCCATACAGTCCGGATTTGATTCCCAGCAATTTTCATCTGTTCCCTGTTTAAAAAGAGCACATGCCAGGTCGGTGCTTCATATGCACTGAAGAAGTGCAACGTGATGCAAAAGAGTGGCTACAGCAACAGGGCAACTTTTTTGCGGCTGGGATGGATAAACTGATCTAAGATTGTGATAAGTGCCTCAATCGTCAAAGTGTCTTTGTAGAAAAATAGTGTATCTGTGCCACTTTAACGGCAACGTATCATTTTCTTACACATAGAGCTTTGATTTTCATACACATTATAAACATTTTTTCTGATCAGCCTATCTATAATCACTAAGGTAGCCCTGTAACAATCTTGCTTTACATTCAATTAAAATTTATTTATATAACAACTAAAAAATATAGTTGTTCAAACATTATTTTTCCGATTTTCATTTTATGTGTGTCATTTCGGGGCACACATAACACTTGTTCAGTTTGGTATTTTGAAAATAGAGCTTCAACCGGTTCTGTTGTACCTAACTACAATATGGCGCAGCTGTTGGCTACAGGTTGTGTGTGGCCACACAAAGATCTGCTACAATTAGGGTAGAGGTCACTTTAGAAACAAAAAAATTACAGTTGAAATGGATTCGCAATTTCTAAAAATTGTTTCTTAATTAAATTTCTTTGAGATGTTTTGCAAACTGGAAAAAAAAAACAAGTCTGAAAAAAACAAAAATGCTTCATTTTACTGTGAATCCTGAATGAATTTAAGACTGAAAGTTTTTAATAATGGATACATTTATATCGAACTAGTGAAATGCCAGAACAAATTAACTATTTTTTGTTTGTTTATTATTTCCAAAAAACAAAACAAAAGAAACAATATTAGTTTTAAAAAAAATGTTCGATGAATTTGTTCGATGCAGATAGTGAACCTATATAAAAAATAATGAATATTTTAGTTTTTTTTGCTTAAAGTTAAAGAAAAATATCCAACAATGAATCATTAATTGTCCAATAAACAAACAATAGATTTAATAGCACAAATTACTGTTTCTTGTTATTATTAATTATTGTTATTCGAATAAATTAATGAAACATTACTGATTATATTTAATAATTGTACAATAAGATGAGGTTTTATTGAATATTAATCTACATAGCTTCTAAACGGCATTGTCCTAAGGCAAACAAAAAAAGACAACAGTGCAATTTCTTTAGCCATATCCTAGGATTTGATGAATATTAGCTTAGACCGACTCGATTACTTTAAAATAATGTTGTTCATTGAGAGCCTACGAATAGTACAGATCTTAAACACATTGGAAAATGATTATAAATATTTATTTTTGTTACTTCTAAATTTTCGTAAGCATAACTATCTCGTGTGATATGCATCACACTAACTGTTCTCTATATAAAACGTTTATATATAAGATCATTATTTATGCTATTAATGCTATTTAATTATTGGGTAATAGTCGATCAGAAATAATATTAAATAATATCTGGAAACCCATGTCAACGAAAATAAAAATCACTTTTATATTTATATATATATATATGAAATTTCTATTAACTTATTAATCGTCTGTTAACTTATTACAGTTTAAAATAATCGCGAAAAGAAATCCACATTATATTTTGCTTTGTTTCTTTGTCTTTTTTGTTTAATGCAGGATCGTAATAGTTAAGTTCCATTTACTTTTATTTATAGCTTTTTATTCAGTTAAAAATACGAGGAAAGGAAGTTATTAAATATTCTTCTAAACGTTAGAACAAAGTAAATTTAAATTTAGATTAAGTAAAAAGATTTTTCAGATATAGTTTGTATTTTTTTTTCCTTAACATTTAATTCATTTTTTAAGTTTTCGTTAATAATTTCTTGAACGTTGAATGTCAGCGTTTATTTTGTTTTTTAGTTTTTTAAAAAATGATATAAAAAAGAAAAACCGCTAACAATTATTTTTCCAAAATGAAACTGCGTGTAAAAACTATTTTGAAATTTTATCGATTTAAACGAAATATTGTATAAATAAATATTCAGGTTTTTTTTTGTATTTAGTTTACTTTATTCTAATTATATTAAAATTCTTCAAAGGATAAATTTCATATTGTTTTTAAAAGTTGTATAGATAAGAATCATTTTTTCTTTAATATTATTTAAAATTAAATAATGATACTTTTTTTTCTGTTTTACTCGCAGTTCGTTTAATCATTGTTGAACTTGACTATATCAGTATTAAAGAATTTGAAAAATGTTACGAAGTATTTACCTATGAGAGTTTGATATTTTTTTCTCTTTATCTTTTAATATCCTTCTCTTTTAAATTCACTTACTTGCAACAGGTGTCCAAGACATCATATTCGCATAAATTCCGACGCCTCAAATACGGTCCTAAGTTCAGTTCGAATTTCCGAAATAGAACTGTGTAGAAAGTTGCTCCTGTAACCGATAACAGAATTCCCTGCCATAGCATTGCCACCCGCCTCGTCTAGAGCAATAGAAAGGAAATGTAAGATGGACTTCTTGGAGACTCACTCATTCTGAATCGGCGATAATCTTCGAACCTACATTGGAAACAGCGGCAGTTCAAATGCAGGCCGGAAAAAGCCTAAAGCGCTTAGGTCCAGCGACAATACACTAACCATTATTAGGCTGTGAGCAACAAAAATTGTTGATAACAAAGTAGAACTGGTATTTGATCAAGAATAATATTTGCTAAAATGAAACAAAAACAAATACAGCTGTAGATTACCGTTACACTACAAAATGTCGGCTAAATTATTGAAATCACTTCGAATAGTCAAAACGAGCTCGAGTTTTCTGTTTAACGTGCTTTTGTTTAATCAAGACATGCAACGTATTTTTTAAGCTTCATAGTAGAGTAATGTCATTAGATAAATTACATTTATCTGTCTTAAACGTGAATGAACAATATCTGAAAATGTTTGTTATGTGAACCGAAACTGAAACTTTGAAAAAAAAGTAAAATAGGACGCTATAATCTATTGATTTTTTTTTTTAATTTTTTTAATATTTTTTTCATAAACAGTGAATTTGGGAAACCCTTTGGTTTATAGTAATTTCTTTTTTTATTATTTGAAAGTCATCTATCTTCTATGAAACGAAACTAACATGTTGTTTATGAAATTTGCTGTTCAGGTAACAGGATGTGTGATAACCAAACAATCAAATTCAGAGAAAAAAATTCCGAAACCTTTTCCAATGAAATACAGCTAGATTTCATTATTTGTATTATTTATATATGAAATAAAATTGTGAGTTTCGTGAATATATTTTTATTTAAAATAAATGAAGTAAATATTGTGGACTAAAGAATTAATTTTACCTATTAGGTAAATTAAAATTAATTTAATTACTCACTAAGATAATTAAAAAAATAAATACTGAAAAAGTTAGGAAATTACCAAAAAATATATTATTTTTTTTTTCCATTTTTGTAGTAATCTCTATTAAAAAGCTACTGGGCTTCTTTCTTGATCTAAGGCGGGAGAAAGTCGGACTGGACCTTTCCATCTTCATTTTGTCCTGTTAGGCTGATGTTCTCTGGAGTATCTAGCTCCTGCACTGGACGAAGATGCTTGAACTTTAATTCATTTTACGGCATTTACCTAAAAAAGGACTGTTCCATAATAAGGCAACGGGGGAATGGATCAGTTGCTGTCTTTTACCTGCGAGTAGCTGTTTTTCTATTTTAAACCCAAACTTCTAAAATTAAATGTTCATCATTATATAATGGACCAGATACTCAGCAATACTTGTTACTCCGGTTTATTTTCAGTATCCGGAAATTATCCGGATTCCAGTGCTAAATAGTTGGCTCCTCTTTGTCCTCCTACTTATTTCAATTAATATTTTATTTGCAGTTTATTATTATTATTATTATTATTTTGTTATTATTTCCAGTCTCATTTTCAGTTTTTATTACCAGTAAATTCGTCCTCAATGTGGAAATCGTTGGACAAATCTAAACTATTTTGATCTTTTAGGGTTCAATCAGTTAATAACCATTTAGAAAAATTGCTTACGAGGTTTTGGGAAGAAATGTTATTGATCCTGAAAGGAATTCTTTTACCTGAAAATATGGATGAAATTCCAGCCACTATTTACATCCAGGATCGAAATACTACTTATCTTATAAAAAAATTCTTCATAAATAAAGTAATATTATAAAATTCTTTAATCCTTTAATTCCTTTGCGGTGTAAGTTAAGATTTGTGGAATTAAAGGATTAAAGAATTTTATAATACTACTTATCTTGTTTAAAACTGAAAATTTAACCCTATTTTTAAAACATCTGTCATCCAACAAATCATAAAGCATTATCTGGACATTTATTTATTTATTAATTTTTTTGTAGGTGTTGAATTAATTGAAGTAAAATTCTCTGAATAAGAACATAAAATGTTAAATCCATATAAGGTAAAGGCACCAGTTGTGGATCGGCCTAAGCATAAACTTGGTTTTCACCACGAGAAATAGCTAAATAATTTTCATTTTTGCATTTATTCCTTTATTAAGCTCTTATAATTGACATTGTATTACCTCAGTTCGATAAAAAAATATGTACTGCATTTTCACAGTCTTCATTTGTATTGTGACGTTTGATCCACAATTGGACCCCACGAACCGCTGAATTTCCGCCAGAACAAAAGGCTGCAGAATTTCCCGCAAACATGGCCAGAGGCAGAAAACACTATGTTTTATTTTTCCCCGGTTATATTAAACCTTGTACTATCATACATCCATTAATTCTAACGTATATCCATTCTAGAATAACTACAAATAACTTTCAGGCTAACTCACCTTAATTTTCTTTTGAAATTCTGACAAATTATATAACAAATTCACAGGATGGCTCCACTTGAAGCTCCAAACAAACTATAATACCAAAACGAAGCTCATGAAGGGATCGGGATTCTATATAACTGAGCCATCTGTTGATAAGTGTGATAATTAAGACGGTAAACGACTTGATCTGCAATTGGTTCCTGATCCACAACTGGTTCCCTTACCTTAAATGTTTGTTGACCACGCTCCTTTCACCTCCAAACGGGTCCTAGGGTCTACCCAGCCCTCTCTCGCATGGGTACCGGGTTTCTTTCCCGGGTTCTAGGCGGGCGGGCGCCGGGCTGACCACCCTGCCCCAACTTCGTCCCGTGGTCATGGAAACGCTGGGAGCCTGACCTTCCGCGCCCCGTACGCCGAGTCTGGCGTGGGATTAGAGAGAGAATGTTTGTTGAACTAAATTAACAAAACTTCCATATTTACTGTGACGTTGTTATTTTTAGCAAATCTAGTATCAGCTGCCGTTTGTTGAACAAACAAAAATAAATTATTTCACAAAGTGAATCCATTTAACATCTTAATCTCAAGATAGTATCTCAAATAGAAGAATACAATTTCATTTTTCTTGAAACCTCTCCAACCCTGGTTTGAAAAGCGGAAAAACGATATAACTGCACAAATTCGTTTGCTTTCACGCCTTGAGCCATCATCGATGGGAATCTGGGACAGCTGTTTCGTCCTTATTAGAACTCATCAGTCAGATTTAAGTTCGATGATCAAGAGGCTCGTTCTGCGTGAAAGCCTAGGGATCCTTCTCCCGCTCTCGGAAGTGGGACCTCGCAAAGGCAAACAACAATAGAAAAATCGCTGGGACCATTACAGCGTAATTACCTTGGCCCTCTAAGCGCTGGGCATAAAAGGCATTTAATAAAAGGATAAGCTAAACACATAGGTGAAAAAGTAATATGAAAGAAGATTTAGCGTGCACTAAATGTAATATGAAAAACGGAAAAACCATAAAAATGCACTTTCATCGTTTTTCGTTTTTAATGCTACATTTAATGCTCGTTAAACCTTCTTACATCAGATATCTTTCTTTCTTTTTTTATTTTTTGGGTTAAGCAGCCACTTTTCTAATCAATTACTCCAAAATTAAACCAAAACGCGCCAAAACTATCTTTTGTGGTTGTTCAACAGCACTAAATCAACAGTTTTTGCATTACATCCAAATCTACACTGATTTATCGATTTCAAATAATAAATTATTGAGATTGCACTGAACTCCATGTAGTTTAACACTTCGTCTTGAACAGCTGCTATCAATATACGTCCAAAGTTTAGTACATTACCATAGAAATCTCAACAGTCTCTCAGCGTTCGTCTTGGTCATGGAAAAGTACTTGTTTGCAGATGTCACATGCAAATGATCCAACAATTGTAATCTCCTGCTGAGTGAAACAATTTCAATTCAAAGAATGTTTACTTGAAGCGAAAGATTGCTTTCCTTCACCCAAGTCCCACGAAAGAAAGTAACAAATAGTAATGTTCTTAAGTTTTAGAGAATGTTTCACAACACTGAAAACAAAGAGACTAGATAACTTCTATGTTTAGTAAAAGATGTCATAAATATTTTATTTTTGTATCTTGAAAGGGATAAATATTTAAGCTTTCTCTGGCGTATGTTTTTATTTTATTTTGCCCTTGTAAAATCCTCTTGATTTCTTTTTTGCCACAGTTCAGTGCTGGCCTAGAAACAAACAACAGGGGAGCAGAAAACTTATGACATTTTGAAAAGTGAAATCTTCAAACTTGGAGATCTTAAACCCATTCTAAAAAGACAAAGTTAAGATAAAAATTATTAATTCTTTTAGTTACTGATCCAAGTACTTCACAAGTTAAAACAGAAACTAAATAAATAAAATGAAATAAGATCATTTATTTGTTTTAAAGATAATGCATTTATTTATTTATTTATTTATTTATTTATTTATTTATTTATTTATTTATTTATTTATTTATTATCTTTTTAATTAGTTGCTGCTCAGCTTTTCGTCATATCCTATAAGCATTTGAACTGATCAAATAATAATATTTGAACTAATAAATAATAATAAATGAGTGATGAAGTATTTAACTAGCATGAAACAGCTAGACACACACAAAAAAAATTAGCCTTTTCAAAAATGATGTGCGAAAATTGTATGGCCCTGTGTTGTTATTGGTTAAATTTTTCATTAAATTGAACGACATTAAATAAAAGCAAAGAATCCAGCAATTTTAACGTATGCTGATTCATATTTGATAGTAGACAAACTTATCATATTTAATTTAGTTTAAAAATTTATAATAACACATTGTCGAAGGCAGTTAATGGCTGTTGGGGAGAAGTGCCTGCAGTATATTTAATGTTTATTATAATTTTTAAACTAAATTAAATATTATATAGAGAAAGAGAGAAGAGAAAGTTCTAGTAAATCGTTCCTTAATCTCGATTTGCCTTTGAACGCCGGAGCCTACATCTCTGTCGTCCTAAAGCCATACGGGCATGACAAGAATTATCAATGTGTTACCTAAATTCATCATTGATTTCGTATTTACTTTAAAAGATGATTTATTTTATTTATTTCTTCTTAATTTTAAATCTTTATATTTAAATAAATATATTCATTTTCGTTATTTTAAAATGGTATTTGGTTTTATCTTAGTTTGTCTAGAAAAGGATTAATTACGTCTCCCAAACAAACAAGCACTAAACATCATTAAATGAACTATATTTATGATTTTTTTGAATAAATAACTGATTGGAAATTTATCGTCATTAAATTTCGAAAACAATTTTGTAGCTTTTGTGTGTGTTTTTTTTTAAACATAGACTTTTGTATGATTGTTTTCAAATCCATCTTAACCCCAACTGAACCTGAGCATTGTAACTTTGCTGCGATGTTGTTGTTGTTGTTTTTTTTTAACAGACAATCCTAAGTCCGTTGGTTCTTCTGTCTCCCAATTGCACTAATTCGCTGGAGTTTATCTGAAAGATCAGATTTCATATTTGTAAGTACGGAAGAACCAAGAGGACACCACCATTAGACGTTTTCCCAGAACAGAGACATGAAACGAAATCCTCTTTTTTCTTAATTGGTTTTCTAATTTGGAATTTTGTGGCTTGTGTTTGCAATGGAGCAGATTAGGTTTGTCAAGTGCAGTGACCAGAAACTCACTGATTGCGGTTTCAACAAGAAACTCTTTCTTCTCTTTATTTCCTTCAACAACATTAAAACAAATAAAATATATGAAAATAAAAACTAAAAATAATAAATAAAAATATA
This sequence comes from Thereuonema tuberculata, assembly GCA_023159025.1. NCBI lineage: Eukaryota > Metazoa > Arthropoda > Chilopoda > Scutigeromorpha > Scutigeridae > Thereuonema > Thereuonema tuberculata. The sequence goes on from JAFIDM010009631.1 coordinate 37,716,941, forward strand.
TGAAAATAATGACTAAAAAAAAAAACAATTCTTGATAATAAAGATAATTTTTTCTTTAATATCCTTTACAGAAACTGAATAATGACGAGTTCAATCAGATTGTTCTTAGCGCTTCAGTTTTCGAGAAAAAAATTAATTAAATCCGCATTATTCAGTTAAGTTTTCTGAATCCAATTAAACTTAAATCTATTTTTAAGCTCGCAAGACTTACGGTTCTAATGATTTTTCTGTAGTAATTTTCATTAACATCTTCTCAACAAGGACTCAACTATAAAAGTTAGTTCGTCTCTTGTTCTTAAATGTGCATACCAAGTTTTAGGAAGATTCATCGAACAATTCAAGCAGAATACGTATTCGTTTTGCTCTTTATGTGACACTTAAAAAAAAAGATGTTACCACGGAAATTCAGACAGAAGAATTCGTGTATGGTATGCTGTTTATTTTAAATTTACTAAAAATAAAAATAATAAAATAATCTCAACCACAACAGGCCATGTAGGTCCTTGGGTGCGTTGGAGATAAAGCTCCCAGCGATTCTCAACCAACGGGACTAGTTTTAAATACACTACATTTACAAAATAACAATTACAAACACACAAAGCAGAAGACAAAAATAAAAATCCCCATGAAACGCCATCAGATGGTGTACTTCCATTCGCAGTTTATGATTTCATCATGATAACAGCCTAGGAAACTTTGGCCACCTAGTTCTCAGGACCCAACACCTTGCCTTAAGCAATGGAGATTTATCAAGTCCACCTTTGCATTCCGCTTTCGCCCAGGAAAATTAAGATCAGTGAGCAATACGATAATACGAGCAATAAAAGCAATACGATAATTTGCACAAAACAATAATCGATTTTCATATCAGAAGATCTGTCCATCATAACATTAAACAAAATCTCAGGTGAATGGGGCTTATTTTGTAATTACTTTTTGTTTAATATGAATCATCTTTACTTTCATTAAAGTAACTAAGAACTCTGTGAGAAATCTTACAAAAACATTCTTCTTTTCTGTGTTCGTCAGACTGCGTATAAATTGACTCATGAATCACAAGAAATACAAAATTTAACTCAACATGATGTTACTTGTCTTAGGAGACTGAAACGTTAATGGTAATAAAGGCTACTCAATGTGAACGCTCTATAAGTAAGGATCCTTAGACCCAACACCAGCACTGAAGTATTACTATTAGGCTACATGGAGAATGATTATTTTATTAATTCTACACTGACTGCATAGTACTAATGCTGCGTAAGAAAAATTTAAAGAAAATTACTACAAATCCTCTTTTCTATCTGCAATATGATGACGTAGAACATTCCACTTGGACATCTAGCAAAATTTGACGCACACCATATTGTGAAATGGTCAAAAATAACATGAGTCGGAGACAGGTTAAGAGGTAACCACTAATTAAACACAGAGACCATAATGCACCTTTTACACACGTATTAACAATTAAAATTAATTTAATTTTCATTAGTAATGTAATTAGTTTTACCTGCACGTTAAAACAGTTTAATTAAGGTAACAAATAACTTTACTGACTAGTAACTAACTAACTATGTATCGCCATCGCCTGTAGAGCAGGGGTTTGATGACCCCAAGTAAGAGTGCAGTATACAGGACTGAGCCCTCTGACTGCTGGATGATTTATCAATTAGTTCTTCAACTTGATCCAAGGGCGATATATAAAAAAATTTAGATTGACTGTCCATCATTGAGTAGGGCCTGTAGGCTTGACAAGACAGTGCATATAATTGCTGTGGGGAGGATGAGTGGCTGTTGAGTATCGCAGGGATGATTGTAGAAATCCAGGAAATGAGCGCGGTGGTGGTGACTACTGTCTGCACCGCAGGGAGGGCAGAAGCAGTGGCAGGATCCAGGGGTAGTGGCGGGGGTTGTCTTTGGGCTCAGACCGCAGGGTCTTGCAAAAGAAGGGTAAACTCAGGTTAATAATGGGACAATTAGTGCTCTATTGTTGTGCGGTATCGCCACGGGTAAGAACTTGGTCTCAGAGAATGGGTCCGTCTTCTCATTTGGGGGTCGATTTTATGTCTACGGCATAAGAAGGGTTCGACCCTTTTATGACTAGCGGTTACTTGCTCCTGAGAGTTGCTGGTCCGCCTGAGCCCTTCCTTCAGTAGCAGGGGCGTTTTTCCACCCTGTTTGGACGGACTGTGGTTGGTAGTTTGGCAGAAGGCTCTTGTCAAGAAGCTGTTTAGGGGGGGGAGCTATGGGGCATCCTGTCGTGGGGACGGCAGTCGTCAATGTCGGTGTCGGTCTCCGAGACTGAATGAGGTAGCTGTCTAAGGTGCCTGCGCCTGCTGCGCTTTGTTGCAGTGGCGTAGCTGTCTTCAGTGGGTGGCAGAGTGGGAGCCTGGAGGGGCAGGGCGGCTGCAGAAGGGGGAGGCACAGGGGCGATCTTCTTTCTAGCATGGGCCGGGCTCGGCGGAGTGTCGTTCGCTGAGGAGAATGCAGCAGTTGTTGGCGGGGGTTGACGGGATTAGGCAGGTGGAGGGCGGCGTCCGGCCTCACGAAAACGACGTCGTAGCACTTCTCGGGCGTAGGCAGGGCATCCCTTCCAGCTGGCAACATGGCCGCCTCCACAGTTACAGCACACGAGGAGGTCAGTGGGGCTCTTAGGACAGTTACGTCCGAGGTGCGGACCTGCGCATTTTACACATTTGGTTGGAAGGTGGCAGTTTACCGAGGAATGACCATATTGTTGGCAGTTGTAACATTGCGGGAGTCCTCTTTTCGGACGGAAATCACCCACCGATATCCTGACTCCTAGAAGCGAGTGTTGGTTCCAAATTTCGGCCCAGCTGCCAACTTTTTTAATTTTCACTAAAAAAGTATTTGACTTTGTGCGGCTTGATGCATCGTCCTCTCCGCGCCTCGTGAGTGGAGACACAACCGTTGAGAAGAATCCATCGCTCTCGAGAGCCTCGGAGATGTCCTCAGGGGGCGAGTCGTGTTTTAGGCCTTTAATCGTGACCTTTAGCTCACGTTCTGCCTGCAAGCTAAAAGTATAGAACGTCATTTTACTTTGCACTAGGTGAGATTGAATTAGCCTGAAGTGATCGGCACCATCGCAGATGATGTGCAGTTTTTCGCCAACAAACTTGACCTCAAAAACCAGCCCATAGGATTTGAGGTTTTTTAGAAGTATTTGCCACTCTTTAACACCATCTATGATGATTGGCGGGACCTTCTCTGCCGTCTTCGGAAGTATTTTAGATTGAACGGTCGCTTGAGAGCCATCGCTCGAATCACCGTTTTCAGACCTGGCATGCTTACGCTTGATCCTTCTAGGTTATACCAATTCGAAGTTTGGTCCTTCGTCGTCAGTGGAAGCATCCACGACATCGGCCAGGGTGTGATCAATGAAATGATGATCTTCGATTCAAACAGCAGGAAGGGTGATGAGGACTGAACGAATGGATGAATGAATGTGAACAAATGAATGCCACTAACTATGTACACAACAACATAGGTATATATATACACGAGTTTTGGATTCCTAGAGCCAAACAACCTATCTCACCTCAGTCCTCCTGTGCCGAGGACCAATCAGGTAAGACTTCCATTCCAGGAATAGTCTTAATCTCCACGATGCTAGATAATCCCTTAATCTCTTGAACTATGCACCACGCATCAATATGAGAACCACTGGTTTAGACTATCCACTATTAGCTTCCAATTCATTTTTGATGAATTGAACACATTAATAATGATCCTGGGATTAAGCAAACATCAGGAATGCTTTTCTTGAAGATATTTGAATGTTGATTAGTATTTTTCCTTTGTATTTCACGAAGTTAAATGAATTTTGATCAGCCATTTTCTTGGACACCAATTTTAAAGCTATTTTTATTAATTTATTTGGAATAACAATTAAAATGCTAATCAGTTTTATGAACTTCAATAACGCTAAAAAAATCTAAAAAAAGTAAAAAATAAAGAAAAAAAAACTAAAAACAATCAAGAACAGTTGAAATTGATTTAAATAATTAAAGTTTCCTATTCTTTTTACTATTAAAAGCGATATAAATGAATTTACATTGACAAAGATTGAATATAGAATGATATTAAACCCTCTAACAAAGGAAGCGTTTCCAAGTAAGTAAACAAATTAATCTTTTTCTTCAAATTTGCTTATTTCCACTTTGCTTTTGGCGATTTCTTGCAATGACTAAAAAGTGTTTTCCAAATTTAAGATAATGAAAAGTATATTGATATAGAATATATATTTCTTTGAGTTAGAATTTACAACATCTTAGATATTAACCTTCGACATTTTTCTAATTTTATGAACAATTTGCTGAAGTCATTTGCCACGAGCTGTTGAGTTTCCTTCATCCCACCATCACTTGTACCATTAGGTTTTAATCAAGGCTAAAGATAGGAATTTAAGGATAAACAAGTTGGGAAAAACCGAAGAGATTATTAAAGAAGCACTTTTAACAACAAAATTCAACACCAGTTTTACAACTCTCTTTTAATCTGTAAAAATAACAAGAAATGAAGAATAGGGAAGAGACAAAATCCTTTCTACTTATTCCAATTCTTCTTTGACTCTCTCTCATTCTAATACAGTACAAGATTTAAGTAAATATGGGAAAATAACCATGAGATGTTGTGTTATTTACCCAGCATTAATATTGTCTTCATAGACACGTATGAGTGTTATATAATTAATATTAGAAATATATATTATGTAATAATATAAATTATTCATTTAGCATATTCTGGAATTAACATATTACTTACCAAACTTAGCATATAGTAAGTTTATCATCCCGGTAAAAAGAACAAATTACTTTCATATTCTTTAGAATATAAGTTTTAAATGTAGAAGCGTTTTAGGCTTACAGTCTTATTTATTGGTATGTTTAGCATTAAAAAAAAACTCCATGAAATAATTAGCAATAAACAACGCTTAAAGAAGTTGTAATTCGAAAAATTACAAAATAATTGTTTTTCATTCGCTTTTCTTTTCAGTAGAAATTGTAAGAAATGTCGAATTTTCTTTCTTAGGTTTTGATCATTTCCGTTGATTTAAATTTAAGGTTCAAAAATTAAAAAAAAAAAAAATTCTTTCATTAGAATTTGTTTTAGTGCATTGTATCATCATTTCAGAGGATTTCATTGGTACAAACATAATATTTTTTTTGTTTTTTGATCAAATCCAGAAAATGCAATTGAGTGCTAGTATTGGTAAGACTAATGTACCTGCCACGCGCACCTATAAGGAAGTTCAAAAAATATTTTATTTCTTCACATTGCCTTGAAATTTATTAGAGTGGAAAAAAAAAATTAAAACCACACACACACCCCTTTCCTACTGAAAGTGCTTCTTAAAACTTTGACATTTAATTTTCTTTGGAATTAATTATGATATGAAATGTTTTCGTGGAATTTCCTTAGGTGTTCACACGATTAATAATCCAATCAAGGATGTATTTATTCAAGGCTAACCCTGGTATTAACACGCTAGTTAACACAGATGATTGATGATAATAACCCATTTATCAAGATAGCTGCCACCTACAAGTTTTATTTTTTATTATTATTATTATTTTTTTCTTTTTATTAATTCCTGTGTTTTTAGGACAGGATATGTTTCCTGTTTTTTTCAGTATGTGTGGAAGGAGCTGATTAAATCTTACTCATATCTGTTCCTATTATTCTTCCGTCAATAAATCACAACATCCACTGAGCATGCGCTGAACGCTTACTGCATGCCTTTAAAAACCGATGCCATCCTATCCAAGTGATCTTTCGCTATCAGCCATCTAAGGTGAGTTTGAATAATTCTTATTGAAAACAAAAACAATGGTCAAAAGAATTGCCCGAATCTATTCAAAACAAAATTGGTTAAAAACAAAAACTGAATAGAAAAGAAAAATAGCATATTATCAGTAATTATTTTCAAGTTTTGCTAAAACAAAATTAAAAATTAAAATTTATTTAAGTTATTGTAATTAATGGTTGCGCAACTTCATAAATTCAGAAATATTATAAATATGCAAAATATCTTATAAATACTTATTTATTTGTAATTAGATTTTGATTATATGTTTTTGTAAAAAGAGTGATAAATAAAATAAGATAATACATCAAAGAAATGGTAGAATATAAAGATATGCTAAGTTAAATCGAATCCTAGATAATGAAAATACGATATTTACGAAGAAAAATAAATCTGTGTTAATTAATTTTTTTTTTCAGTAATGTGGTAATTAATATTTAAGTTTAAAAATTTATTGACTTATTAATAATTTTTTTTCACTGATTTATGTTTAATTATGATAACCAATTCGTTAAACTAGAAACTAAGTTTTTCTCACTTTTTTTTAAAGCTATTTTGTTTAAAGAGAATTAAATAATGTAAATCTTGAAATGTAAGCCTTTATTTATAAATGTTATAAATGTCTCTTATTTTATTTATTTATTTATTATATTAATTCTGTATCAGATGATTAAGAAAAAAAAATTTTACCAACACAAATCAGGAAAAAATCATTTTGTTTTTGTCTTTATTTTTTTCTGTCATTTCTTTCACTTGTTTTCATATATTATTATACCAAATTTTTCCGAAAAGAAATAAAAATTAAAAAAAAAAAACAGATTTACAAATTTATCTGCCTTTTTCCAGAAAATTAGTCCTATTTTTTTTTCAATTATTGTAATCATAAAAAAAATTCTTTGATAAATTATTTCAATGTATGGAAACCTGGATCTAATATAATATAAATAGTTTCTTATATTTGTTACTTGAAATATATTAATACAAAGAGCTCTTATTTGTCATTTTTATTTCATATTATAATGATTTGTGAGAAGTGCCTTAGTTCAAGATTCATACAGTGATTCTAGTAAATTACATAATAACAATTTCTTTTTTTCTCATTTTTCATCAGCAAAATAATCTACTTGAGTGTTTTATTTGTTAATTTGCATTTTTCTTTCATTTTCTTATTAGAATGTTTTTTAATCCATTTTTTTTCCTGCTATGTTTTTGTGCTAAATATATTCTTATTTGCTTATTTATTAGCCAAACTGAGCTGAAATTTGCAATTATGAGAAAAGCTCCTTGCCGGTATTTTGTTGTTTTATTTTATTTTCAGCTGCATGCCAATGGATATGGACTAACAAAATTCTTGTTGTTATTTTTAACTATGTCTTCCTAGTATGGATTGGTTGAATAATAAATGAATTAGTCGTTTATTACTGTAGTAATTAAATTGGATAATTCTGATCTTTTCTACATTAAACAACATTATATTTAATTTGACTTTATAAAATAGAGTTTAAGTATAAAATTATATTGATATTTAATTATATTCAATCTCTTAGTTTATACTTTTCTTTTCGAAAAATCTTTGTGTAAATAATAAATTGTTGCCTTCGATGATGTAGATCGTCCTGTGAGAGTTCAGCCAAGATGGCCACCGTTCCTTGGCAAAAATTACTATTGGATCTGTTTGATCACGTGGATGAGCCTTTCAACACTAGAAGAATACCGGTGAGTGTTTATTAATTACGATGAACATAGTTATAATTCAGTACCAATAACTTTATTGCAGTAGAACCAATTCCAGTGGAACTAGAATTTTTATACACAACTTAAAACAGTGTTTCCCAACCTTTTTTGTGCTATGTCCCACCTAAGCATTTCTAAACTTCTTATGCCCCCTATTACTATTACTTATTGCCCCCCCCCCTAATAATAATAATAATAATAATAATAATAATAATAATAATAATATTACCATCAAAACATTATTACCATGAAGTGTAATTATTTGTTACTTACTTTAATTAATATAATTTATATATAATTACGATTTTTCATAATTTAAATAAATAAGAAACAGTATAAATATAACAGTTCTTAAACAGCAAATCAGTTTTATATATCGTTACGGTTAAAATATATCATAGTTATTATTATATATAAGAAAAATAGATGTATAATGTCGTATATTATATCATCAATTCCTCTATGTTATAAACAAGAAACGAAATCTGTGCATTTGCACTGAAAATGGATAAACGATACTGATCCCTCAAATAGGTTCATAGAATTTTCGAATTGCCCCCCCCCCCTTAACAATCAAATTGTCCCCCTGTGGGGTGTGGGCCCCACGTTGGGAAACACTGACTTAAAAGGTCAATCTGATTGGAAGCGAAGGGCAATCTTAAAAATGCCTAGCAAGCGTAGTACTATTACTTAATTGTTACATTATTTATTTGGAAGGGCTTAAGGAGTTACGTAGATATCAATGGAATCTGAAGCCCAATGTTTAGTAATATGAAATAAACAGAAACAGTATAACATCTTTTATGAACGAAGTTAAACATTTCTTCAGGCGTTGAGATTTTGTTGGTCTGAATTTGTGTTGTGAAAAACAAAACAAAAAACAAACGAATTCCTTTCCCTATTCTTTGTCGCTGATTCCTTTCTAATATTTAACAGTGATTTCACCGCAAAAAGATCCTTATGTTTTGTTTTCTTTGAGTGATTTCATTCTTTGCAAGAAAATTCCAAGCAGAAAAAACAAAGCACTAGTAAAAATAGATCAAAGTATTTTGTAAGAACGTTAAAATACTAAGTACCGTTTATTAAAGGCTATTTATAAAATTAAACATGTTGCTACCAATGAAATTCAACGGTTTTTTTGGAGGAAGTTAGTTATAATTGAAATCCTTTTTTGTTTCCACCCCTATTGGTAATTTATCATGAATGTAGATAATACATTTCGTTATGATTTCTAAAATATAAATCCAAATTTTATATCAATATTCGGAATAACTGGAAAAACGGGCGTGCGTCAGACCGGCCTTCGATTTTAATTTCTTCCTGTTCTTACCGTTGTTCGAAGACATGGGAGTGAGGTTATTTAATTGTGTAACTTGTATTAGCATCTATTTTTAAGTATTTAATGATTACTGAAATCACACACACAAATAAAAGAATGCTACACACATTTGTTGCATATTAGTATATAGTTAAAAATTATATCAACTCATAATTACTACATTTGGAGGAATTGTATTCGATTCATATGTTTCCTTAAATATTCTTTCCTTTATTTCCTTTTTATTCATTTTTGTTGTTCAAATCTTTCAGCTTTTTGATGTAAAACTGACACAAAATAATTTGCTTATATTTTCTGCCGATTGTTCATTTCCAAGTTTATTAGAATATGAAAAAAATTAAACTTTTAAATGTTTGATGCAATTAATCAAAATGGTCTTCCACTGAGATTATTTCTTTATTTTATTAGATTGTTACTCAATACTTATTTGCTTCCAAATATTCTAGAAACTACGCTTGAACATTGACTGACAAAACATGAACTGTTTGACCTTTATCTATTGAAAGCAGTTTTTACCTTCGTGAGAGTGTTTCATGTTTAAGCAGCTCCAAGCGCTGTCACGTCATGTCGTAAACTTACGAATTATTTCTTAATTTTTTTCTTGTTGAATGGCAGACACGCAACATTGCTCCCAGTTCCGCTTTGTTCATTTCTCGCCCCAGTAATTCTGACTTCATCATTTCCATTAATTGGCAGACTTTAGTCATACGCCTTTTTTCCATAAACGGTGACATCTTAAGATGACCAATGACTGAAAGAAAAAAAAATACACAACCGTCTCTTTGATTGAAACTGGATTCTAATAAGACTGGGGAACATTCTGTTTGAGCCCAAAAACGCTTGATATTAAAGTCTCTTTGAATTTTCAGTCAGAGTATTCTCATAAATGATACCTCACTAATTTCTAAAATTGAATAGAAACGATACAATACAAATATTTCATCGAATAAAAAATAGTTTTATCAGCAAAGTATATTATTTTATGGATAAATAGAATAGAATATCAGTCTAGTAATAGAAATCTATCATTTATCTTCATTCCCTCATAATTACTTGAAAAAAAAACAAAACATTTTTACAAAAAATCTAAAATGTTAATAGATTGTGCAAGGTAAGAGTATCAGAGTGGTGTTGAAAATATACAATAGCTGTATTTCTCCACAATACAGTGGAAACTCGATTAACCGTCACCTTCGTGACCGGGGCTGTGACGGTTAACCGAAAAGACGGATAACAGAAATTTCGCAGTAAACATGTACAGTAACGAAATTTCAAGGCTGGTTTGGGACGAAAGGCAAACAATAAATTAATACAAAGAAAAATCTACCGGTAACAGATATCGTCAAACACCAAACAAATAATAATAATAGAAACATAAAACAGTAGGCCTACTAGATAATAAGGTTCATATGTTGAAGCTGTAATCAGTCATCTTCTTCTGTTTCTTCGAGGCTCGAGCTTTTTTTCGCGGCAATGTCCCGTATTTTACGGAGAAGTAGGTTTTGCGATCGATGACGGATAACAGAGAGTGACGGTTAATCGAGTTTCCACTGTAATAGGAACGAAAACAGCTTAGATACAGTCCGAATTTTCTCATTATTCATTAAATTCATTTAAAATGATTTTTTTAATTTGCTACGAAATTATAAAATTATAAATTGTACATTTTAAAAATTTTCAAAGTACATCGCATAAATAAATAAATAAATAAATAAATAAATAAATAAACAAACAAAAAAAATGAAACACGAAGGTTTGTTAAAGATACCAATACACAGTATACAATAAAACTATGAAAATTAACAAGACTTTTTATTATAAGTTTTCTTTTTTTTTAATTCAGTTATTTTCGTTTCCATTGGGGCATGTAAAAATGTGTTTTTCGCAAATTTATAATAAAATATATCTTTTTTTTTCTTTACTAAGAAGTTCAGTTTTTATTTTTTTTTTCAATTTCTGAAAATGAATTCACAGTTATATAGATAATATAATTTGTATAATAATTATTTACATAATAAATTTAATATTTTATAGATTCTGAAATCCTCAATAGTAACTGGCGGTCAAATAAATGTCTCCAATCTGATTGTCTTAGACTGATAGGGTTTTGTTATAAAAATACAGTAGACTCCCTTTTAACCGGTTTAAATGGGACAGAGGATAAGCCGGTTGAGCGAAAATCCGGTTAAACCGGAGAAGTGAAATATATTAAAGTTCGGATATATTTGTCTTATAAATAAATACACAATTAAAATACAGTATTGCGTCATTTTATTCGATGTATTAAAGTATTATAAATTACATACCATTAAAAAAATGAGTAACCTTTTTTTGTTGAAGCCTAGAAGTTCGATAGTTTCGCCATTTTTTTATCAGCATCACATCAGTGAGGGGAAGCTGATAACTGCTGCTCCACATAGCATAATGCCACTTCTAAATCTTTCATTCCATCCGTATGAGATATGAGGTTTTTTAATTTTGTTTACATGTTTTTTTTTTTATTATTTTTAGCTATTTTTTTACATTTTAAAGATAAAAAAAAAATTCGGCCGGTTAAAGCGGAGACCCAGTTAAACGAAGTCCGGTTAAGGAGTCTACTGTAATAGATCCTGAAATGTTTATCTGTGGTGAAGTGGGTGGCAGGGAAGCCAAGCACTGAGACTGGAGGTCTATTGTACTAACCCACAGAAAGTAATGACAGAGAGAGAGAAAGAATGGTGAGAGAAGTGCAGGGGAAACGGGAGAACCCCGAGAAAACCCAGCTCGGATCGTCCACCATCATGAAACCCACATGAGAACCTAACCCAGGTAAGAAGCCAATGTCATAGCGACATTCAGAAGTGAGAAGCCAATGTCATAGCGACTACGCCAACCGCGTGGCCTATCTTACCAAGGGAAAAAAATGCAAACTATTTAGAATGGAAAAAAAAAATCGATTATTAACAAAAGATAATTATAATATTCGAATAAACGTATGTAAAAACTTTTAATAAAAATCCTAATTTTTTTTTTCTGGAATAATGAGAGTATATTTCATATATTCGCAAACCCTTCACTTGAGATTAAAGTCTGATTAAACTTATTTGAATATTTATTTGATCACGTTTACCTTTTTATTAATGTAGCCAAGGTAATATTTCTTCAGTGCAATTATAGACGAAGCAGAGTCATTATTTTTTCAAACAATTCTAAGACGGAAACCATAATAGAAATAGTTTAGAAAAATTCCGCCAGATGTCTCATTTATATTTACCAATCCCAAATTAAGCATCGGAGTTATTTAAGTGCTATCATGCACTCTTCCTCCTTCTACATCTACTAAAGTTAAAAAAAGTATTCCACCACAGGCATCACGTGGCCCTTACGGAGTGGCTGGAGGTAAGCTCCCGGCGTTTCGTGACCAACAGGACTAAGTTGAGATCAGTGCGATGCCCGCTGTTCTTAATCTCGGGAAATATAAATCCGGTATCCTTTCTACAGAGGGCTGGGTAGACCCTAGGACTCGTCTGGAGAAGAATTCAATGTGGTAAAATCCTCGATCTCCGCCGCAGCCAAGCTCTTTCAACTAGGACCACCTTGTACCTCTACCAATGCTATAAATTCCCTGTACTTTGATAGGTAGAAACTCAATTTGAAAATTTTAGTACCGTCTGTATTTACAGGAAAAATTAATATATTACATTCCTTTTCTGATAAAAGTGTAAAGAAACCGTGTACTCACTCGAGATCGACGATTAAAAGTTTTCTTGTAAGCTTTGAAAGGAAGGATTTTATTTGTTTATTTTGTAATATACAAGGAAGTGATCTCCTGATTAATAATAAAAATTACTACTAATAATAGATAAATCATGTTTTCTTCGTTACCTACTTGTGATTTGAACAGGAACTACTTTAATTGTAACTTATTTTTCTAATTCCTTCCTTGAGTCAGCCATCTTTAATTTCTTTGAGGTTTTTTATCATGAGAATGTATTTCCTTTGAAGCCTAATCTGATTCAACCTTGGGGAAATCCGTACGTGGGTTGATTTTAAAATCAAAAGACAAATGAGTAATAGGTTATTGTTGATAATTTTTGTTGTAAAGTTTCCAAAACAGAGATGGGTGTTTTTAAGATTCCTTATGGTCCAATCCACTGGCGGATTAATGGGGAGGCCCCAAATTATGTAATTAAAAAGTTAACGAAGAATTCGCATGGTTACGAATTATTTACGTCACTTTCGAAATTTCTATATTTGCTCGAATACAGTCAGTGCTTTTGATACGTGTTTTAATTACGCTTTTTTTTTCTTTGTGGTTCTGCAATTTTATTAACACTTTGTGTGATGTAACAATTACGTAGATCTGACCAGAATATGATTCCTTTTTACTAGTAAACAGAATTAGATTGTTGCAAGGGCCCCGACAAAGTTTTCAGCCAGGGCCCCATGCGAGCCTGTTCCGCCACTGGTCCAAGCAATAATATTTATCGATCACTCACAAAAAATTATTGAAATCTATATTCTATATTTTTCTCAGATTGCTATCTTAACACAAACTTTAAGAGAAAAAAAAAGTACTATCAGTGAATTAAATTAAAAGAAAGAAAGGATATGATTGAAACAATGAAATTTAACAGCTAGAAAATTCAATAAAACATTTAAATTTACTTTAGAAAAGCCATTTTTGTTATTCGAAAGGTTAATGACAACCAGTTTCATTAATCTTATTTTATTTTATTTTATTTTATTTTATTTTATTTTATTTTATTTATTCATTTAATTATTTATTTTGACAACTATTAAAATAGGAAAAAAATATTAAAAACAGAAAAATTAAATTATATCAACTTTTTAACATCCGAACCAAATAATGATGATTATGACAGCAATTTGTATGACATTTTTGTTTGTTTACTAAATCAATTGACGGAATAAACCATTGAATCTCACTGAAATACTTTGCTAATGCACTTTGGGCAAAGATAGATCATATTCCCTCGAATAGAAATTATGTTTCTGTATTTATTCACGTATTACCTTCATTCACGTAAATAAGCATTATATTGTAAAATGTTGTTGTTTGATCTCCTTTTATGTGTAATACTTTAAATTACTCTTCCATTGTAGTTTTAATGTCTGACAGCAATTATATCGGAACGAACTTCATCTAATGGAAGTACATCAAACAAAATGAATTGGTTTAGAAAATCACAGCAGCAAATTACAAATTATTATCTGTGTGCGCGGATATACTTTTCATTTTTATTGTAAGTTCTAATGCAGATGATAAGCACACGATTTTGATTCTTAATTTATTCGATCGTCGAATTATAAAATCCAATAAATTTTGCATAACAAATTCTAACGCTATCGTGATCTAGATCACTGATGTGCTATCTAAGTTAAATTGAAAGATATTCGGTCAAAAGCTTATTGTGAAAATTTTAATCTTCTTTCATTTATAATTAGCGATATTTTGCTATTTCAGATAATTATACTCTTTAATTAACTATTCCAATTACGTCCTTAACAAAAACTGTTAGGAAAATATGTAAAATTAAAAGAAACACAATCTAAAGACAATTTCATTTTTGTAGAAAATTAAGAAAACATTTTATTAAAAATGTAAATGAGAATCTCCTTCAATTATATACATAGGTAAAACAAGCAATTTTTTCTCATTGAATATACCTTTAATAAATGTAAAATTAATCTAAAGTTTTTGCTTACAAATCGTTATGAATTTACTTTAGACTTCAATTAATACTCATTAAGATTTGAGGAAAGTGTCAGAACCACAGTAGAATTGAATTTCGTAAAACTAGAGAAAGCTTAGAATACAGTTGTGTCGAATGAAAGTTAAAAAAACAAGTGAATCATTAACAAACTTCTTACAAAAAAATAAATTAAAAACGAAATGATGTTAAGTCCTGCTTCCCTTTCTTCAAACATTAACGAATTACAATGTCTTATCATGCGAAGTCTCATTAGTGGAACCTTGTTTATAAATTTTCTTTTTTATTAACGGAATTATCTAATTAATTGTATCGTTTGGAAAAAATAAATACAAGGCTTGGTATTCACCTTGCAAATTTTCGTTTACATTTGCTAGTTGCAGTTGAAAGCCTTGCCTTGTAATAGGAGTAGTTTGCTTAAAAATGACCTCTTGATATGTTCATGACCCAGTGCAGATTCCATATAATTCAAATGATTTGTGTGCTGGAAGAGCCGGGTTTGGATCGCCGGAAGTAGAGAGGATGGGAGACTTCCCTGGACACTATTTCCCTAGACGGTACCAAAGCCCTTTCTCAAATAAGTGTCGACTGCTTTCTGGATCCTTAGATCCTCACTATGCCCCATTTATGCAGCCTATAAGACCCATACATGCATTTCGTTATTTATGAGCTAGTTATTGTACGTAAATATCGTAAGTAATCAGACATTGAACAGCTTAATTCGGGAATGATGATATGTTTATTTTATTAGTAAAGGAGTGAAATCCAGCAAATAAACTGAAGTAACATCTCAGGATATGGTTATCTTTCACCAGCAGATTTCCTTGTTATAGGAACAAGTGATGTGAAATGCGGAAACGTACTTTTCCACTCACTTGCATCCTGCTTTTCATTTGACCAAATTTGTATTGTTTTTAGAGGACAAAACTACACAAATTTCGTCTTTTTACTTAAAAATGACTAAAACTTTTTATGAATTCCGAATTCCTTAGAGAATTTACTGAAATATCTACACATAATTGATTATTCAGTAAAACATTAAAACATAGTTGCAGTAGAATTGCAAGATATTCTGAGATAAAAGAATTAATGAACCAAATAGTTCCTATTGAAAGAATTTCGATGTAGTAACTACAAATTATTGAAATAATTTGATCTTCAGTTGATTCTATTGTGTCGTAAATGAATGAATCAACGACAATCTGCTACTGATAGAGAAAGCTTTGAAGCCAACAATTATTTGATTGTGTAATTTTTGCAACTTTCTATCAACTGTTATTTAACTGTTTGTGAAATTTAACAGCAGATTTAATAAGACACCAATAATCCTATATTAGTTTTCCAGCAGTCTGAAATCAATATGTATTTCTTATCTGCATTCTTTATCCGTGTTCTTCATAATAAGACAAGTGACATCTAAATACAAACAAGTAATTCGAGAATGCTAGGATTAGAATAAAGCTACCTTCCTACCGATGAACTTTCCAATCTAAAAACAAGTCAAAAATCCTAGATTTTTTCCATTTTCGGATGCAATGAAGGTGTGTGTGTGTGTGGGGGGGAGGTTCTAACCCCTACCAACCCCCTGTTCCCTCGGTACACCAGTGGACGTATCTCTAGGTCCTTGTGTGATATTGATGAAGATTTAGAATAATGGTTAGAGAATAGGTACTTACGGGTCTAAGGTTTAAATTAAGTATCTTGTAACAGTGCATAAGGTTCTTAGCCAAACGTCGTTATCGTGAACTCATTTATGCAGTGGCGTAACTAGAGGGGGGCGGTGGGTGCGGTCCGCACCGGGCGGCACA
>JAFIDM010009631.1:37743710-37753722 GCA_023159025.1 Thereuonema tuberculata
TGTGTGAAGAAAGTTAAGTTTGTTTTTTCATTTAATATTTCTTAGTTTTAAAATATAATTATGATAGTTATTTATTTTTTATTGAATTAGTAGATATATATTTCACAGGTGTAATTATTAAATAAATTTTACTTAAAAGAACTATGTTTTTCTTTCCCCTTTGCTTTTACCTATTTTTTTTTTCTTTATATTCATTATTTCGGAATGGGGGGCCTTGACCCCCCCCCCTTTTATATTCGCCCTTGTCTTGAATGCATTTCAAGCAGATACAAAATAGACATAAAAAAATGAGTAACCGACTAATTTCCAAACGATTGAGAACGATAAATAATTTTGTCCCGCTAGATTAGTCAAATACCCCTATGTGCACCGTTTGATTTTTGGCTGTGGAATTACCTTAAGTCAATGTTTATCTAGAAGTAAATATACATGTATAACTATTAAAATATATACCATATACTGTATATTGTTATTTAAAAAGTAATCTGGTTATATCTGTGAAGACTTTAGAATACGAGACAGGATAAATGTTATCAAAGGTCGTCATTTTTCTGACGTTATTTTCCATGGAGAAAACCTGAAAGCTAAGGGGTGATGAGTTTTTTTAATATTGTTACTTTTAGATTGTGTAGTAGATCAGCGTAAAATCTGTATCTATCGGGTATGGCCGTTACAGTTAGAATAGAATTCCCTCTCCCCACACACCTACACACTTTTTTCTTCCAGGGGATTATGAGAGACAGGAAAATAAATGATAGAAAATAAAAAGACAGGAGTGGTCTTTCCATATCAGACAAATCTTAGCTTGCGAGGACCATTAAAAAGTATAAATTTAGATAAATTAACAAATGATTCGTTCCCACCTGGTCTCGAACTGCAATGGTAGTTACACCAATGGTAGCCTTTAAGTTCTTTCGAGCTTCTTGTAGTTTATTTGTTTAACAAATTTATTTGGTTCTCTTTAGAATGAAAAAAAAAAAGGCTTTTGTTATCTTATTCTATTTCTAGAAAAATTTCTAGATTTTTCCAATTTCATTGATGATCACGAATAGAGCAGAACTATTTCATTTGTTTTCTATACAAAAAGTCGTTTGCTGTGCAAAAGTGTCCAATATGGAAAGTTTCACTATATAATAATAATAATCATAATCGTGCCTATCAGCAAGAACATGCAGAAAACTCACGCAGACAAGATCAGTAAATACACCGATCTAGCACACGAGCTCCAGAAGCAGTGGAGGCAGGACCGAGTATGTGTTGTACCCATCGTCCTGTCCGCAACTGGTCTGGTACCTCACACATTGCACCACAGTCTCAGCACACTAAGACTTCACAAAAACACTTATGCACAACTGCAAAAGACTGTAGTACTCAACACAACACGCATAGTTAGGAAATTTATGGACACAACCACACATCCCTAATCATTCTTGCACATGTCTTTACACTTGGCAATATGTGCTTTGGTCCTTGACCTGCCATATTGTTTTTGCTGGGGAAACCCAAGGTTTGAAACATACAATCATCATCATCATCATCATAATAATAATAATAATAATAATAATGGCCGTGCTGGTGTGGCCGTGCGGTCTGGATGGCGGTCTGCCGTTGTGGCCAGTGCGCCAGTTCCTGGGTTCGAATCCCGGTAGTGGCATGGATGTTTCTTTCGTCTTCTGTGTTCGTCCGTTTCCCCCTGGGACTCACTCTCTCAGGTGTATCCTCGACGAGAAAGATTTGTATAAAATTTAGAAATAATTGTTTTATTACCAAACTTTTAAATATTTTCAGATATGATGCCGAAAGATTGTCCCATAATTTATCTAGAGTAGATACACTTCACGACTGGGATGATCCTATTCCTGTAAGTAAATTAATTTGTTTTTTATTTTATTTTACCGTATTTTGTACTAGTTATTACAAACCTTTGTAGGATAATATCTTAAAAATAAATTGTAGTTTCCAGAGAATGAATTCAAAGATAGTGCTAGGAAAAAATTTCAAATTCAGAATAATCAAATTTGATAGAATGTAGTAAGTCTCAATAAACTCCTTTAAATTCATGAATGTATGAAAAGATTTAGTAATAAAAAATAGATAGTCTACTTATTTTAGTGTCTATTTTTGATCAGTTTTCAGTGAAATCAATCTCAAGCAAAAAAGATAAAAGAATAAACCAAATTAGAAGTAAAATGAACTTAAGTTTCAAGAAATCTTGAACTTGTACAAAGATACACTCTCACAAAAAAAACTGAATCACCATGAAGGAAACATCCAATTTGAATGAAACTTTGTAATTGCCATTTAGATGAAGAGAATTGGAATTTATTTAAATTTCACAGTGAAAAAACAAATTTTTATTGAACAATAGCAATACTGTTGTTACAATATCAATAGCAATACTGTTGTGTTGAACTGCATAGGGCTGTTACACATTCTTGATGTACGTTGTGGCATGAAGGTGAAACAAAGTCCTGATGTTGAGTTGTGGCAGATCATTCCAACCTTGCTGCAACTGCTGCTACAAACGCTGGATGTTCAATGGGGGTCAAGTCTGGGGAGCTGGCTGTACACGGAAGGGTTTAAATTGTTTACAGGCACTCCTGGGAAACATGTGCAGTGCTTGTAGATGTGCATTATCCTATTGGAAAACTGCTTCTGGTAGACATGACAAGAAGGGCAAAACAATAGGTTGCAGGATCTTCTGCACATATCACTGCATTTTAAGGTTCTTGAATCACTATGAGACGAGATCTCCTGGCCTAAGAAATGGCTATTTCTTTACACCATATCTTTACACCAGCTGTAATGGCTGTGTGCCTTTCGACAGTATTACCAGATTTTGAATGCTGCTCAGTCATCATCCATACAAATCAGTGATCATCCCCTGTAAGGCAGAAGCAGGACTCATCACTAAACACAATATGAGGCTATTCAAGAGCAGATCATCTCTTTTAGGACTCCGGGTTGTTAAAGACAGGCCTCATAAGAAACTTTGCATATAAGTCACCATGCATTTAATTGCTCTGCTCCAGAAGCCTTGCATATGTAACGTAAAAAATGCTTTATTTATTTAGCAAATTAATATTGAGATTGAAGAATATAAACTTCCCAGTCCTTTGTGGCCTTCTCCACGCCCCTATCACTTGAAATCTTCCCCAGTTGGTAAAAAATCACATGATCATTACCAATGAATTTTATATGCTAAATTAAAGTTTAAATTAAGCAAACCGAACATCTCTGCCGTCAATGCGAAGTGTTGGTTGCAATGAGCAGAGCTCATTGTCATTGGACTGTGGAGGAGTGGAAAAACAAACATGGAGTGATGAATCTCGCTTCACGATCTGGCAGTCCGATGGATGTACGTGGGTTTGGCGGATGCCTGGCGAACGCTTCTTATCCGACTGCACTGTGCCAACTGTTAAGTTTGGTGGCAGCAGCATAATGGTATGGGGGTATTTGTCGTGATTCGGCCTGGGTCCCTTAGTTCCTGTGACAGGCAACATGAACTCTGCGATGTATCAGGCCATTCTGGACAACACTGCCCTCCCAACTCTGTAGCAACAGTTTGAGGAAGGCCTGTTTCTCTTCCAGAAGAATAACTGTCCTGTACACATATCGAAGCTTGTGTGGCCGTGGTTTGACGACATGGGTGTTCCACAACTTGACTGGCCTTCCTTGAGCCCCGATCTCAACCCATTGAACATTTGTGGGATGAAATAAAATGCAGATTACGTGCCCACCAACATCGCCCATCTTCCGTGGCTGGATTCACTTCAGCTGTCATGGCTGCCTGGAAGTTAGTTCCTGTGACTACCTAGCAAAACCTGGTGGAAAGTCTTCCCAGACGTGTACAGGCTGTCATCGATGCAAAAGGGAACCGACATCATATTAATACGTGCCTCCACGTCCCGACCACGAGTGTCCGGATACTTTTTGTCTGTACAGCAGAAAATGGGATTTGACCAGGCGTCAATTTATTTCTGCTAATCATTAAATGTGGCTTTAAATGCACTACTGAAAGTGGGACATCCTAGGTATGTGATTTCTAAGTAAAAAATATCTGAAGCAGTTTTTTGTAAATTTTTTTTTTTAAATCCACCACAACCTAATATGAATATTCCATATATACACACTTTGATAATATTAACAACTGCCAATCTGATGAGTCAACTGACTACACAGAAACATATAAGAATATTGGGTCCATTCCTAAGGTTATGTCTTAACTACTGCAGTTTAATAATATACTGTAGTTTAGTTTCAGAAGGTGAGTTTGCCTTTATGAAGTTCGTACTCAATATAAAAGATATGGTAGGAATTACTGACAGGTCACTTGTAAAACAAAAAGGTATTTTCTTTTTTTTTACTTATGATGCAAGTTTTAATTAGGTCACATAAAAAAACTACAACATATGTAAAAAGGTAATTGTGAATATTTATTCATATTTTAAGAATTAATATTAGAGCAATTTTTAATCAAATTCAACTTTTAATTAAAACTTAATATTTCTTGTGACTATCTCAAATATTTATAAATATACATATTAAAATAATTCCATGTAATTTTATTTTTGTCAGGAAGGATATGCTCCTCACTTAAGCAAAGACATTTCTGGAACCGTCTATGCAGCACGACCAGCTAATATGGTAATGCAAGACCTTCCTCAAATTCAGCTTCATCGTCTACGAACTTACTACAATCGCATCATTGACACCATTCACAGGGGATCACTACTGATGGTAAGATGTTTTCTTGAAGACCGTGAAAACTGAATTAAAATCACAATTATCTGTCCTTTTATAAGAGAATGTTCCAGAATAACACTAACAATGGTACTAGCATTGACCATTGCCCTTGGAAGAGTTTGCCTTTTTAAAAGTAATGAATCTTAATATATTCAATTGTACAGTAGGATAAAGCTCTTTGTAATTACTGTATTTTTCTTAGGATATTGTTAAAAAATTATAATTTAGCTTATTAAAATACTAACTTAATTGTTATTAAATTATTCATAGTAATTTTGAGATAATTGCGAACCACCTAAACTGTGTCAGACAGGAAGGATTTGGATAAACAACATATGAAAATAAAATCAAATTGTTAAAATTTTAAAATGATGACAGTTTTGTGTAAGTCAGAGACCTGAAAATAGATACTAACAAAATATAACCTTTTCCAATAACTTGATAAAATGAAAGAACTTTAGATGAAATCTACAGCACAAAGGTGCAGTAGTGGACTTTGAAATTCTGGCACATAGAATTAATTAACTTAGTTTTCAATTGAAACAGATACAAACCTAAATGAATAATAATTCAAATCTTCAATACTGCTTTTGTCATTTCTTCCAAGAGATTTTTCAATGGAAATGTTAGATATGATAAAGATTTTTCACTGAATCATAAGAACTGATCTGCAGCAGAATGAAATATCAATGTAAGTGATTCATACTATAAATCAAATCCATGCCACTGACAAAATACTCCTGCTATATAAAGAATAAATAAATCATGTATTCTTGATGGAAGGAACAGTTCTCAAGGATGTTAAGAGGGTCAGAAAGGATAAAGAAAAGCCTCCAGGAGTCTTGTTTCCAATAGAGTAAGAAGGAATTTATGAAGTTTTTGGAACTTCAGCTTATTTTCCTGAAAGCCTTTCTTGCAAATTATTGCAGTCAATGTACAATGAAACAAATGAGATTAGTGACACCTTTGTATAATGAAAACTGTACTGCATCAGAAATGTACTTAATGTAAAAGTTACTTGTTGCATTATGCAAAGAAATAAGGATTTAGAATAACTTGCAAGAATAATATAAATAATGTATTTTTTTTTCTTTCTAATTTACATCAGTATGTATAACGTATATATATTTTTCTTTTGCAGCCCAATGGACAAAGACAGCCAATAACTGAGGAAACAGGAATTAATGTTTTGGGTGACATGACGGAACCCAGTAGTCAATCTCCAAATCCTACTTATTATGGAGATTTTCACAACAATGGCCATGATGTAATAGCTCGTATCCATGATCCTGATGGTAGATATAATGTAAGTGAATGGAAAATGAATTAAATAGAATAAAGCACATCATAAATGAATGAAATATTTGATTCATTTTCCCTCTTTTCTATGTTTTTATAGGAAGAGATAGGAGCAATTGGAGATCCAGCCACAGCGATGAGGGATCCAGTCTTCTATCGTTGGCACAAGTTTATTGATGGTATTTTTCAAGAATACAAAAGCACACTCTCTCCTTACACAAGACAACAAGTAAGTTGAGAAATATTTTATAAGCATTCTTAAATTAAAAAAAAAAAAAGTCTAAAACTAACAAAAGAAGTAATTCTAATTGTTTTCAAAGTAATTACAAGAAAATATAGTATAAATTTAAAATTTAAGAAGTACTTTCATGTAATAAATGTCAATCCCTAAATGGAATCAAGTGATTCCTATGGCTTATAAGCAAATTAGTAAATAAAGAGATTTGAATCCCTCTGATAGCGATAGGTATGTAAATGATAGAAGAATGCTATAACACTAACAACAACAATAAATGTTAAAGACTGTAGTAAGGGATTATAAAGAGATGAAATGCTCTAAGTTATTTGTATAATTTATAAGCATAAAAGTAAGGCTAATAACGTAAAAAAGCACTATCTTTTACACAAAACATTTCAACAAGATCTTTGCCTCATATGAAGGTATAGCGGTTAAATAAAACAAAGATACACAGATTTTTAAATTAAACATTATAATACTGAAATAATACTGTTAATATTATAATACTGTTTTAACTGAAAAAAAAAATAAGGAATTAAATATGTATTTTTTTCCAGAGTAATATAAACTGTATTCTCTCTACACCTATTTCATTCTTTTAAAGCAAAAAACATTGTTGGTTTTTGTTAGTGCTATAAATTATTTTTCAATTGCCATAATGTATTCAGGACTGCAAAAACAAAATGTTGTCCCAACAGATTAGAAAAATAAACATCTCTCTTTATTTGGCACATTTGTATCTGGATGCTACCTGAGTAAGAGAATTTCACTTTCATCTCATTGGAAAATCAAGTCTAACTATTTCTGAAAAATATAATCGCAGTGGTAAGAGATAGATCAAAGATTGTAAAAGGTTTTTCTATAACCCTAAGATTTATTTTTATAAATGAACTTTTTGCTAATACTGAAGAAAATTTTTTATAAGATTACAATTTTATCTGAGGAGAAAGTGATAATTAAGAATCAATAGAAACCAACAGTGACAAAATTAGAGAAATGAAAAGTTTAAAGAAGTTCCTCAGAGTTTTTTTAAGACAGAAGAAAAACATTATTCAAATGAGTAAGTAACATTCTGCCAATAAACTAAGACATCAAAGCAGAGGAAAAAAACTGCACAAAAAGAAAAACATCCCCCAAAATAATAGGAAAATATGTGGCAAACCACTAGCCAACTAAAGCCACTGTCTATTTAAGATGAAACAATAGGAAA
This sequence comes from Thereuonema tuberculata, assembly GCA_023159025.1. Taxonomy (NCBI): domain Eukaryota; kingdom Metazoa; phylum Arthropoda; class Chilopoda; order Scutigeromorpha; family Scutigeridae; genus Thereuonema; species Thereuonema tuberculata. Next base: position 37,751,204 of record JAFIDM010009631.1, read on the forward strand.
TCAGATAAAAATCTGCAAATGCTGATAGTAACATATACATTTCCTTGTTGATCAAGTATGTAGAGAATGTGGGGATTCATAAGAATAAAAATAAACAGCAACTAACTTTTCCCCAGCTCCACCCAATGAAGGTAGAAACAGTCTTTCTGAGTTACACAATGACACTTGCTGTTTTCTATAGATTTATTAGAAATAATTTTTTTTATAAATAAAACAATAAAAATATAAAGTATTGCTGCATCTTTCTTTGACAAATAGACTTGCATTGTTTAATGAAAGCTTAGTAGCCTACTATATTGAGATAGTTATTGAAAGAAATGTTTTTCCAAGCAATCTTATCATGATATAAAGATTATCCAATATCAGATGATGTGGTTTCCATAAAAATGAGTTTTAATGTGATTCAAATTTTTTTGAGGCCACATTAGCTGAACAGTAGAATATACTACATCTGACAACATCCAGTATATCAACCCTCGAAAATCCCATTCGCAAACTCGCAATTTGCAAGTAGAAATTACGCGCTTGCGAGTGGGAAAAATCATCTCGCAAATCGTTTTTTTCCTAAATTCAAAACCTTGGCTGCTGTGCCAATTCAAATTCACCGGGATGTGATCTCCCGCGAGGGGTATTTCATGATGGAAGTTTCCTCTACCCTTCACCAATCACCATTCGTCAATTTATAGGTAGGTGATGTGCAAGGACATATATATAATGATAGGTCACGAAGCCAAATTTTATACACCTACCAATCGGGCGGGTTCCGCTGCTAGTATAGGTATATCGTATATATATATATGAAATTTTGCCCCCACCCCTTTAATTAGCTAGCGAGTGTAAATTTCCATTTGCGAGTTGGTTTAGGCACGAATTTTTCAGGGTTGCAGTATATCATATATTAGGCCTTATCTCTCAAGCATATTCGGGTTTGTCTTGGTAGAATTTATCTGCAGGGGTGTCTTATAAGATCCATTTATTTTTTTAAGATGCTGGCATTCTTGTGTAGACTTATACACTTCTCAGTGTGTGCTATCATTCAAGGAGCATATTCTGGTAGTTTCTCACAATTTCCACAGATACTTGTCACAGTTTAGTTGAGGGTTAGATAATTCTTATGAAGATCACTGGCATCCCTCAATGCTGCTAAATCAGAAAATTATTTGCTAAATCCCAAATTTTCAGCATTAAATAGAAGTTTTTCATCTTCAGAGTCTGTCACAAATTTTAAAGAATAAATGCTTCAGTATTCTTTTTTTATTTTTTATGGATATAATAATAAACCAAATCATGCTTCAATGCAAATTAAGATAATACAAACCAATCAGAAACAAAATTATAAGAAAGAGGAGAATGAGTAGGATTATTTTTTTTTTCTATGTTGTCATTTAGCAATTATAATTAACCTGTTACACACAGAAAAGCTACAAATGCCAATATTCTGTATTAGAAATGTATAAGAGGAAAATTAACATAAACAATAAGGATGTCTTTTAAATCCATTTTCATAACTGATTAATTGGGTTAATTTTTAACTATATAATTAATTGAATATAAAGTATCAAGAATCTGAAGTATACTGTAAAACTTAAAACGTATTCACAAGATATTCCAATGTCTCTGTTAATCATCTGCAACCCCATGATAAGTTTTGTAAACAGGTAAAAACAGAATGAAAATAGATTTTATGCTTTTTAATACTTTTTTTTTTTTTTGGTTTTATGATTTTGGGTGTTAATGTCTTTTTAAATTCAGATTACGTAATTCTATTTATGTTTTTATAAACCTTAAATAACATATTTAAGAAGTTTCATCATTTGATAAAGGTTATCTAATTACAAATTTGAAAAACAAAAACAAAACAATAACACTAGTAAAGTGTCTTTAGATTCTTAATCACAAATTATTATCTGTGATTATTTAATACTTTGGTCTAATTTTGTCTTTCCCTTTGAAAGAAATCAACTAACTTTTTAATATTCTTTTTTTACATTTACAATGAATGTAAAATCAATGTTTTGATAGAATAAGTTAGGTTGAAAATGTTGTAGAAGAGAACAAATATATTACGAATTATTTATTTATTGGTTTAAATTTATTTAAGTTTTTTTTTTTTACTTTAAAATGATTATCATCCTGTTTTGAGCAATTGTAGTTACACACAGTCTACTTTTTCTTCTGTAGTTGACTTGGAGTGCTGTTACAGTGAGAAGTATATCAGTGCAAGGAGAGATCAGCACACCACCAAATACTCTGCAAACTTTCTGGCAAGACAGGGAAATATTTCTTCAAAGAGGGCTTAACTTCAGTAACCAAAGATCAGTGACTGTAAGTAAAAGATTTGTTCACAATTGCTTGAGTTTATAGATTTCAATTAAGTAAAATCAAACTCAAACTAAAAAAATCATCAAAATTAAAGACAAAAAACAATATGATAGTTTTGTTGAGGTGGAGCCTTTCTTACCCTGTTTCAAGGTTCAGAAAATGTAGCCAATTTAAACATGGATTCATTTTTTTTCCCC
>JAFIDM010009631.1:37768722-37796752 GCA_023159025.1 Thereuonema tuberculata
AATGAATAAAACAGAAGATACAGCGTGTAATAACAGAAGTTGTGTTTTCTTAATGCACAAAGATTTTGATCTTTTATAGATTAAATTTATGCATATTGAAATGGAAGAGCAACAGAATGCATAAAGTAAAACTTAAGAATCTTGGAGATTAAGATGACAATTGGAAAACTGAACAACACCAACAAGGAAATAACTCCAACTTTAACACATTGCTCATAAAAACAATCTCATGGCATTTCCATGTGAATGTTTAAGGCTGGAAATTTATTTCCTTGCAATTTGTTACTGTCCGATGACCATCATATTTAATCACAAAGAAAACAAATTGGCTGTGGTTGTAATATTACACAAACATCATGAATCTTTTCTTCAGGAAATGATGGCATTTCCTTTAAGCACAAGTGAACACATCTGAATGTGATCTGAAGTTGTATTTGAATGAAAAGCTGCTTAGGTAATGATAGATTAGCAGTAAATTAAAAATTCATTGTTCATTGTAATGCCCTTCTATAAAAATGTTTGTCTCTTCTCCCTAGTTTCTCCACTAACACCCAATTCGAATAATTTTAAAACATAAAAGTTAGATCTTGTCTATAAATATGCATGCCAAATTTCAAGACAATGCATCCAGTGGCTCAAAAGTTATTCTGGAGGTGTGCACACAGACCTAGCCTCACTTTCCTTGGAATGTAGACTTAAAACTGATAAAAATATTAAAGTGCACAAAACCGGATACTAAAACAAAACATAAAACCTATAGCATGACAAGTGTTTCCACAGGCATTTATGTAACACCATCTATATCAGGAGTTCTCAACAGGGGTCCATGTAATATTCTTTGGCGTCCACAGGGATCTCAAGAATCACACTTATTTTAAAATGGTTTATTATTAATTATTTACCAGTGAGTAGAATATATATTATTTATCATTGTAGAATAATTTATTTGCATTAAATTAGTTTTCATTCAAAATAAAGCAAAATCATTTACTATTTCGTTAATTATTAATATAATCCCTTTACTTTTTAGCTATGAGGGGGTCCACCAAAAGAAAAAGGGAAAAGGGGTCCATGGGGTAAAAAAGGTTGAGAAAACCTGATCTATATCATGAAAAGCATTTGCTTTTCATGATATAGAATAATGATACAGAATAAATTATTCTGCTTTAAAGGTTCTTTCACTAGATAATTATTTAAATATTAAATTTCCAAATCACATTTTTCATTAATTCAGTAAATACATAGTTTATTAATAAAGATCAACTGCCAAGTTGCCCAGAACAATTTCTACAGGTGGTTCTTTGCTTTTCAAGATCTGAACATTAAATTTGGTGTGCTATTGGTGACTCAGAAGAAATAAGGTTTGCAGTTCTTTTGTTTGAATCAGAGTGAACTGTTTGAAGTGCTTAATATATCAAATCTTCAGGGTTGATATATTTGATTAATTACAACAAAATAGTGTAAATGGAAACACGTGTCATGAATACTGACTATTTGGTACAAAAGCAAACCAGAACAAGGAATTTACAACTATTTTTTGGAAATACCTTCTACCATTCCCATTTTAACAAAATAAAGGCTTAAAAAGCTACAGCAATGTGTAATGAGGATTATAACTTAAATATTCAATGTACTGGCTTAAAGATCAGATTTCCTGGCGTCTTTGGATTTAATCCTATATTCCAACTGCATTTACATAATTTTTTTTTTTTTTACTCTGAACTGAAAAGTTATTTTTCATGTAACAAAATGAAAAACCCACAAATTCTCAATAAGCAATTTAATAAATCAGCAAAAACTAATGTCAAAAGGCACAGATCTGCTTCAAGGGAATTTTATAAGCATCTTTTCAAATGTGTACATTTTCAAGTCTCTACAATTCCCAGTGTTGACAGTATTTTTAAAGACAATCCTTTAAATTAAAGACATTCCACTTGCTTTTTTTCTTCACAAGGAAGAATTGCTTTGGGAATTTAAAATACTTTTTAATTTCAATTTTTATATATTTTCACCTACAATCTTTTTATCTTTCAATAAACCTATTCTGTTTTAGCTAAATAATAATAAAGTTTAAGCCTGAACCTACAATAATAACAGTAGATATAACAGATTGTTAATTTTTTTTTTTTTGTTGTTCTTGTATTATAACTAGAACTGAACTTTCAATTTAGGATTTATCCGAAAGGTTGGGAGAAGAAGCAACTCAAAACAATAGAAAATACCTTTTTATTTTCATATTTTCCCGCAAATCATGTCAAAACCTTTGATATCTACATATGAATGACAGATGTTGTTACAAATGGAAATATCAGCAAAAGTCAAACAATCATTTAAGAAAACCCAACTGATATTCACTGGTATAAAGATTACAATAGTTAGAAATATCATTTATTAATTAGGCTATTCAAATAAATTATCCATAAAACTGCAAACATTACATTACCAATTAATGAATCACCATAATTGTTTAAATAAAAAGATAATGCTGATAAAAAGGAATGTGATCCTCTTATTTTCTAAATTCTTAAAATATCCAATGAAATTACAAATATAATAAATATCTAGTCAGATTTACTTTTTAAGTAATGTCAGTAGACCTGAAGAAGTGTTTCAAAATGCTGATGACCCTCCACTGTTAAATTATGGACTTAGTTACTTGTACAAGGTTTGGAGTAAGTCCCTTGTTGCAGTTTGTTTTTGGGGAGGGAAGGCCAGAAAAGAAAAATTTTACTGGATAAAAATGAAACGAACAAGGAATCACTATAAATTAATGTTCCTGCAATTAGTAATTCAATTTGCTAATTCTTTAGCTATAGAATAGATTGTGAATTACTCATTTACTTGAAAAATTAAATTTTCATTAATTCCAAAAATCTGAAAACCATGTCCTCACAATTTTCTTTAAAAATTTTTCCTCTTTAGTGAACTATAGTTTCAAAAATCAAATACTCTTTAAAGATCAACAGGAAATTCAGGGGGGGAGAAAAAAAAAAAAAAAAAGATGGATTTGAAAAGGGGGGGGGGGGAGAATTCTATGATGCCAAATAATCTGTGCTATTCTAATAAACTAAATATAATTCTTGATTTAACACTGAACTATCCTCTTCAAAACATGCTTGTGAAGTTGAATGAAGTTCAATCACTATAGATGGAACCTTAAATCTGTTTGTTCTTTGATATGTTTTGGTCAATTCTGCTTCAAGGTGTTATTTTGCTTTTCCAGCATCTCAACTTAAAAAAAGTTAAACAGAACTTACATGAAATGATTCAAATACCTTACAGTATATATCCAGATTACGAAGCTCAATTTAATTGCTTTAAAAATCTTTCAGTCGTTGAAATCAAATTTGAACCCTGTGATGAAATAGCTATGGAATATTTTTGAAGTACACTTTACCTGATAATATTAATTTTCCTCTTGAATGGATTGGAGTATTCATTTCAAATTCTGGCAATGTCTTCCATTTCCAATTCTGATAAAAAATGCAATGGGCTGATTTGACTTTTATTGTTCTCACCAAAATCTTCATTTACTGCAGTGTGATCGTCGAAATGCCTGCATTGTTTGTCGCAGTTGGAGATGGAGTTCCATTCTCCAGAGTTATGGAATACTGCTCAATTTTAATAGAAAACGTCCTTCAATTACAGAAGCCCTCTTTCGAGTTTATCTAAATTCAGTTTTAAAATTTAAGATGATTCCAGAATTTAGGAATTATAAGGCTATTCTCTGTTTGCAGAAGAGAAAGGTCTGTACCTGAGGGATCTGAGATTGAATTTTATTCTAGGAACCAATAAAATGATGGACGTGGAAGGATCTAATTTGATTTCAACATTGGAAAGATTTTTAAACCAATTAGATGATAGTGAATGTGAGCTTCGGAATCTGGATGTCTACTGGGACTGGTACAGCAGCAATTGGAACACGGAATTAAAGAAGATCTTCAGAAATCTGGACACGATTTTTAAGCAATCAAACACATTTAAAAGTCGTCCAGTTCAATTGATGGTGGAAATACTGTGAGAGATTATTGGAATCAGTAGTTGAAGGAAGTGGTTCTTCCATCCCTTAAATTTACCTTAGAAGACACTCCCTTAAAGCAGACTAACTCCCTTAATTCCCTCACAGCAGAGTAACTTCCTTAACTCCCTTCAAGCAGACTAGGAAAGCATTTTACACATCTTTATTCTTGCAAATTTTAGAAAATGATTTTGAGATCAATTTTCAGATTGTGAAATCTACTGAAGAGTTCAACCATGCATAATATTCAGAACATAAGATTTTAACATATAACAGTCTTTATAGTACATACCAATCTTATCTATTTAGACATTTCCTGGAGATCAAAATCATTTATGGAAACTTTTATATATCCCTAAGGCACTCAGAAAGGCATTAAAACTAAGTCCCCATCTGATTTGAAACTATAGTATATACCTTCTAAGAATATAGCTCTACTATATTCTTGAAATTTTCAATATTGAAAAGAATGCAAATCAGCAAGTGTCATTATTAAGATTTCAAATGTGGAATAATCCTGGTGATGTTCCGAGATAATAAAATGTTAAGCTTCTTAATCATAAACCTGAATTAAAAATGTCAATTCTATTTCGCCCCTGATTAAATGTACAAGCTAGTCAGAACTTCTTTAATTATGATGTAAAGCGTAATATTACTTAATTTAGAAAATAAAACTGTTTTTATCAGTTTTCCTTGTTTTAAGATTCACTTTTTAAACCAAAGAATCCATAAATACACACTATGTAATTGAACCATTTCAAATATATTTTAGGAAAAAAAAAAAAATATGCCATAACTGCAATTAGTGAGTCAATAGTAGCTTAGTTGTTTGGACTCTTACTATTCATAACAAAAGAAAAAAAAGTACTTGAATGTTTTAAGAAAACTTAGAAAATGGACCAATTAAAATTTTTTGCATTAGCTTCATTATCAGGTAAACTTTTACATATAAGCAAAATGAACTTAGTTCACAAACATTTCTCTTACAAATAAGGACTACATAAGACTTATTAAGCAATTGAAATGCTATTTTGAAATTACAACATAATTATAATATTGTAAAGAAAATAAATAAATAAATACACTTCAGTTTCATTTGGAATCATATTTACAACCAAGATGCATGGAAAAATTAAAGTATAAATTTTAGTATTGTAAGGTTTGACTGTCAATACACTAGGAATATATATATAAAAAAATAGGTTGACAAAATTATCAAATTTTTACAAATGTAAATAATCTAAGTGGGAGAGGAGAAAAAAAAAAAATGTACATCTGCCAAATATAAAAACATCAGGATTTCAAGTTTTAGTTTTATTATTCAAATTATTTGTCTCAGTTTCTATATTAATATTTCTCCTTTTGTGCTTCTTACTCTTAATATAATCAAAGAAGTAAACTTCTTTCTTTTTACCCAACTACAAAATTAGTAATTCTAAATTAGCCTCAATCTCAAATGAAAATAAAATAAATGAATATAAAATAACTCCACTGCTCTATTCAAACATTTGCAGATAAGAAAAATATTCTGATACCATATTATTAGGAATGCTTTTTACTGTATTTCATTACCTAGTGAATACTTTTTTTTTTTCAGAAAACATTAGAAATGACGTAATAAATAACAAGTGACAATATAAGCAATAATAATTCCAAATAAGCAATATATTGCACATGCAGTCCAATTTGGCCACATTCATTAAATAACCATTTTCGTTCATTTATTTGCACACTTTTAATATAAGATATTAAAAAGTACAATAAAGGAAGTTTCTGATAATTCCTTATACTATTCTATATTTTATTTCAGTGCAACATAGTCACATTACAATCCACAAATATGACCATACTGTATTGAAATGTGGTATTTACCAATATCTAAGGTCTAAGTTTGAGCCTATTCAACTATTTCTTTCCGGAAATAGTTTTAATCTTATGGAACTGCTTTCCAGGAATTAGCTTGGTTAAGGCCTAGGAATCTGATGGATTCCAAAGCTTTTCATATTTTTTTAAGTTTCAAAAGCCAAAGTAATTTATGATATCAGTACAATACAACTGTTTGGAAAAGTGGCAGGGATATAATACTTACGATCTTAATAATACTTACTTATTTCAAAATTCACATTTATTGCTTTGGCTTAAATGAAAAACAAAGCAAAATAACAACACTATTTACAAATTTTCTTAGCAGCCAAACTTTTAAAAGTGATGATTGCAAAAGTAAATTTCATTTTTTTTTTTCAATGCTTTAAATAATTGTAGAACAAGCATTCCAAGGTTAATAAAAATTACTAATTTAATTCTACCTGAACAACCACAGGCTTACTAAATGACAATTTTTCCTGTTAATCTAATATCAACATTCCAATGAAGGATAACACAGCTAATATTTTACAATTATAAACTAAAATACATTAATAGTTTCTATTCCACCTTTATTGAAGTTCAGTGGAAAAGACCAAGTTTTCTTCCCAAAAATTTATTAGATTCTATAGATTTTTCTTTTATTAATTGATTCTATAGATTTTCTATTTAAAGAGAATTATTCTATTCATTCATTAATTGGTAATATATATGTTAACTTAAGGTGTGACAGTGCATTTTGTAGAGAATTTCTATTTGAAGTATATTAAACAATGCACAATAGTAGTTATCTTCTCTTGGTTATTTCCACTTTTTTTTTTTATTTTGCTTGATTTACATATCAAGTTAGTAACCAAAGATACAATATGGTTAAGGCAAGTGATTTCACTTCCAACTCAATTTCATTATAATTGGAAAAAGACACTTGGTATAGATTTGTTCTTGCTATTTTTCTGAAATTAAAATATAACTTAATTATTCTGGTGAATTTTTATTTTTCTATTGGTTCATAAAGTCAATTGTATTCAACGATCATTTAAATAACAAAAAGATTAATCTTATCTTGGGATCTTCAGTGACGTTTTAACTTAAGAACACACTGTGATTCTTCAATCAAATGTTAAGTCTTTATATTCAGTAAACACAGATACCTGCAATAAGAAACAAATTCATATAACAGTTTGCAAAATTTATTCATACCGCTTTTAAGATATTGGATAATCTCTCAAATTTGAAAAGGAAATTAAATATTGAAAGGATTCGGTAAGATTTGATCTCACTAATATAAACCACTATACTGTAAATATACTGGCTTAGGAAGTTCTGATAAAAATCTCCAACAGTGACTTCAATGAATACTACACCTATCCACTCTTTAAAAGTGTTACAGCAAATAAAAAATAACTATAACCTTCACTACGTTTTCATCTAACAAGTTGGAGTATAAGCCAATTGTTTTTAAAAAGCTACGAGAACAACGGAAACGGGGTCAGTTAGCATTTTCTCATTTATTTGCGTAATTCTTTTCAATGTATCTAAAGAAAATTTCAGTTTGGTGAATTTCAACAAATACTTCCATCTTATTAGCAAAATGATATAATGGCATTTTTTTTTTATTCCATTTAATTGAAGTTGAAGTTTGGTCAGGAGAAGAAATATTCATCAAATTTTTTATTTATATTTATAACTAAGACAGGTAATTATGGAAACGACATATATATTTCTTACACTAGTATACCTGAAATTCTACAGTCTTTGGATTATAAATAGCTTCAAATATTGGTTGTTAATTTGTAATAGGAAAACTTAATATTAATCATGTATTAATTATTCAGTTAATCTTACTTTATCTTTAAGTTGTTGGCCTAATTGAAGGGCTACAGTAAAAAGCACCAGAACTTCATTGAGCCACGGCACTGAACATTCTGCTTGTAAAGTATCAAACTTGGCATGTCCATGATGATGCTGCAGATGATACAAGGCAAAAACCAATTTGTGGGAGTGAATGTAGAAACTAATGGCCAAATCGGGAGGTAGAGGAGGCTGCAAAGATTTCTAAATAAAAAAAAATTAAAAAAGTTTATAAGGAAAAAAACAACAAACTAACAACCAGGAAGCCAATACTTCAAAGTGTCATGATCAATTTTATTAAAGAAAGTAACATTTTATACCATATTTTTGCTGCTAAGTAGCTCTTCAATGGTCTTCTTTCGTGGAACAACAAGACAGGTGCGGCCTCTTTGAAGGCAGCCCATTACTTTAGTGAGAAGCTATAATTAGTTAAAAAAGTTTTTAATATTAATACATTTTCTAACAAACAAACAAACACTGATTTTACATGATATTGACACTATAAAGCAGAACTTTCTTTTTCCGTTTGGAAATGTATTCCTTTTTAATTCACATATATATCTTGTATATCTTAGAATGAGAACTTTTTTCTTATTATTAAAATTTACTTTCTTTAAATGTGTGGATGTGTGAATCTTCAGATTAAAGTAAAATTATCAAAGTTAATATAAAAACTAGGCCATCCCCCTCTATCTCCCCATGATAAGTATGAGATAATCCAAGAAGAATCAATTCCAAGTGGTTATGGCAAAAAGTGATTATTTTATTCCTTTTTGAATGAACTCATTATTTGATAGCGCACGAAAAAAAAAATAAAAATAGAATAAAAGGATTGGATATTAGGGGACCAGCAGTAGCCCAATGGTTTGCGTTCCTGACTGCGAGAACAAAGGTCCTCGGTTTAAATCCCATGCAAGGCAAAAAAAAATTAAAAAATTATAATTAACAATTGCGCAGACAGAGAAATAAAAGATTTTAGTAATATAAAATTAGCTGCAACATTCATCTGCAGGAGCATGTACCAATGTTAAAGTCCCACTGTCCTCAAAATGGATCCCCAGCTGCATCATTCTTACTAAACATACCTAATAGGTTACATTCTATTCATCATAGAAATAAATACCTTATTCTTTTCATTCCTTGCAAATACATGACAAGTAAATGTACAAGGAATAAGAACAAATTCAGAAATTAACATTTCTATATAGATGTTCATCTGCTAGAACAGAATTATACACAAGTGCTTTATCTTTATAAATTTAGTTCTTTTTAAGAGTAACACAGTAAAATTAAGTCACATTCAATTGTTATGAAGTCATTCAGCAAGGCAAAGAAACTATCCCAGAAAAAGGCAAGGTCAATCAATATATTTATGAGGCAGTTGGTAAAAAATATAGTTGGAAGATACTTTCTAAAGGATATTTGATTGGTATAGTACATTATCAAGCCCAGATATCAGGAATAGCATGGAGTGCATAGCACATGATCTTGAAATGTTGAAGAAACAAGACAAATGGCGGTGTGCACCAAACTTCAGTTAACTTGAAGGACTGCTATTTGGACGGAGCTAAAATTAGTGGGGGGTGCTGCTCCACAAAAATTTTAGCTCAAGTTTTTGAATAAATTTTCTTTTTATACACGTTTCCTTTCACACAATTTTAAAACAAAGGCTAAAATTTTTGTGGAGCAGCACCCCCCACTAATTTTATCTCCGTCCAAATAGCAGTCCTTCAAGTTAACTGAAGTTTGGAAAATAAACATTTGAATTGAAAATATTACATATTTTTAATGTTTAATTGCTAACTATTGCATCGCAGTCTCTTTGATGAGTAATCACTTGTTTAATTTGACCCATATGCAAATCTGATAGTTCTTCCTATATTGCTTGATGGCACTGTATTTACCACAAAGAATGGAAAGTTCAATTTTTTTGTTTTATTCGTCCAACAGAATATTACAGAAAAACACTTACATTTATTACTTCCTCAGGACATTTGAAATGATAATCTTTTTCAATATTTAACAGGTTCTGATGTGCCTGAAACAGATGGTTTCCAGCATCTTGAATCTATTTATAAGCATTAAAAAAAAAAAAAGGATTACTATTTTAAAATTAAATGATAATAAATGACAATTATTATTCAAACAATGAGATTAATCACCTGTTGGAGTTTCCATGGACACTCATTTTGAACAATAGTTCGATGAACTTGGTTTGTATGCTTGTGAATTTTTAAATTAATATCCTATAAAGCAAAAATGAAATTTATTCTTCCTATTACTTATATTAAACAATTTTTTATTGTAACAGTTGATTGAATTATAATAATGAAATAAAACTTCAGAATATTGACACCCCTAAATATTTTATCAAATAATTGTTAAATGAAAGATTTAGAAATGTGCAGTGCACAAAATAAAATGTATGTTAACCAACAATTTCTTTTACAAAGAAGAATTCTTTTAGAAATTAGAAACAAGAATTCAATTTCAATTTGGTTACTCATTAAAAAAAAAAAAAAAAAATATCTCTCGAAAAGTATTTTATAAGGTATCAAAATTTGATTTGTTTGTTCCTGTTAACAGTAAATAAGCAGAGCAAGAGTAAATTCTCTACAGGTTTTCTTTAAAAAGTTATGATATGGCTACAAAATTGCAATGCTACCTTTTCTACAACTAATATGAGACGACAACACATACTTCAAATATCTGTTTAAACATAGGTTTGATATTTTAGTGCAAGGCTAAAATTTTAATGAAAATGCATCAAAATTAATAATTAAAATAAATTCTGGTTATTGGATGTCTGGGACTGCAATGTTTAACTGTTCAAAGATTAATTAGCAAAGGAAGTAATATTAAAGAAATTCAAATTAAGTTGATTGATACATCTAAGGTAGAAAAGGGACACACTAGTGGAGGTGGTAGCATCTGCAGGAAAGACCAGGGAAAGAATATTTTACAAAACAGAGGAATATGTAAATATGGATAGAAAAATATTAGAAGTTGAATGTTCCTTATCATATTCCAATGATAAATGTTTTGAAACCCCCAAGCTGGATATTTTTCACCAAATGATCACAATTTAGAGGCCAAGAAGCAATGGAAAAGCTTTTTATGAGGTTTTAAAAAACATTTTCTTTCTATAACCTTCAATTGTAACTCATTATGAAGGGCCTAACTGGGGAAAAAAAAAAAATGCTTGTCGAAATGTCTTATTACTTCATCAGCATTATCATTCAAAAAATTGCCAGCATTTATCTTGCCAGTCTGAAGTTGAAGTGAATTTATCCTGTCAATATATCTCAATTCACCAAAGGATAAATCTTATCAGCTTATGGAAATGAAGTCAAAACACTGGCAGACAGAAGAACAGTAATGTATATAAGCAGAATCACATCATTAAACTTTTGGATTGTAAAAAGTAATTGAGCCATCTAACAAAACTTTTCTGCTAACAATGAGCAGTTGCCTAGTCTATCACTTAATTTAATTTTTTTTTTTAAATAATGAATTTCCATATATCTGATCTGATATGACTGACATACCAATAGTGAGCATCATCATTAAGAACAGAATGGTCAAGAAAAGTGCAAAAAATGCTGACGTCCTAGTTTTTGGTTAGGCTTATCTTGTGATAGAAAGTGGAAATTAGTAAACATTCACAACCTATATTTAGGAGTTGATGAGACAGAACTAAAAAATGAAATTTTTTTAAATAAATCATACTTCATTTAGAAATAGCCAGCAGAATCAAAAATGGAGAAAGAAGAAAGCTGTGTAAATAAAATAAAAATAAGATACTGAGAGGGGAGGGAAAAAAAATATCTACATTAAGCAATAGTTGTATGAATTTTAAAATTTAAATTTTAATATTGAGAATGTAAGCATAGGAAGGCCTTCAAAGGAAGGGAGGAAAAAAATAAATAAAAACTTCACTAAAGCTGCTGCTTTTATGATTTATAAAGCAGCTTTCCTCAGAATACAAAAATAAGAGTGATAAATTAGATATTACTAGGAGTAGAACTTTATAGAGGTCGGAAAGATAAATAATTGGAGTTGGAAGCAATCAGTATTTTTTTTATTGACTTTGTCATTTAATTGGGACTAGAGATTTTCCAAAAGTTTGTTGAAAAACAAAAAAATTAGTCAAAACTATGTTTTGGTTTCTACTATTTGACTACAATGACCAGAAAGGGCTTCTTTTTAATAATTAGAATACTAATTAAGACACTAATGAAAAGATAAAACGAATTTCAAACTAAAAAGACAAGGAGCTTCATGCCAATTAAGCTTAATTGCTATTTATTTACAGAGGAATCTGATAATTTCAAAGAACCACTGGGTTACCACAACTACACAATATTTTCATCTCATTTATAAATCTCTAGTGATCTCTAATATTACTAAACTAGGTGTGAAGCTCTTTTCCAAAAAGAAACAGCTATGAACAAGTTGTCTTTATCACTACAAATCAACTAATGACTTTAATAAAAATATATTCTTATATTCAGATATTCCACAAAGTAGAATTTTCATATGATCTGCTCCTACAATAAAATTCAAATTAGATCATTTTAGAAAGTTTCTTTGGAAGTAATTCAATCTTCGATGCCACATCAAACATGGCCTGTGTTGATAAGCAAGAGTTGTCGTACCATCCAAAACAGCATTGTCCAAATGCTTTGTGTAATTGCACCATCTTGTTGGCAGGCGTTCAGATAGTTGGTCAATAGTTGTATGGCCACCAAAATGTTTTGCATCCATTGCTTGCAGTCCTGCACATAACATGTACAACCAATCAAAATTTCTGTGTTGCTTCTTCAGTAACATCAAGCAACATCACTAAAGACAGTTTACAGTGTGGTAGCAAATTTTGAAATTATGGATTTGATCATACAGTGCACTCCCTCTATTTTAACACTCTAATGTGAACACACCGGTATTATGAACACTTTACGATGGTCCCGGCGAAACTCCATAGACTTAACATAAGATGAACTCTGTATTCTGAACATCCTCTAATCTGAACACCCCAGTATTATGAACGCTACTTTTGATCCCCATTCTACCTTTACCTCTCTGTAAACTGAACGTGTTTGCAATCGGAATTCCTCCGATTCGGGGAATTCCCTCAGTATGGAAATTCGGAGAAATGCCCCCCCCCCCCCACTGACAAATAAGAGACAACAGGTGTTAGAGGGAGTGGTCAAAAAAGAATTATAGTTTCTTTTCCGCACACGTGATTGGACAGCATTATTGCTTCTGTTCCTTTCTTCCGTTTTGCTTGACAAAGGAAAATTTTTTTTTCCCTGCAACAATAGTGAAATGGCAAGAAAGAAGAATTAAGCAAGTATGTCGGAAGTAAGTAGGAAAACGAAAAAAACGGAAAGAACTGAAGCTTCAGGAGAAATACGAAGTTGTTCTTAAATTAAAATCGAAAGTCAAAGGAAAATTGCATCTCAGTTTGGAATTTCCGTAGGCCATGTCAACGCCATCAGCAAAAAAGAAAAAGAAATTATATCTGCTTTTGAAGCAAATGAACCTTCTTCAAAGTGTAGAATTTTTGAAAAGAAAACTGAAAACGAGAGCATAAACAATCACGTTTGGAAGTTTTTTTTGCCAAATGAGGACAAAGAATCTTCCTATCACTGGACCCCTACTAAAGCAGGTTGCTCTGGATTTTGCAGAAAAGGAGAAAATCACGGAATTCAAGGCATCAGAAGGATGGTTGACTCGCTTCAAAACTCGCCACAACATCGAATTCAAAGTAATCAATGGTGAAGCTGCAGATGTAAATATGGACACTGTGGAGGAATGGAAAACTAAACTTCCGGACTTAACGAAGGATTTCGACGCCGCTGACATTTTCAATGCCTACGAAACTGGCCTGTTTTTTAGAGCTCTTCCAAGTAAAACCCTAGCAGAAAGAAGCGAGAAATGCGTGGGCGGGAAAATGTCAAAAGAAAGACTTACCGTCATGCTCTGTGCCAGTTTTACGGGTGAGAAGCTCAAACCACTTGTGATCGGAAAAGTGAAAAACCACGATGTTTCAAAAATGTGAAGATTGCATCATTGCCTGTGCACTATAAATCAAATCGAAAAGCCTGGATGACATAAATAATTTTCTCACAATGGTTGGAGGGCATTAACGAGATTATGAAGAGAGAAGGAAGAAAAATAATTCTTTTTGTGGATAATGCCACATCACATACACGTATAAACATGCAGCTGAGCAACGTGAGCCTGAAGTTCCTGCCACCGAACTGTACTTCTACAATCCAACTACTGGATCAAGGAGTTATCAGAAGCTTTAACCGAACCCTTTTTCTGAAGAAAATGTCATTGGTGATGGAGGCAAATTCGGCAACCGAACTAACGAAGAAGGTCAACGTCATGGATGCTGTCCATTGGATATCAATGGCTTGGAATGAAGTAACCCCCTACACCATCCAAAGATGCTTCTACAAAGCAGGATTCCCGTGTGAGAATGAGCAATCAAGAATAGAGGACCAAGAAGCAGCAGCTGTGAGTGACTTGGGGTCAATTCTTCAGGAGCTTCATAGTGAAATTGAACCTGAAGCTTATCTCGAAGCCAACGGAAGCCTTCCCGTTTGAAACAACAACATCGTTGAAGAGGAAGAGGATAATGAAGAAGCAGAACCAGAAGAGACCGACGAAACAAGAAGTACGATTACCTATAAGCAATATGGCCAAGGGATTCAGGACCTATTGAACTATGCGTCGGAAGCCTTTCCACTTCTTAAACAACTAGATAACATGTACGCTGCACGAGCATACACAATGCAAAAGCAGACTAAAATTACTCACTTTTTCATGTAATTTACTGATAATGTTTTCAAGTAATATAGTATAATTAAGTAATTTTATTGTATGTTTTGCAAAACTAAAAAAAAAAAAAAAAAAATGGTAGAGTACAGGTCCGACTGAATTTAATTTGACATTGCAGTAAACGCCAAATCTAAATTCAGCACCTCCGTCTCCGTAACTGGCATGGCTAACCAGGCTAAGTATTCTATACAGTCTACAATCTCACTACGTACATGAATTTCCCAATCTCCCTCTATAATTAACACCCCCATAATCTGAACACTTTTGGTCAGTCCCATGAGTGTTCAGAATAGAGAGAGTGCACTGTATAATGAAGTCTAATGACTGAGTGACCCTAAGCTTCTCTGCAACTGATTCATAAGTTCCATACTTAACAGCCACATAACATAGGCAGGACGACTTTACTATGTGATCCCTTGCATTAATGTATGTATTACCTTTCACTTTAATTGTTTTGTGGAAAATATGTGAACAGGAGATTTCAAAACAATGTAGCTATTCAGAATATTAGATATGGAAACATTTAGGAATTCTGATATTGAAATTTTCATCAATTTCATTTGAATTTTTAGTTTCTAAAAATGTTATTTTTCTTTATTTAAATGAAGGAAACATTAAGTAAAATTGGTATCTGTATGGAAAAAATATATTGTAAAACTTGCTCCATTCAATAAAGTAACTGGGACTGCTTGTTGCTAATTTATATTAATGCCAATTTAATTGTGGATTTAAAAACATAAAAAGGAAAACTAAGAATGCAAAACTTGCAACTTAACTAGAAGTTCAATCTTGCTAAATTTGATTAAAAAACTATTTGAGATAAAGAGGAAATAAAAGCAAATCCCTTTAGCCCTCAACATTATTTTTTTCTATCTTTTTCAGCTGTTTGTTTCATCACATCATGCAATGTTTCATCACATCATGCAATATAAAAACATCAACAAGTCTTAATTTCTTCTCTTAATATAAATAAATAATAAAGCTTCAATCTTCCAAATTATCTTTTATTTTTAATAGTTGTAGGAACAACAATTCAAGAGATGCAACAATATGTTGCAATTACGTAAGGTTACATATACCTTATCCAAAATCTCTTGGTTCGCAAGATTAAGGAGCAGGTTTATGGCTATGTTTGAAAATTCTTCTAAAGTCTTGATTCACATTTTTTTTTTTTTTTTTTAATATTAAAAAATGGAGTCTCAAAGTTATAATGAAATTAACCAGAGTGCCTTTACTTTTGGAACATATGTAAATTTTATTTCTTTCAGGAAATACCAGCTAATCTTCCAACATATCAAAAAGGAATGATTGTGTAACTCAGAAATAATATAACTGGAGATATAAGATATACTAAAAATAAGCTTAACCAAATTTAAAATGCAATTGCACATTTTAAAATTTTATTTGCTTTATATCAAGACAATTTTTCATTCATTCTGTAGTGCAAATTATAATGTACACTGTATTCATTAATATATACTGCAAATTACATATATATTCAATTTCATTGGAATGATAACTTACAGCATGAGTAATGTTATCTCCATTCAGTGTAACAACACACTTTATTTGATCAGTGGTTGATTGACTATGAAAGTAAAAGAACAGACAAAGAATCATGAGACAGAATTTAAACATTAAATTTTAAAGTAGTTTATTAACTTATTAGGTTAAGTAATATATTAAAACAATACAGATTGATTTTTAGCAAATGATATATTTTATTATTAATTTTAGTGGCATGTTTATGTTAATTAAGTTCATTAATTTATTCCCACAATGTAAATAGTTAAATTTTAAAGTAATTTATTTCTTTTATGCAAATATAATCAAGATGATCTGAATAAAATATTGCATAACACATTTTTAAAAACCTTCATAGCTTACTGCTTGTATACAAGGCAATTAAATGTTAATAAATTAACTTTAACTTCAAAATTGTGCAGCTTAGAAAAATTTTGACAAGAATATTAAAAAATATTTAAGACTTAAAATTTTTTTTTCAAGAATAAAACTTAAATCAACTTCAGTTTCTAGATCTTTTTAAAAATATAAATTACTAAATTTATACAATTTTATTATCTTAAATAGCATTTAATATCTGCTTACAATAAGGAATCATAGTTTAATTACTAATTCAGTAGATGTATTAGATATGTAGTGTAGAGCAATGGCGATTTAAAACAAAATATACAAATAACAAAAGATAAAAAGTATTCTTCAAAATTTTCAAAAACCTGATACTTACTTGGAACTAGCCATTACGAATTTTTCAGATTTCACTAAGGTTTCTTTGCCTAAACAGATTAGAAAGTCTTTAAATTAAAGCATATGATTTAAATAAAAACTCTCCTTCATTGATTATTTACAGACATGTTTTTTAGATAAACGTAAAATTAAAATTTAAAAAAAATAATGTACCTGAAACAGGCACTGGAAATCTTCGGCAACATTCCTATTTTAAAAGATTAAAAAAAATATATATACATAAAAAAATGTTAAAAAGTATTCTATTCATATTAACCAATTTTTTTTTTAACAATCATCGTATCTGTCTTCAAGTTTTTACAAAAATATTTATTTCTCACTTTTACAAAAGTACACATTTTCAAATGTCAATTAGTAGAAGCTTCCAGATGAAAGCTAAACAAGTATTAACTTTTCTCAGTGGTATGAAGCCGTATATGAAAAGTAAAAATTGATGAAATCAAATAACTATTTAAAAAAAAAAAAAAAAAAAAAAAAATCTATAGAAAATCAGTTGATAGAAGTAAAAATCGAGATAAACAAAATCATGAAAATTTTCACCTTCACTGTTTCAATATATTCTTCCTTATGTTCATTAATATGAAATGATTATCCTGTACATTTTATGAAGGAATTTTTCTTGATCAGTTGTACTTAACATTCTTTTCCTTAAGGCATGTTTTCCATAGGAAATGGTAACAGGATTTATAGGAATGGTAATGTCAGAACAAGTTAGATTGAAAGGCAGAATATGCCTACAGTTGTTGCAAGTTCAAATAGTAATGTAATTATAATGATGCCACCAGCTCATTGCGATTTCACCTAGTGAAGTGCCCATCTGCTCTTGCTTAAGTTTTTTTTTTTTTTTTTTCTGATATGAAAATTGTTAAAATGTGTGCTCATCAATTAATCATACTCTTAAATTTACTGGTTTCATTTATTTATCATTTATAATTCAACATCAATTGACAGTTCTCGCCAAACCAATCACTAAAATGACCATACATTGAAAAGTTTAGAAAAATGTATACTACCTCCCTAAATTGTGTTGGAAAAGAACTTAAGTCTTTCTTGTATTAATAGATATTTCAAAATTAATACAAATGTCCTTTGGAAACTTTCTCTAAATTCCCAAAATATTTTGATTAACAAATAAAACATTATATTTCTTTCAAACAACAAAAGTCAAAGAATTCATCTTGGCCAGAATTTTTCTACATAATTTGTTTGAATTTCAGATCAACTAAAAATGCAAATGCAAAACAAGTTTGTAAAAACATTAAAAAATCTGAATTGATTATACATTATAGAAATCAATTATAAAAAATAAAAACAAAATCCTAGCAAGTATTTAATGAAGTAACTGATAAATCAAATTACAAATATAAATAAAAAAAAAATTATCATATAATAGTAAATCCTTTTTTTATTGAGTCTTCAATTCTTCAACAAAAAATTCATTTAATTACACACTTATAAGAGAAAGGAATTGTTATATTTAGAATCCTGTATAAAAATTCTGGAGTGCCTCATTTAATCACTAAATTTTTTCTGACAGCAAGGCAGATAAAATGGAGATAATTAAATTTTAAACACCGCATTTCAAATACTGAATTGCCTTAATTGGCCACAGGCTGAAGCAGTTTCATACATTTATTTCAATTATCTTCCGGTTGGAATACGATGATCATTTCTTAAAATCTGTAAAAGAATTTTCATCAGATCTGGTTCAAAAGGAAAAGCCAAATTCTCTATTGCTAAGTCTTTCATTTAATCACGAAGTTGAATTCAGAATATTGTTCAATCCCTTTCAATTACATCAAATCAACTAACACTTATAAATGAGGTTGGGAAATATGCTGGCAATGAATCTTTTCATTCACTTTTATAATTGTGTCAATACCTTCAGTTGTTTGAAATACCACTTTATTGTCTACTATCAATCTTGCTTTCCATCAATTAGTGTTTTTAAGCAATTGGTCTTAGGTGATAAAATGGCTGTCTAGCCTCATGGTGTAAGAAGGAAGGTGTGTGCATCGTGGAGCGTAAACTCCGTTCAGTCCGCACAGCTATGTCATGTGCCACCATCGCAGCCCGCAGAGGCGCTCGATAGGGATAGCCAATTTCAATGCATCGTTATTGTGTAGTTTGAGCCACTAAATGATCAAAAATTATGAAACTTCGTACAATAATCATTATGTAACATCAAAGGCAACAGCGCATTTGAAATATTATTAAAACAATGCGAATCCCATGAAAAAAGTAGTCCAACTAGAATGTTAGTTTAAATAAAATAAGAACAAACATGTTGTATCATGTATTAAAATTTCTTTTCTTTAAAAAGATTAACTTTCGTGAAAACCCAATAGTTGCAATTTACATGTTTATGGTTTAATTAAGCTAAATTTGACAGCTTTTCGTAAGTTATAATTTAAATTTTCTTGAGTTAAACCCCACGGAATTATTTGCAGCTACCAAACTCTAAAGCTGGACAAAACAATAGTTTGTAATAAAAAAAAAAAAAAAAATATTAATATGATACAATGTGAAAATAATAGAAATTATAAATCAAAGGTTTAAATGAAATTGTCAAATGAAGAAAATATATATTTAATGCTTTTTTTAAATGTTTAATATAAAAAATTGTACAGATTTTTACAAAGTGATTGTTCTAGTTTAAAATTTTCTTCATTTTCTTCAGGGCGCTTTGTTTTTGATCTTGCGACCTCAATGTAATGTTTAGTTGTCTTATTCTGATAAATGTTCTAGTACTGGCTTAGGATATTGTTTGTCATTTACAGTAACACTTGTCCAGGTCGCTCGGTATTTTACAATTAAAGGAATCATCATCGTTACCTGTTAATTTGTGACTAGCAAATAATGCCTCAGTAATTGTCAAATCGGTCCCAGTAGATTCAAGGCCAGTCTTCTCAAAAGTTGGGTGCTCATTATCCGGTTCTTTGCCTTGATCTTGTAAGGATGACATTTGTTTCGTCAATTCTTTCTTCAGTGTTTTTTTTTCTCTATAAATACTGCTTTTGCAAATGTTTTCCAAGCAGGTACCATCTTAGCCGATACCTGAAATCACAGGCTGAAGGATGGGCATTAGTAGAACCCATACCACGCAGGTATGAAAATAGGTTCTCGAGAACGTCTATTAAGTTTGATCGTTCTGATGTATTCTACGCAGTGCCTTTGCCTGAGATCAAAAAGCAACATTAGATGTTGCTTTAATCTAATCAAAAAGCAACATTAGACTTTGATCATTGTATTTAATAACTAAGTCTTTCTGGCTTTGTTTATGTATGCCAAAAGCATTCACACCTTCGTGTTCACCATATTTCAGTTTAGAGTTCATAATATCAAACCAGTCATTTACTAAGGTAATGAAGTTTGCTGTATCTACAGCACCTTCGTCTGTAATAAAACCTTGTTCTATGCAAAATTGAATAGCCTTAGCAGTTGTCCTAGAGAAAAGTTGAGCTGCAGGTTTTACCCTTTGCCTTTGGGGTCCCTTCACGTCTTAAGTGTGCATTTGAAAGTTTATGGGCCAGTTCCAAATCATGGGATGATGACATGTCGGATCGCTGACAAGCAGAAATCTACTTCTGTCTCAAGTCCGCTGTCTTCGGAAATCTATGAAATTTTATGTTTGAATCCTTACGTTTGTTTGTAGAGTTGTTACAACCGTAAACAGCACAGTAACCCATGGTGTATGCGAACAGTCATGAAATGAGTCACATCAGCCTATTCACTTGATTAAAGTAAGCACTGTTGTCTGTGTTTTGTTATGATGCGGAGTGTGGGGCGTGAGGGCTGAGAGCGGCACTCTAGTCATGCTGAGGCGGTGGGGTGGGGGGAAACCTGCGCATGCACACACCTTCCTTCTTACACCATGGTCTAGCCTGTCACCTTTGAATGATGGTCTCATTGATGTTGATAAAGCTAAAGGCCTTCTTCCCATCTTTTTTTTCTATGCCACATTTAATATATTTAAATAGTTGAAACCAGAATTTATGTAGGACTACATTATCCAGCACTTTGTGTAATTCTCTACAAATTACAACCCCCCCATTACTAAACAAAATGAGGCTTCCAACATTGAGTACTAGATACTCTGTAAATATTCACTCTCAGGCTATGATGGACAAACAGATTGTCCTCTCAACACATCAATACAATAAAACTTTCAATGCACACAGACAGACATTCCAAAGAATGAGGCACTTGCCAATTTCACTGGTGCCAAAACCCTGCATCTTCTTTCTGAATAATATATATAATCTGGTTTTAATGCCTATAATCGGAAAACAGATGGATTAAAAGCTTGCCACACTGACTGTCTGCTGTAACAAGTTTTGTCTTGTGCCATCCTCTGAAAATGGAACATGTTTCAAAACTTTTGTATATATACCTCTGCTTCTACTTTATAGAAGGGTTTTTACATACTTTACTACATTATAGCCTTCTCATACTAATGCTCTATTAGAAGTAGATAAAATCTTTGTTAATTGGCCTCAAGTGTATATATAACATCATGCCTTTGATTACTTCAATGTTATACTCAGCCTTTCTTACAATATGCAAATTTCATAATGAAAATGTGCTTTCAAACATGTTTTAAGATTTTTATATTAATCATTCCATTTCTTTTTGTCAAATTCTTAATTTAAATGAGAAAAGTATTTTATTAAAGTATGTCTTTGTAAAAGAAAGAAAAAATGCCATTGGTTTAATAACTAAACATTTATCAATTTGTAGTTTAATTATGTAATTATGGGGAGGGGGTGGAAATCAGAAAGTAATTGAGCTTAAATCTTTAAACTTGCACAAAGCACAAATTACTGAACATTAATAATTTATAATTAAAAGATTATTTTTTTTCTCAAAGAATTCAAATAAACCAATTTTTTATTTACATATGTTACTAGCAAACCATCAAAATTCGACATTTTTATATAAAGAATGATTTTATGAATTACATATAACAATGTGGTTCTTAATTTTTGACTTCTGTAGATCCCAAACTACTGAAATTCATAGTCCCTAAACATTCTAACGACTTGAATCTCAAAATCACAATAAACATTTTCATTTTTCATATAATATACTTTCATTATCTACTGCCAAAATGTAGAGGCCCTAGGGATCAACAGACAAAAATTTAAAAATCACCAATTTAGAATATCAAAGGCAAATCAGACAATAAGTGGAATGTTTTTTGTACATTCAGACTAAACATAAATATACACTATTAAGTTATCTGCATGTTTGAAGACACTTTGGCAATGTGTCTGTCAAAATGAAACAACTGAGATGCATATGAAAGACAAGATTACATTACAAAAATGAGTGAAATATAGGAGGCAATGGTTTAAGACAGATTAGTTTAGTAAATCATAACATATTAAGATATATAAATTTTATTCATATTTGTTCCAAAGTAATATGAATAAAATTTACACATCTCAGTATTATTGTTCCAAAGTGTGGGAAAAAAATAATTCTTGGTATACAAATGAATAGCTAAGAATATACACAATACTTAGTAGGTAAATATGAAAGAAAAAAAAATTAAGTTTTGACAAAATACATTAGCATTTTAACTTATTATGTAATATGTATATAATTCCGGATTACATTTGCATATTTTTGTCAAGAAAAAATAAAATATCCTTTATAAAAATCATTACAGACAATGATAAATTATTGTAAGTTTTTTATGACTGATGTCCTATGCATAATAAGGTGTAAAAAAACCCACAACAATGTGGTTCCTGAGCATAGCATAAAATTCAAATACGATTTTAAAAATTTAAATAATTAAAATTCATATAACATCCATTCATTAAACTAACTTTTGATTATGATTTAATGAATTACACTTGTTCCTATGGAGTATTTTTCAAACTAACTTATTTGATAAATAAAACAATTATGATGATTGCTCACAGACAATTATCAGTCTTTATTGCTTCAAACTTCACATTTAAGCCCCTCTACCCACTACTTTCACTTGGCCTTTATTTTACAAGTAAAAAAAATAAATAAAAATAAATTTTAAATCTTTAAGTACAAGTTCCGGAAGGACCTAGAAGCCTGTTTTTCTTGAATTTTGCAATTGTTTTTTTATCAATCAAGGGAGGGAAAAAAAAAAAAAAAACCAATGTTTTTGTTTTCAATGCTTTTCTATGGGGATTTTTGTCATCTTCATGCCCTTAATTTCTCAACAAGAAACTAAAAGGAAAAACATTCAAATATAAAGTTAGATCCTTAAATGGGAATGCCAAGTTTAAAGAAAATTCATCCAATGGTTCCAAAAGTATTGGGACACTCACATATACAGATTGACTGACAGTTTTGATGAGCCTCACTTTCTTATTGAAAAGTAGACTAAAAATCGTACACTTCTATTAAGACAGCGGTCGGCAACCCGCGGCGGAATTTTTTTTTTTTTTTTTTTTGGTTGTCAAAGTAAGATTTTCCTTTTTTTTTGGTTGTCAAAGTAAGATGGCCCAAGTGCGGCCCGCAGTAATCCCCACATAACATATTTGGCCCTTTTACAACAAAAGGTTGCCGACCACTGTATTAAGAGAATGTTTTGGTATCTCATATCTGTATGAAAACAAATTATACCAAGCAATGACGGGAGGGAAAATATAAAGTATTTATTGAAATAAAAATAGTTGTAATTTACCCAAGTTAAGCAAATTAAAGGATTGTTATCTAAAGGAAATAAAAATAAATATTACTTACTAATATTATATCATGAATTTGATGCAGGACCGAGTGGACTTCTTCGTGAAGCAGCCAATCAAATTCTTGCTGCTACAAAATATAATTCTTTAATAGTCGAAGTTAGTAAAGTTGGATATTATAAAATATAGGATATAGAACTTTATTGATACTAACACAAGGGAATGAGCCAACAAGATTTAGCAAAATAAACGATTGTTTTCAAGTATCAGGTTTCAAAATGAAAAATTATACTTTAAATTTGTGGAATAATCCAGCCATCTCTCACCCCTTACACACTAACCTTAAAAGAAGCCAAGGGATTGATTTAAATTCATGTCGTAAATCAAAATGAATGTTTATGATTACTTATTTTTGCATTTTAGATAAATTTATTTAGTGCACAAATGAAAGACAGTAATAAAATTTCTCGTTTTTTAAATGTGCTGTAAGCTCTACATAGGTTACGTTGTTAGCTATTCTCAAGGCAAACAGCTGCACAAATATTTGCAGTAACTTTTAACATTTTCACCTTAAGACAGACAGATTTATGGTCAGCCATCTGTTACAGACACTACCAATAATAATTAGTTTGCTGGGAATACTTAAATACATACACATTACATTTATATATAAATAAGATTATCCCAACATTATTTTGTATTTTATATTTCTTATATTTTGAGTTAATTCTATATAATAATATAGAATTAACTTAAAATATAAGAAATATAAAATACTGTTGGGATAATCTTATTCAAATTCCAATCTTAAAGGAAATTTATGAGAAGAGATTAAGATAACACTGACAATGTTCACTGATGCAGGCACCAGTAGATGATTAATCATCCAATTCAGATGATACCCAAGGACAGATGGCATTTATTACAGAATATCATAATTCAAATGTGATAGGAATTGATCATTCGGTTGGCAAAATTCAAAAAATAGGAAGCTTACTAGCAATAACAAAAAGTACTTTTTAAGGAATTTAAAAGAAAATTCAAAATAATAATTTTTAAGACATTAATAGTTCAATCACTACTTAAATGGAGAATAGTATTATTTGCTGAGAAAGAATTTAAATGAACTAATTAATTCTTCTGACATAATAAGTTATGAAAATAAAGGGTCAATTAAAGAATCTCAAATTTAAGAAATAAAATTTAATTTCATATAAATAAAAAATGTCAAACAATCAAAGACTGCAAAAGCTACATTTGAACCCTTTTTTTTACTTTAAAAAGCTTTTAGTCATTTTCGATTCATATCAAGGCCAAATTTTTTTAGAGTAATTTATATTATATTTAAGCCATACATGCAAAACGATTTAAACATTTTTTTTTTTTTTTTTCAGTTGATTAAGAATTGCTATATATCTTAACTTAAAACAATGGTTTCTCTTTTAAGATTACTAAAAAATAAACAGTGAAAGCAAATAGACTATCAGACTAAGTTTCGAACTTAAGCAACAAACGTTAACTGCAAAATTATCTGTAGGCCTAATTCACTAACGATGATTAAATACTACAACCTTTATTTTATTGGGAAATTTTTATGATATCTTTGTACAGAAAGCTTCATAAATCAAGTTTTCTGAGGAGTGGCCTCAAGCAAATAAGAAAAATCGATGTTAGATATAGGTAAACCAAGGTAGGCCTATTTAAAAATTAGAACGTTGGAGTATTTTAGTCTTAAGTAAATTTAAAAAACGAAACATGTATGCTTTAAAATAAAAATGTACTGAAAACACATCTTTAAGTGCAGAAATAGCAAATGACAAATATAAAGAAAAATTAAACCCAATTACAACATACTACGTTTACAGTAAATCGCTAGTCTTAATTAATTTCGTAATCAAATTCTGTTGTTAAAATAGAAGTCCTGTCTGCTTCTTATAAGGTTTTTAGAAGCAAAAATAATATCTAATCATGGAGAAGCTTTGAACCAATGGTTGAAGAGATTCCATTTCGATTTAGTCTTAAATTAGAGTAAATTTAAGAAAACAAACAAAAATATGTAAGCTTTAAAAAAAAATCAATCAGTAAAATAAAAAATACTGAAGACAACACGTCTTTAAGTGCAAAAATAGCAAATGACAAACTCAGAATTATCAAAATATAAAGAAAAAAATAAACCTATTTAGTACATACTAAGTTTGCAGTAAATCGCTAGTCTTAATTAATTTCGTAACCAAATTCTGTTGTTAAAAAAAAGTCCTCTGCCTGCTTCTTATAAGGTTTTTACAAACAAATAATATCTAATCACCAGAGAAGCTTTGAACCGGTTATCTAAGCAATTTGTTCTATTTCGATTATAGTCCTAAATTAAAGAGTAAATTTAAAAAACGAAACAAAAATATGTAAGCTTTAAAAAATAAATCAATGAGTAAAATAATAAATACTGAAAACAACAAGTCTTTAAATGCAAAAATAGCAAATGACAAAACTCAGAATTATCAAAACATTAAGAAAAATATAAACCTATTTAGAACATACTAAGTTTGCAGTAAATCGCTAGTCTTAATTAATTTCGTAATCGGATTCAGTTATTAAAAAGACGTCCTCTACCTGCTTCTTCTAGGATTTTTAAAAGCAAAACAAATAATATCTAATCAGCAAAGAAGCTTTGAACCATGTTATCTAAGCAATGGTTGAAGAGATTCCATTTGTTCTATTTCGATGCCATCTTGAAATCACGATCTTTCTGAGCAAAAATAAAAAGACTAATCAAGTAGATATAAGAAAACTTCCCTGCCTCTTGTGAGTTTTGTTTTAAAATGTTGTTAACTCTTAAGAGGTATTCGAATTAACCATAAAACACTCACCAAAATAAGCACCTCCTCCCTCTCAACATCCGCCATGCTGCAAAACAAGGCACGTGATCACAGCTAACATCGGCCTCGCATGGCAGACAAGTGAATCTGTTGCCTGGCTGCGATCACTGGAGCTCTACATACTCGGCGACTAACGGCAACTAAAGGAACTAAGTTTTTGTTGTCACAGCAACAGAACTGTGTCCAATCTGCGCTTATTTTTGCCAGGATAGAAACGCTTGAAGCTTGGACTTCACCGAAACCGAAAATAACAGCAGTTTCCCGGTATCACAGTTGAATGTTAATTCTAAATAATGGCAGTTTTTAACATTATATAAAATTAAGATTAGAACTTTTGTGTTTAATTAAATACTAATAATAATTTGTTTTTAAGATTTCATAATTCTACGAACTTAATTGTCAATTTTTTATCAGTAAATAATTAACAACAAAATAAGTTTTTGTAATATCATACTTAATTAAAATTAATTGTAATTAAATATAATTTTATTTTCACATAAATAGGTGCAAGGAACAAAATCTGTTACTAGCTTTGCTTGCCAACCTTTCTGCAATAATTTTTACATGTGGATACTATTCACTTATACTCGCAAATGATAATCCGACAGTGGATCCAACTAGGTTATATTTTAATACGAATCTGGAGGAGATCTTTCTCGTCTGTACGTGTGAACGATAAAACATTTGCGTCTGCAAGTAACAAATCCATATTTTTTTCCTTTTCATTTCAATTGCATATTAGAGAGATCAGATATTGAAAATTTAAGTTTTAAAAAGTATTTTTATTATTATAATTATTATTATTATTATTATATCGAAAAAGTTTCAAACCATGGGATTCCCCAGCTAAGACAATATGGCGGGTCAAGGACCAAAGCACATATTGCCAAGTGTATTAAAAAAAAAATTTGGAAGAATAGTTAGGGATGTGTGCTTGTGTCCATAAATTTCCGAACTATGCGTGTTGTATTGAGTACCACAGCCTTTTGGAGTTGTGCATAAGTGTTTTTATGAAGTCCTAGTGTGCTGAGGCTGTGATGCAATGTGTGAGGCACCAGACCAGTAGCTTTATTATTATTATTATTATTATTATTGTTGTTGTTGTTGTTGTTGTAAGAAGTCATTCAATGCAATGATTCTACATCAGAAAAATACGAATTCAAATTTTGGATCAAACAGGATCTTGGTTCTTTTTTTTTTTTTTCGCTATTCCATAGTCAGCAAATTTCGTCGCTCGTTTCCTAGGAGCTACTTTTAATTTCCTCAGCCCCTCCCTTGCCCATCTCTCTCATAATGAAGAAAGCAATACAAAAATTCCAATCAATATATCTCCCAGGTAACCCAGTAAACCTTAAGTAATTAATATATATAGAAACTTGCGTTCACATAAAACTGTAAGCACAATGTAAAATTGATTTACGATATTGCCGTCAAAATATTATTACACAAAGTAAGACAAGGGATTATAATATAAAAACATTGTTGTAATATTTAAGGATGAAAGAGTTCGGAATATTTAGGGAGAAACTTTTCCTTTTAATAAATATGAAAAGTTGGTGAATAATAATAATAATAATAATAATAATAATAATAATAATAATAATAATAATAATAATAATAATAATAAT
>JAFIDM010009631.1:37806275-37843039 GCA_023159025.1 Thereuonema tuberculata
ACGAATTTATTACGAATAAAATAAAGCGAAAATAAAGTAAGAACACTATAGACAATCACCTGGTTATTTAACCTCCATTGGGAGAAATGGACAGCTCCGCAGTGAATACATGCGACGTTGAAAGGAAAAAGTTTTAAAAATTATTATTTTATTAAGGTAAAAATAAAATTATTGTTTTATTACACGTAAAAACGCACAGAACACGAATTTATTACGAATAAAATAAAGCGAAAATAAAGTAAGAACACTGTAGGCAATAATCTGGTACCCATGGCCCAAGTCAACCATTTACTCCCTAAATGAGTTTTCCCGATGTCGACTTAGCTAAATCGCTTTCTCGCACCCTAAAACGGTAGATTCACCCCATTTCATCAAAATCATTAGGCCCATTTTCAAGATAAATTTACAAGAATTGCTCGCTTTAAAGCATTTAAGTATTGATCCCTAACATTTCCCAACTTTTTTTAGGAAAACAATTTTTCTTTGAATAAGATCAGATTAACGAAAACTATCAACCTTCAATGAAATAACATAAAAGGTACGAATGTATCAAAATGTCTTATCTTTAATTATTTTTATTATTATTTCCATCGTCATAAATAGAAAAAATATTGCGAAAAGTAATTAAAATAAATCGAAGAAAAAAATATTTTAGCATGGATCTATGCAGGGATGGGGAAGAGGCAAGTTATGGATCTGACCAGGAACAAAAAAAAAGACGAAAGGGATTAGAGCTAATCTATAAATTTTGAGATTTCTCAGGAGGAGGGACCAGGGCCTGCTCGGTTCCACCCCTATATTTGCTAATCAGTATTTCAGAATTAACCTTAAATAAATTTTCTTGCGCTATTTACCTGATACTCTGAGCTGCAATAATAGAATAGGGAAATTGAAAGTCCAAGGTTGATAGCTCTATTAGTAACATAGCTTGCATGAAATCTGTAGGTTCTGAGGGCTGTAAAATAATTTTTAAATGATTTTCTTATAAGGAAATATATAGTGAACATGGTAATTTATTTTTCCTTTGAAAGCACACAAAAAGGACTTTCTATCTGTACTTTTTCGGATTTTTAAAACCTGACTTTTGATTTTTTGATTTTAGATCCTGAAAAAGCATCTTTTCAATTTTCTCTTAATTTAAGAAATTTTTTTCATTACAAAGCACTACAACTTAAAATTCACTTTTGTTTCTACATTTAATACTCATAATTAATGTTGCTGGAAGTAAAGAATGAACTGAACTGACGCTCAAAGCCCTGCGTTAGGAATTTTAATGTTGCGAAAAACTACAATTATTAAATTTAACTTTGAATAAACAAAGAAACACGTACGATTGGGTTAAAATCAAATTGGCAGTCATCAATGAAAAAGCTCACTCAAAGCTTCTTCTGTTAATTAAATTAAAATTGCTAGAGCTCGTAGGAAGAAAAGTCTAAAAATGTTCATTCACTTACGATAAACAACTTTGAAACAAGTGAAGAACTAAACATTTCCTCTTTTTAGGAAATAATAATTAAAAAGATTGAAACAACTAAAGCAGTGTTTCTCAACCTTTTAGTACTTGCGACCCAATTTTCAATCACAACTCTCATCGCGCCCCCCGAAAAAAAAAAAAAACCTCCAAACCTATCTCTTTAACAGATCTTCGATATGCTCGCGCCCCCCTAGGGGGGCGCGCCCCACAGGTTGAGAAACGCTGAACTAAAGATTAGAACGTTAAAGAAAGATTAAGGAATACAAGGATAAAAGAGTAAAAAATTAGAAAGATTTTAAAAACAACAAAGAAATTGTATATAAATGAAGTCTAAATCACTCAATAGAATAAAAAGGAAAGAAAATCGTAAAAGAGGGATTAGTAAAATTTCTAAAGAAAAATTACTTAACTTTTAAAAATAAATATATTCTTATTAAATAGACTATTATTTAAGAATATATTAACCATTCTTTACTACTTTATTTCTTTTTCTTATTTCTTTTCTTTTTTTTTTTTTTCTTTTGAGTAATTTCACTCCATTTATATATAATTTTGTAAGCTTTATTTTTTTCAATAATATTTCAACCTTTTTAAATTATTATTATTAATATTATTATTATTATTATTATCATTTTTAGGGTTGGTTTTTTCCTGTTGGGTAATTTAAGATTCATTTATATCCACAAGCTTCCAAAACCTAAAGATGGCCACTAGTTCTACTGGAGGGGGCGCTAGTGTGCAGTCAACTGTAAAACCCTATAAGGAATATACCACAATCTTAAATAACCTTGGGTAATATAGGGCTTTAGTCAACTGAGAAAGACCTGTTTTATTGTGGCTGCATTAATTAGTGCAGTTACAAACTGGATTGCAAGGGTTTCTAATTGAACTATATTGACTAGGAACTATTAACAATTCAGGATAAAATTGTGATCGCGCAAAAAGAAACTGGATGCTTGACTTTGAACGACGAAATAGCAAGTGGGATTACTGGCTACCGAAGTCCAAGAAAATTAAATGAATAACGAAGATTATTTTATCGCAATTACATGTGATTATACGTTGTTCTCTGAGGTAGGAAAATTTTAATCAAAATTTAATCTTAAAATTAACTACAGCATGAAATGCTTAAGTTAAGTTCAGTGGAAGTTTATAACCTTAAGAATTCAAAGTGAATAACTTGTAAATCAGTATGGACGAGTCAATTTTATATAATAGGTATCGAGCAGACTAGAGAAGTTAATGAGAAGGGATAAGAAAAAGGTAGAGACAAAATTTAGAAGGAAAAACGGAGACAGTTTTTGGCGCAAGAAATAAAATAATGAGGTTATGTATTGGAAAAAGATAAAAGATTGCAGATGAGAAATAAATTGAAGGAGGGATGAAACAACTGGACGTAGATGAAGACATCACATTATCGGAATGTGTGAGAAGTAGTGCAACAGATATGATCAGGATCCCCACAATTAGGGCTCAGTTGATCACTCAGCACTGGGGCCTGGGTTGAGATCTTAACCGAAAAAAAAAAAGGACTAAACTTGAGAATACGGTACCACGCACAAAGATACATCGCTGACTGCTTTTTTGCCACTTCCCCGCAAGAGAAAAAATAGTTAACTTAGTATGAGCTCAAGCTGTTGGTGAGCTCAAGTTGTAGGTTAGGTAAACTGAGGTACCACCTACTCCAGGATTTTTACATTGAAAAAAATGTTGAAAATACTATGTCCCGAAAATTCAACGCTGACGGTTCCTCAACCACCATTTTGGAAATAGTTCAACGTGGGTTGGTACCGTGTTCTCAAGTTTAACCCAACAAAAAAAAATTACTAATTCATATACATACATAATCTCATTTGATATAAACTATTTTTCTGCTTTAACCGTCTGCAAAGATCCATTCTGTATTACAATGTTTGCAAAGAGCGATTCTGCAATACAATATTTGATCATCAATCGAGACATTCTACTACACTCATTCAACAATGGATATCATGTTCACGGTTAAGAACGTCTTATTCACGACTTGCTTTTAAAAGGGTCACATTACACTCGAGCTTCTATTATAACTGAACATGTTCCCTTACGCCATTTTATAATTGAAAACATTCACATTTTCAAATAAACTAAAGGAAATTGCAAGAAATATGAAATCGTCTGGTGTTTTTCGCAATATTTTTTACTAAGAATCCATAATTTTGACCATAACGTTGGAGGAGGGCCCGTTGCATTTGGTACCTGGACCCTGAATTTGATGTGGGGGAGGGGGGGGGGGGGCTGGATATGATTAGGGAAATCTTAAAGAAAGTAACTAAAATGAGAGAAAAGATTAAGAAATTATTAGTGAAGAAAGTAAAGAAATGAAAGAAGAAATAAAACAGTTAAACATCAAAATTGATTTAGCTAACGCTGAAACAGCTGTTCCAGGATGTCACTTGTGAATAATTTGGTCTCATCCATTGTTGTTTTTTTAACATTTCAAATGCGCAGTTTGAAGTCTTATGCTTTAAAAAAAATTCACTGAGGCCGCTCTGGATTTTCTCACTGGTTTTTTCATTGGTGAGTTTTTCGTTGTCTATTTTTTCCTTTGAGGCAGCATTGCGCTTCCGATATATCAAGATTAATGAAGAGCAAAAAGAAAAGAAATAAAAAAAAAATGTTAGGGACATAGTAGCAACTGTGCCGCAATCTACAATGTACAACTATGTCAACTATCACTATTTCATGGCGCTATCTCACTAATTACACGTCATTAGATTGAATGTTTATACAAAGGTGTTATAACCATGTAACGAAGCCTTTCTTTAACAACCTACTTCTTCACTTGCTCGCTCAAATACGATGATTTATGTATAATATGTTTCTTGATACAATCGTAGAATGCGTAAACATTATCAAATTGACGCGGCAACTGTTTAACCATGTTGTCGACCCCGACCGGCACGTTTATAACCCGTCCTATTATCTTGTAGTAACGGGTTCCGTGGCGTAGTCTGCATTTTTGCATAAACGGAAGTCGTGAAGATATGAGACGCTGCGTCATGGGATCCAATGACGGCAAGTTCTACGAATGGTCTGGATATTTGTACCCATTTGATTTAGTCAGCAATGGAATTTTACCAAGTGAAACTGACTGTCTACACGTGGAACACATTTGAAAGTCTTCTATACAATCACGCTCTCGTTCAAGAACGTCTATATGTCTCTGTATGGCTTTAGATAAATCTTGTTTATACCACAACCGATCGTACACATCAAATACGTGTCTGAAACTCCTTAGTTGCCTTTTTATAAATTTGGCGATACGTCTTGGGCCTAATGCACTCTTCTTGAGTCCTGTTCTTTCTAGATTCAGAATACATCGGCCGTGTAAAGGTTTAATACATTCATTATCCAGCTGAGTTGTGAAGACTGGTGATGTACTTTAGTACTCCATGCCGGTATAAAAGTTTGAAAATTTGGATCGAAGTAATCAATCTCCATCTGTTCTTGCTGTTTAGGTTCAATTTGTGCAGTTTAAGTGGAAGGTCATGACTGTAGAATGGAACTCGGGTGAAGCTCTTCCTGACTTTTGACGCTCCCTACATTCCCGTGACCTTTCGGTTGATGACTTACCGGGCCTTTTCGGATTCTTCTCGTTCTCGTTTAACTGTTTCTTCAACTTTCGTCTGTTCTTACAGTAATTTTTCCCTGGATTTTCACGGCAATTACAAAAAAAAAAAAAATTAACATAACTTTCTAATATACTGTATCGAAGGGTTAAGGGGTGGAGGTTTGAAACTTGTTTTGTTATAAATGGGACTTTATATGCTATCTAATGATGTATTATTTATTACTCTACAATTATTAGTTTCGAAAATATAAGCGCTCAAAGTATGACATGTTTTGGTTGCATCCGTGTTTCGAGGTACCCTTAAGCTACGCGAACACCATCCGATTTTGTACCAACTTAGTTGGCCAACTACGAGTTGGTCAAATTTTGTCAGCCGCGAACACCATCCAACTCGCAAATGAAGTCGGCCGCGATAGCAGCAATCCCATAATTCAATGCTTTTCCCCCAGCAGCTGTGGAAAATCCGAAAAAATCGAGGTTTTGAAACCTTTCTGATAAATTCTGCCGCATACAATTACTGCATTTCAGCATAAACTTTATTTATGCGTGAAAGAAACTCGCAATACTCTGATATTCATTGTGTATTCGCTCGCCGTCGATTCGAAGCGGTGATACTCGTTTATGGACGCCATTTCTTTCCATGGGCGTGACGTCATGACTGATGTGTTCCAACGCTGCTGTGTGATTGGTAATTCCGACCAACTTTCCCGAGTTGGTCCTGTACAACTGACTCGAGTCGGCCAACTAAAATCGCTGCCAAGTCGCTGAAAAACGTGCTTAAAGTCGGATCTAGCAACTCGTAGACTGGAAGTTGGCCAACTAAGTTGGTGCAAAATCGGATGGTGTTCGCGGAGCGAGCGGAAAGACGTAGTTCTACGTCAAAAGCCACTAAATAAACTGGAACAGATTCAACTTGTCCAATATTCTGAATTGAAAGAGAAATTAAGGCTTCAAGAAGATAGAAATAGACGCAATATCTTGATAATTGAAGGTTTGAGAGAAGACAGTGAGGAAAATCGGAATAAAACGGAAGAAATTGCAAAGGAACTTATCTCATCAAACTTTGGAATTAATCTGACTATAGATAGAGCACACAGAATAGGAAGGAAATTCGCAGATAACAATAGAAGAGTAATTGTAAAGAGCGCAAATTGGAAGGAAAAAGAATTGATATTAAAAAATAAGTGTCTGAAAGGCTCCGACATTTATATCACGGAAGACTATTCAGAGGAAACTAGGAGAAATCTAATAGACCTAATGATTAAAGAAACAGGGAAAGGAAATAGATATGATAAATTGATTGTAAATGACAGGAAAAATAGACATTAGTGTTGTGACGGAAAGGGAAGAGGAAAGTGAAGATCAGAAAGGTAAAGCAAGGAAATAGTGGTGAGAATAAGGCATGATTATGAATAAGAAGTACATTATTAAACAAGGTAGCACTAGTGATTAGTAAACCAATCACAATGCTTTGCAACGGCTTCCGATACGTGAATGAAGAAAATTATTCAAAAGTTATAATAAGCTAACAAGCTGTTTTTATTGAAAACTTTACAATTCAAAATTCACCACAATAGACTCATGAATACTGAAGAAGGATGAGTACAGATTGAGTCACCTTTACGTTAGAATAGACTGCGCCGGGGTGGTCCAGAAAATGCGCGCGAGTCTGTTTAGGACCCAATGCTATCTTACCCACCTATTTATATGGAATAATCGTCATTCTTAACTCAAACCTTGTTTATACACTGAATTCCTAATAATGATTTAAAATAAAAAAGAGATGCAATTAGCTCCTATCTATATTACGTAAAATACAGAAAAATCACTATTTATATGGAATAATCGTCATTCTTAGCTCAAATCTTGTTAATAGACTGAAT
Source organism: Thereuonema tuberculata (assembly GCA_023159025.1). Classification (NCBI taxonomy): domain Eukaryota; kingdom Metazoa; phylum Arthropoda; class Chilopoda; order Scutigeromorpha; family Scutigeridae; genus Thereuonema; species Thereuonema tuberculata. The sequence continues at coordinate 37,813,243 of JAFIDM010009631.1, forward strand.
TCAATAACTTTTGAATAATTTCTTCATTCACGTATCAGAAGCCATTGCGAAGCATTGTGATTGGTTTACTAATCGCTATCGCTACCTTGGAGCCAGACCAGCTAGAGACACAAACTAACGGCTCTGAACTACTCTTGGCAAGACCTTTTCAACGACACCCTAATCAAGTCTCTAGACCTCGTGGTTGCTGAGTTGATACTTGTCCACAGACAGACAGACATAGCCCAACTGGGGATATAAGGCTTCACGGCATCAGAAGCCTAAAATGACAGACTGGGAAAATATGACAAAAAGTGGAAAAATGAAATTGTCAAATTCAGAAGTCAGAATACAGAAGATTTAAAAGCAATTAACAATGGATGGAAATTCTGAAAAACGTATTATTCTAATTTTAGAAACCTGGTGCACGAATATGGATTGTATAAAGAAAAAGATACATTTAACTGATAATTCTACTTGGTTTAATCAAGATGCGCAGAAGACAAAAACAAGAAGCAGAGCAACAGAGGTATCTTTATAGGAATAAGAAAAAACATTTTTAAATTAGAAAATGTAAAACAATATGATCACCATATGGAAGAAGAATAAGAATAAGGGCGTTTATTTTGATAATATTTTAAACTTATTTACAATTTATAATAATTTTGAAAGAATTGTAAATAATTTGGAAAATCATCTACAGCAGTTGAATTATGAAGTTAATTTTGTTAGAAGGGGATTGGAATATTTTCTTCCCTCAAACTTAGAACCAAAAACAATTATTTAATTTGATAGAAAAAGAAGATAGGTAAATATTATAGAAAATCTATAGATACTTTTGTAAATAAGGCAGGGGAAAAGAATGGATAGAATTTTTAGAAGGTAACAAATTGTAAATGGGAGTAGAAGAAGCGATGAAATGGGAGAATTCACTTTTTTAATAGGGGTTCGTCAGTAATTGATTAATGCACGATAAATGAATTGTTAAAAAATTTCCTCGATAAATTTCAAACAGGGGATTTCCACGAATCAGAACATTTTCTATTGATGATGGAATTACATAAATTTAGAAAAATGACGGAGGAAGACGTTGAAATTAGAAGTATTTGTATTGAAGAATGGGATGAAAATTCTTGTAAACAATTTAGAGAAAATTGTGAAAATGACTTATTGAGATTAGCAGATCCCTCAATCAAGAGAATTGATGAATTTTTCACTGAATGCGGAAAAAGTTTGAGAAGAAATTAATGTCGAAGTTAAAACTATAAAGGTAAAATTTAATATTTTGTGTAGAAAGCTGGTGGGATAGAGAATGCAAAATAGAGGAAAATAAACTTAAGAAGGCACATAGAAACAAAATGAAATAGGAAACAACACTGCAAGGGAAGAATATAGAAAATTAAAATGAAATAAGATTTGGAAAGACAAAGAAATTGAGAAACTCCAAAATATTAAAAAGAAAATGAAACTTGGCAATATTTAAAGAAGTATAAAAGGAAAGGGGATGAGTTAGATGAAAAGATAATATTAAAAGATTGGTTAGGGCATTTTGTTATATTATTAAAAGGGGAAAAAACGGTTCAAAAAGAGAAGCCAATCTGTGAAATATACTGCTCACAAAATTTAGGGATATTGCGAAATGAATCTAATACATCCAAAAAACAAGAGGCATTTGAATTTATTTATTAAAGAACATCATCAGAGAAACAAATGGCACGAAAATGGAAGTTGTCTGAATATGTAAATGAGGTGCATTTATCGGGGTTGAGCAGGATGTGACACATTGGCGGGGGTTAACATTCGCATGTCAAACATGAAAAATGGGTTGCACATTGACTGTTCAGTAGGGTGTATGGTCACCTGAGACTGCTACAACACACTGAAGCGATGAGGCATGGAGAGGATGAAATTGTGGGACACTCGCGCACCAGGGCAACTTCCAGCTGAGTAAGTGTTATGAGAGGCGATTGGTGATTGGCAACCCGTCTTCTTAGTGCATCCCAAGCGTGTTCGATGGACTTCAGGTCTGGAGAATCGTGAAGGCCAGTCCAGTCCTCGATTGCAGCCTCTTGCAGCATGTTATTGACGACAAGCACATTATCGTCCATAAAAAGAAAGTTGGCCCTAACTGCTCCAGCATAGGGTACCACTACAGGCTGTAAAATTTCATCCCGATATCTTACAGCATTCACCGTTCTATTTCTAATTTCTAACAACATGGAGGTCGGTACGACCACCAATGCTGATACCTGCCCACACCAAATTCCACATCCACCAAAGGATTGTCTTTCTTGCAAGAAATATGGATTCTCCCGTGTTCTACGTTCACGCTAGATCATGGCACGACAATTGTCAGGCTACAGGCTAAATCTTGACTCGTCACTGAAGAGTACACTGAAGTGTACCTTGGACTACTCTTCACAGGTCCAAGGAAGATGCATTTCAGCCCACCTTCTGCGGGTTCTGTGATGTTTAGAAGTTAACGGAATGCAAACCATTGGTCGCCGGGCATACAGTTCACCGTGACGGAGTCGATTTTGCACGGTTTGAGTACACACCCGTCATCCAGTAGCAGCGAGAAACTGCCCCCGCAGCTCAGTCGCATTGCTTCGCAGGTTCCTTCGTGCTTTTAGCGTAAAGTAGCGATCATCACTTGCAGGGGTGGCAAGTGGGTGGTCCTGCCGTGGTCTTCTTTGTACTGTACAAGTCTCTATGAAGCGATTCCAGAGTCTGCTAATCACGCTTTGGGAGGTTCCAACCGCTGCTGCCACTATCATCTGTGTTTGTCCAGCTTCAAGACGTCGTATGACTCTCCATGCTTCAGATTCAGGGCAAATCACGTTGCAGGGGCAATTTCAGGTGACACTCAGGATTCCGACATTATTATTGATCCAGAAAGTGGAGATAACCCAGCAGTACCAGCCTATTTATACAGGGTTGTGGGCAAACATGCAAATTAACGTTTTGCATCACATTTGCATATTCAAACAATTTCCATTTTCGTGTCATTTGCTTCTCTGATGATGTTCTTTAATTAATAAACTCAAATGCCTCTGTTTTTTGGATGTATTATATTCATTTCGCAATATCCCCTAAATTTTGTGAGCAGTGTAAATAATGAGCATTAGTCGCGAATAGAGGATGATAAAGAAACATGGAATAGATATTTAACTATTGATGAAATGATGAATGGAATTAAAAGACTTTAAAAGAATAAAGCAAATGACCCTGATGAAATATCCAATGAGATGTTTAAAAATCTTTCAGAAAAAGCTTTGTAAACTAATTTTAAAATTGATAAATAGGGTTTGGAATGGAGACCAATTCCCAGAAGAGTGGAAACTAAGTTCCTATCTTAAAAGTGGAAATATTCATTAAACGAAGAACTATATAGGTATTGAGTTGTTATGAAAATTCTATAACTTCATCTATAATTCTAAAATTCTATAACTTATTGTTCAAAATAGATTACATGAATGAATGGATGGAAAGTGAAAATATAATAGACTAACAAAAGTACCCGTGCTTCGCGCGGGTTATAAAAAAAGTTGCCCTGATGTGGATGACGAAGAAATTGTAATTGTGTGATCACTTGGAAACTTTTCCAGTTGGTAAGAAAGGCACGTGATAGTTACAAATTATGTTACAGACCTGCTACTGTTGCTTCGCTCCAGAATCCTTGCATACCTAACGTAAAAAAACGCTTTATTTCTTCAAAAACAGCAAATTTATATCAAGTAAAGTAAAAACTGAAACTTAGAATTAAGAACACTCATGTCAAATTTCATGTTTCCAACTCAAGCAGTTTCGGAAATGTTCGTACCATTGAAGAAAGTTTGCCCTCCCATCCCGTTTACACCCCTAATGATCCGAAAATCGGAAATTCGTTGAATACGTATGTATATGACAACCAGAACAGTTCATTTTGCAAGATCCCTTAATTTAAGGACATCAGTATCTATATATATAGACCACTGAAATCGTTAAAAGGCAAATTGCCGCTGTAGCTGAATTGTGTTGAGAAAGAAAGAATTGACCAATCTGAAATTTTCAGCATGTCACAAAGACGTCATCTAGATCAATGTTTCTCAAACTTCGTGATACCGCGATTAGGTAAATCCTTTTGAAAAAAAGGAGAGGCCACGGTACCAACACTATTAAATAATTTATTAAATTTTTATAAAGTTTTCATTAAATATTATTTTCCCTTGAAATTAAGTATTCCTTAATACTTCTCTAATCTATAATTTGAAATGACGATTATACTATTAAAATTTAAATATGATAATTCCACAGTATCAATCACTGATTCTCATGAAATCTAGGAGCAATGTGTAGGTTCCTCAGACCAACTTTATTAAATTAAATAGATTTTTCATTGACGTATTGTTTTGACCTTCATCCAAAATTTCGAATATTTATTAGTAAAAACGTTTAGCATATTAAAATGACAAATTCATGGTGAACCTCTTTCGGCCCAGCGGTTGCGAAACACTGATCAAGATGATTTCTTGCAGGAAGAATTATAGGAAAGCTGGAAGAAGGCCGTAGAGTAACTGCTGTTGCCAGGGAGTTCGGAATCGCCCGTAGTGTTGTATCAGGTTCTGGGCAGCGTTTCAAAGCAAAGGCATGTTCCAGACGCATGCGAGGAGATCTCTCTCTCTCTCTCTCTATGACGACTCATGAAGACAGATTATCTGTAACAACAAAACGTAATCTCTGCACCACGGCTGGTCACCACGGTCTTTCAGCACAGGAACGGGACTATCCCGACAAACTGTTGCTAGACGACTGCGAAATGTCGTAATACATTCCCGAAGGCCTGTAGTCTGTGTCCCTCAATCCAGAGTAACAATAGCTCAGGGCTGCAGTGGTGTCGACTCCATCGAAATTGGACAAGTTATTAGATTATAGATTTTATCTTTTATTTATTCAAAAGAAATTTTAGTTAATCACAGTGAGAGTTGTTACTTGCAGTTGAAGGAATTACAATTGCGACAAGATTTATTTTAGTTCCTTATGTTAGTTAATTTTATTAATACCTACAAAGTCGGTACGCGACAACTGGCAGATTCACATGTTACATATATACATTAAAGCAAAACAGTACACGAAATGCAAGGTAAGATTTATTTTAAACTTATTAATTCATATTTAATTTCCATAATTATATTTAATATTCATTTTTAATATTCGTAATTAATGTTTACAGATAAATCTACTAAGCGTGCAAAAATTTTTAAGTTTCTGTCGCCCAGATGACCATCGCCAAGTCGTCCAGTTGACCGTGTCCGCTGCAAAGTTTAATTTTTTCTCAAAAATTAAGAAATAAAAGAGAAGATTAGACCAGGAAATAGTTTCACAGATTTTATCTGAAATACTCTTTCCTGGCTAGTCTTCATTTACTTAACTCTACAATCTCCTTTTATATTACAGGGTTTTTATTTATTTCTGTGATGGCATCCCATCTCATGAATGTTGTTTTATTAATTTCTGTTAAAAGTATTTCAATCATGTTAACTTTTTCCTCAGATAAATTAGTATTTTATTTTTTATTTAACACAAAGTTGACAAATAATATTCTAAATAGAAGTAAAATAAAGGTAGTTTTCTGATAATTTTATTCATTAATATTTTAGTTGAAAGCATTAACTGATAGTGTTTTGTGTTGCTATGGAAACACGTAATTACAACAATTGTAACAATTCCACGAATGCTTTTGTTGATTCTTTGTTTTTCTATGGAGATAGAACTGATTGGATGAAAGAATCCTAATATTAATATGATGTCATATTATAAATTAGTAATACACACAGAACTATAAAAAATAATTATAATTTTAAAGTTTCTTATTTCATAACTGAGTAATTTTATTTATAAAAATATATTTCAAAGCCCTTTCCTAAATTTATCTGATTTATTATAAAACGAAATACACGCTAAAAAGCTTTTTTTTTTTTTGAAAATATCTATTTCTCAATATTTTCGATTCCGTTATACAAGTAATTTTCCTTTAATAATATCTCAATTCCTTTTCTCAATTTTATTTCATCTTTAAATCAGAATTGTGAGTGTTTTTTTGTTTCTTAGTATGAATTACCTATTTTTATCCTTTCAGTCGTAATTCTTTTATTTTAAAAAAGAAAGGCTAATGAATCAAGAAAGAGAAACGTTATTAGAAAACGGATAGAGCGATTGTACAAAATTCCTTTTTTTATGGGTTCTCTTGATCTATTGAATGCTGTATTTTTAACTTATGCTATAACAGTGTGTTTTACAAGCTGACCAATAACTTGCTATCCACAAGTAGATTGACTTGTCATTAGCTTGAATGAAAATAATTCGTATTCCATGGATGAGGGGATATCTGAATGGAGTTGTGGGTGAAATTTACCATGAAACAGTAGTTTAAAAGCATTGCAATATAAGATAGACTGTAGATTTTGTCTTTTATTTATTCAAAAGAACTTTTCGTTAATAAGAACTACAGTGAACATAACTAAGATAAATTTTGGAAAATCTATTTTCTGGGTTACTAAATTAGAGAACACTATACTACCAAATAGTAGTTTAAAAGCACTGCACTATAGAATAGACTATAGATTTTGTCTTTTATTTATTCAAAAGAACTTTTACTTAATCATTGATTGTCTTCGAAAGACCTTTAATTGCGATGAGATTGGTTTCAGCTCTTATTTGTTTTTCTTTTAATTTTGAAATTTATTAAATATATAAAAAGTTTATTTTTTGTTTCTCAGAATCTCAAAAGTAAATAAATTAAAAAGAAGGCTTGATGAGATAGAAGGTCTCAGATCTTAGCTGAAAAACCCTATCTCTTCAAGCCAACATTTACTTAACTTTACAATCTCCTTTTATATTGCAGGGTTATTTATTTATTTATTTGATGGCATCCCACCTCTTTAATGTTGTTTTATTAATTTCTGTTAAAAGTATTTCAATCATGTTAACTAATTCCTCAGATAAATTAGTAATTTCGTTTTTGTTTCAAAGAAAGTTGACAAATAATTCTAAAAACAAATGGAATAAAGATATTTTTCTGATAATTTTATTTATTAATATTTTAGTTTAAAGCATAGCATGTTTTGTGTTGCTATAGAAAAATAATTAGAACAATTGTAACAATTACAGGAATGCTTTTGTTGATTCTTTGGTGTTTCTATGGAATTTCGATGAAAGAATCCTAATACTAATATAATGTCATATTTGGAAATTAATAATATACACAATTATAAGAAATACAGTAAAACCTCGTTAAGTCGTCACCCGGATAAGTCGTCACTCCGTTTAAGTCCCGACAAGGTCTCATACACAATAATGTAAAATAATCCTCCTTTACCCGTCACCAAATTTAATTCTACTCCGGATAACTTGTCACCCTCAAAAATGGCCAAAAGCATCTTTCGTCTCCATTTTGCATGCCATCGTGTTGTCTTTTCAGCCCTGCCCCTTCACTTTAAGAAAGCCAAGCCTTTACGGGGAATTTTCGAATATGCCTGTCACTTCATTCCTTTCCTACCCCTTTAGGGGATTTGGGTTCTTGTAATCTCGCTGCTAATCATTCAAAGCACACGTTTCACCGCGACTCTGTCGAGTGTAGACGTTTTTCTTGACAGCTCCTGAGAGTGACTTCATTTCACAGCGAGTAAGCCCCGCTACAAGGGCTATTTTTTTCTCTTGCAATTTCGTGGTTCGTTTACGTTTTTAACATGCCAGGGAAACGAAAACTTACCTCGTTACCTTTTGAAGAAAAACAAAGACTTAATTGCACTTTTTGAAAAATCAAATGTTTCGAAAACAACTTTTGCCAAAGAACACCATATTCCCAGGACCACATTAAACTACATTCTTTCATCGAAACAAGTAATTGAAGAAGCTGACTGCAAAGACAAAAGAAAGAGAATGAGGAAATCGAAGTTTGACGAGATCGAGGAGGTTTTAGTTCAATGGCTAAAACATGCCAGATCGCAAAATGTGCCGATTTCTGCCATGATTCTTAAATTGCTAAGGAGTTGAACATTGAAGATTTCGGCGGCAGCAATGGTTTGCTGGAATGTTTCGAAGACAGACATTGCCTTTCTTTTAAATTGGTTTGCGGAGAAGCAGTAGCTGTTCATCAATAAACATTTTTGGATTATTTTAATGTACCAAAGTAGAAAAAAATAAAATATGGTAATAATAATAATAATAAAAAAAAAACACTTTTTTGTAATTTTCCACTCATTCATTTGCATGTATTAATTTCTTAAAATCTTGTTTTTGTCACCGAATCCTACAGCAATTCATGAAAATACTGTATTTCAGTGATTTTTTTTTTGTTTTTTTTATCAAAAATTACCATTCCGCTTAAGTCGTCACAAATGTTTGGTCCCTTGAGTGACGACTTAACGAGGTTTTACTGTATATACATAAGTTACGTCTCTGTGTAATGATTTGTTAGTGAATGTGTTCAGGATGAAATTAGCAGTAAGTTATCAATTTTTCTATTTTTTTTTAATAATAAAATTTGTGCTTTTAAAATATTTAAAAAAAAAATTAACATTAAGTAATTACTAAAATAAAAAGAATCGTTTGGTCTTTTTTTTTTATTTAATAAAACTTGAACTTTTTATTTATTAAGTGTTAATTCTAATTACATAATAGATAAGTAAAATGTGTGAAAATCAACTGAAAACTATTTTAGTCTAAGTTTCATATTTTTAATTAGCTTAATCAAAAAGACAGTGAATTTAGTGTGACTGAGTCTAAAGCTTCACGGCAATGAAATTCATTCGGACTCGGTTGGTCACGTGACTCAAAAAATGACGTAGGCGGCTCGGTCTGTTTCTCGTCGGCCTCGATTTGCTTAAGATGTCGTCTTAAATGACCTCCTAATGTGGCGGTACATGAAATTGAATCATACTTGTTTTTGTTAAAATGATTTGTTCCCTTACTATTATATTATTCGACAGTTTGGGAAGCGAATCCATTACACAAAGGACCTTGTTATTGGCATCAGGAAGAAGAAAATAACCAGTAAAACTGTTCTACAAACCTTGTGCTAAATGAAAAAGGTTTCTTATTTCTTCAGAGACGTCATCATCTGCAAGAACGTCACAGAGTGACGGAAAGGATTGAAACACACCGCTCTGCAGACATTCACACCCCAAGTCTTAATTTCATGATCACGGCTTCCACTTAATCTTCAATATAGTTTAAAACTCCCCTGGTAGGCTCCAATTTAGACCATTCAAATAAGTCAGATATGTACGCCACCATACTGTCCTCAAAATGAAAGTTCACCGGCGGAAGTTTGAACTGCGCAGCCCTTCCGGTGGCTGATTAATTATGTTTTCCTGTCATAATGGATGACGTATTCTGTTTTCACTGAGAAAGACATGTTAATAACGCCAAATTAAAACTTCTCTCGACTATTTAGCGTTATTTCAATACCAGTTGCTAACAATAAATATTTATATAAATAAATATATATTATTTATAAATACAATGCTCTTTTGCAAAGTAACAAGCGATTAGCACAATGGCGGCGTCCTTTCATTAAATCAGACGGAAGTGCCTGACCAGACTAATCGATGATACATGCGCAGATCTCACAAAAACGGAGCGGCCATCATTCATTGGGAGGACAATAGTTATTGAATTTTGGAATAATTTATCGAAGTAATAATCGTATTTCATCACACAACTCAATATGCGGGCAAGTACTTTAAATAATAAGTAAAACAAGAAAAATCATAAATGGATGAAATAAATATGCTTTTACACACTGAGCCAGCATTAAGGAGAATCTTGCAGAGTTATTTCATCCTTATTAGGAATCATCAGTATCTATTTCCTTTGTTCCTAATATGAACACAATTAAAATAGTTAAATATTTTGAAGTTCAATTGGAACCTAATATTATCTTAACCATTAATATGTGATTAATCTTAAAAAGACATTTAATAGCGAGTTTTCTCAATAGTGAACTAAAACGGGTGATTAAAGAAATTTGCGTGTTAACTTAATGATAAAAATCATTTTGGGGTATTAATTATTATTAAAATCCCAAGGATTATTTTTATCATTAAGTTATCAAGCACATTCCTTTGGCAGCAGTTTTAGTAATTACGGTTTTTTTTTTTTTTTTGTGTTCGTTAATTACAAGTTGACTTATTCGAACACTTAATCTACTGATTTAAATATTGATAATCTGGACTTTGGCAATTTAAAGAAACATCATATCATTATATCCTTATCTAATCTTTAACATTATTAAATTCCGAAAAAGATATGGCGGTAGCCTACTAAATATTGTTGGTCGCCAAATTAACTTGGCTGACCAATGGGGTTTGCACTAGGGATTTTTTTTTCTTTCTTTCTTTCTTTCTTTTTTTTTATTCAGATAATCCTAAACAGTTCATCTGGAACGGCTAACCCTCCGCTGGGTTTAGACTGAAAAACCTCTTCTTCTGAAAGCTGCCTTAGCTGTCGACGGAATCTTCGCTTCCCTGGAAGGGAGACCCTTGACAATCTGGCTTCTCTCGTAAATGTTGGCTGCGGCTGGCCGCTAAGACAACCGGGCTTCTCTCGTACTCTCTTACTAGAGACGAACTGCTTCACTTCTCTCTTTCTCCGACGGGTGGAACTGCTGACGGCTTCCTGCCGCGATGACCAAGTGATTTCTCTAGCTGCAGGAGCTGTTTATAAGGCCGACAACGCGTCCATTCCCGTAAACCAAGGAAGGGAAAGGAAGCGCTGCCGGAACAGTTCACTACTGAGGGGGAGGGAAACCGCTATTCCATTTGTCATGCAGCAATATATTTACCCAGTGGTTGGGATAATTCATTTGGACTCCATCTCATATTTTCCTTCGCCTTCGATTCTCTGAACTTGCTATGGAGGATGTTTTACGGTTTGCACGTAACCTGACAGATATTATCTGGATGTTATGTCTTATTTTATTAATTCACTATGTGATACAATGTATTAATACCTATAGGAAAGCTCCCCCAGGTCCATGGGGTCTTCCTTTCATTGGATATTTGCCTTTTCTTGATAAAGACACGACCACTGCATTGAAAAACCTTAAAAACAAATATGGCGAAATATTTAGCTTTACACTTGGTCAGAGGTAAGTAGTAGGCCTATTCAGAAAAAGAGAAAGAAAGATCTTATTAACTTACTTAAAAAGAAGAAATTGTAATACACGGGAACGTAAATGACTCCGTACGTTCAGTTCGTATTCATTTCCACTATTTTTAGATAAAAGTTTTTAGATAAAAATAATATGTAATAACTTCAAGCTGAAATAATCATTTGATATAATCAGTGCCATAATCAAAACTTTTCTTTTTATTTAATGCAATATTAAAACAATTTAACTTGTGTTTGAGAAGTGCATCTTAAAAATAAATTGTGGTTTACTGAATGCCTGCAAAAAATTTCGAAAACAGCTCAGTTAATCTTAATAGTAAGCGATTTTATGTTTATTTTTCTTTATTACTTATAATGTCAAAGGATTTTAATTTTTCATCAGAAATGATTTTTTTTTATTTCTAAGATTTGCTGTTGTGATATCCAGTTGGAAAAATGCTTCCGAGGCTTACATTAAACAAGCGGAAGTATTTGCAGGAAGACCCAGTGGTTTCACGAAACTTGGATGGTACTTCAATTATAAAGGTAAGATTGTAAAATACTTTAAAGTATGTAACATAATACAGTAATACGAATAAAAATACACAATATATGAGCCGTTGATTTTGAAAGAGGGACAAGTCCATTTAGTTAAAATAGTTACAGCTTATTTTCTTTAGAAATTAACTTAAAATTTCTGTTTTTAATCAATTCACAATCATATCTATAAATAGCAGTATAAATTGTTAACTAGTAATTTATTGTGGTCAATGATATTAATTATTTTTGTAAGAGTTCAAACCCTAACCATTAATTATCCAACAAGAATTTAATATGGACTTGCCCCATTTTCAAAATCAACGGCTCATGTAACAAAAAAGGCGACTTTTTTTTCCCCTAAACTCCAGTTATCTTTCTCAAAGGTCAAGGTTTTAGAAAAAAAAAGTTTTTCCAAATTTCGACTATATTCATAGAAAATATCCACGGAAATTGTGGTTTATTAGTCTTAGAGTTAAAAGTTAAATTGTTGATTATAATTGTAAGAAAATGAAATGAAAACATAGTTAAATCACTTTTACTTATCATTGAATTTTCAGCATCCTAGAGTAGTTAGTTCTTGATTTGTCATGTTTACACCATTTTAATGACTAACAATAATGCTAGGTTTAACTTGTTAATTGTGGATTCTATTTTTGATAAAGTCTATTAAGAGTTCTTATTCAGTAGCATCTAAAGATCCAGTTTTCTTAGATAATTAGTCATTAGTAATTAATAACAAGTAATTATTTCACTAATATTCGTCTTCAAGGTCACAAACATTGAGTCTCGTAAGGCCTTTCGTTGATTTTGAGATTCAATGCTTGTGATCTTGAAAACAAAACTACGTCACTGAAGCAATTAAACTACATAGATGTAGACGTCGCGTCGTCTGCTCAGCAGTTGATTACGGGTTTTGTCACTTCCAGCCCTCTTCTTTCTTAAAGAAAATGAGATTGTCTATTTTTTGTTTTCAAAACAATTTCTTGTTTTCGAAAAGAAACATTATTTTGTTCAAGCTTCATTTTTTTGATTGATCACACTAAATTGTTTCGATAATTTATCTTTCACGCAATTACGGTTGACTTAACTATAACGTGATGATAGTAATGGATTAATCACTTCAGTTATTTCAGAGAATATGTATTCTTGAGAAACTGGACTGTCGTAAACTGTTCGTGAATGAATATAAAAGTAATACGACGAAGTTTATAATAACAATTTATTACAATATATATTATTATTGTAAATTCCAATACTTTTCAGTATTACTTCACTTATTGTTTTTTTTTTTTCCATGTATATTATGAATAATGGCTTCCAGGAGTGATTAAGTATAATGACCATTTCCTTCTGTGGAAAACATTCTTTTCTGGTGACAATTATAGTAACACAATTGTGGACATATTAGCTAGAATTCTTTGTGAAACAAAGTATGGATATGATATAGACTACATTTAAAAATATAAAAAAAATGATAATCGAAGTAGATTAGATAAAATTTACATAGCCTAAAGGAAGGTTTATCTTATGTGCTTTTTATGGAGCTCAAAAACTGAACGATAGTGCGATGGTTAGATTAGTATAGATTAGATTCAGGTGAATGTGAGTGGCAGGGAAACCAAGCACATCGAACTCTGATCTATTATTCAGTAGCCTCGCAGAGGACGACAGACGGAGAGAATGATGGAGAAAGAATGGCGGAAGTAATACAGGGGAAATGGGAGAACCACGAGATAAACCTGTCTAGCGTGGATCCTCCACCACTACGGCACTCGCACCAGCACCGAACCTCGGTAATCAGAGGAAAAAGGCCTGTGTCTGACAACGTCAAGTCAGCATCTGAATATATATCGAGGGTCTCAAGCCAAAAGGTTCTATGTGTGTTTTGCCTAATTTTTGCCCATAGAACTTTCCGGCACAGAGAAAGCTGAAAGAAGTAAAAGAAGTGAAAATAGAACCTTTTGGATCAATCAACTGACAAGCTAGAACTAGTTTTTCAAACAAAACCTTCAGGCACACGACAGAAGTCGCCAAAATAAACCGTTTAGCACACAGAACTAAAATTTATCAAAAGAGCACATAGGACCTTTTGGCTTGAGACCCTCGATATAATATATATGTATATATAATACAGAGTGATAAGAATAACTCCTTCTATGGGCAGGGAAACTTCGCTTGCCAAGATAAGCATATGGGATATCTCAATTTAAAATTCTTATAAATGCTTGACCTCTGTTCGCGATTTCATATCAAATATTCTTTTTCCTGAAGCCATCTACTTCTTTTATTTCTGCTAATGTGTATTCTATTTCTAATGATGGATTCTTTCACGATTTTCTATAAGATCTAAAGGAAAATTTTCATTTTTAATTATGCTACATAAATTTAATTTATCTTTTTCTTTATTCAAGGTCTGGTATCAAATGATGGAACTTCCTTTAAAGAACAAAAGAGAATGCTTTTAAAATCATTCAGAGATTTTGGTTTTGGAAAATTAAGTTCAGAAGGAAAAATCCAAGAAGAAGCTGAGGTAAGTAATATTAAGATTATTCAAAAAGAGATAATGAAAAAGTACCAGGTGGTTATAATTAAAGTTCCGCAATTCTGCGCGGTCTGGAGACCTGCGGGTTATTGTAATGGGAGCATGGCGAAGTGATTTCCAACGAAAAACAAATTCTACAACATAAACACCAATCCATAACATCACCGGTATTTCGTTCCTTTTATCAAAAAACTTTATCAAGGAATACATTCAAAAGAAAAGAAACCATCTTTCTTTTCTAAACTATAAACAATAAACATAAGCAAATCATTCACGATCTAAACGGGAAGATCAAAATAACAAATTAATAACAAAAGAAAAATAAACATACAGGATTTAAACGTGAAAACAATAGAGATAATAATTAGACACAGTTCAAATAAGAAAACTAATAATCCTGAAATAAATTAAATAATTTGCACCAAGTTTAGTTTTTCTTTTAATTCCCAATTATTAGTCATAAATTTCTGAAAAATGCCCAATGATATTTAGTTACTTTTAACTTTCTTTATTCATGCATCTACTCCAATTTATGAAACATGATTATAAAAGTATCTCCTCAGTTTCATCATGATTCATAAGATGTTGATCAGAGGATCCGGATTGTGGTTCAATACAAGGCAGTGGTCCGCCCAATCAGAAATCCGTTTCTTATTTCCTCTGTATGCTCTTAAATGTTCTTAAACCCTTTCGTTTCAAGAACCTTCCCGTGCTTCCAATATAGATCTCATCACAAATTCTACATTTTAAGGCATAAATTACTCCCATTTTACATGTCATTAGAATCTTTATTCCTAATCTTTTTCTTAAATAATCCGTTACCTTTTATAATAAATGATTTTTACCTTATTTTCATCACAAACAAGAGGGGAATATTTTTATCAAGGTAGAGGATTTTTAATGCTTGAAGATGGAACCCGATTCGTAGGGGTTCGGAAACGTGCGTCGCATATGTTATTTTAATTTTTATAAATTTGGGATTTTTTAGTGCCAATGTAGTCGGCTATCATATAGTATTGTAAAAGGCACGTTAAACATTTTTAACAAAGTAATAATTCTTTGCCCAATATATCTGATAGGGATATTGGAAATATTCATAAATTATTATTATTAGATGATAAATTAGTAATTACAAAATCAGATAAAGGTAATAAAATTGTTATCCCAGATTCAGATGTTTACAAAAAGAAGTCTTTAGATAAGTTATAAACGGAGGATTTTTTGGAAATTAAGGATGATCCTATATAGATTATATAAGAAATCAAAAATCGAGGTACAAAAAATGAAAAGGGATAAAGTTTTGAATTTCTTTCAATATAAAGAAATTTGTAAATGTATGACGAAAACTTCAACATTTCAAGCTAGAATTAAGACTCGTACAGATGGATTCCCTCTAAGGCCTGTGATAAATTCTTCAGGGGTTAGGTAAACTTTTGAATTCCATTTTGCAAAGATTACCACTGAACAAACCTAGGGCCGAGTGCACCAACCATCAAACGAAGCAGTCATTAGTTGTGCAGCCGTTGCTGCTTAACCAGCAATCAAATAGAAGTTGCAGTGCACCAACGAAGAATTGTCAGTCATTTACGGATGGTCGATAAACATCTAACGTGTTTATAAAAGTGGCTGCGATTGGTTAATAACAATGAATGTCACTTCCGGATATCTGTGCATAGGCGCAGTATGTTACAGAATGTCAGCCTCCACGGAATAGCAAAAATACACATGGACAGAATTTTTTTATTGCCGATACGAAATGTCCAGATAAGGATCTTCACAGGAAGTAAACTTATTCAACGTTATTTTCGGAATATTTAATAGGAATAAATACAGCCACTTCATCGTCAAAATCACAGGAGTCGGTTTCAATCGAGGCCGACGCCAGCCATCTTTAAGCGTTGGATGGCGCGGGGCTGATGGGAGTTTTCTATTGAATGCCGTAATTTTAACTCGCCACTTTCCGCGCTGCTACAATTTGGCATCTGATCAGCGAGTTAGCGGCTGTTTACACCGTTCACGAAAGTTGGTGCACAGAAAATGTCACTTGATCGTTGCTTTAGCAGCGATCAAAGTTAACGGAGGTTTGGTGCACTCGACCTGTAATGTTTTAATTAGGATACTACCAACTTAATTATTATTTCTAAAAATTATTAAGAGGATATGTTGGTTACGAAGAAAAAAGTTTGATCATATTGTATGGATGTAACGCCAAAGTATACGAATATTCCTGTTTAAGATTTCCTTAGGATAGTTGAGGAAAAATGTACTAATAATAATGAGGTATCGAAATCATTTAACATTGACCGTATTGGTTTTATGAAAATGTGAAATATGTTGTGTGAAAACAAATATTTTGAGTACGAAGGTAAATTTTACATATAGGCTAACTGTTTTCCTTAGGTAACAGATTATTTAAAAAAAGATTAGGATAAAGATTCTAATGATTTACGTAAAATGGAACGGGTTGAAGAACATTTAAGAGCATACAGAGGAAATAAGAAAGGGATTTCTGATTGGGCGGACCACTGCCTGCTATTGAATCATAATCCAGACCCTCTGATCAGCATCTTATATAAATCTCGTGATGAAACTGAGAGATTACTTTTAGAATCATCTTTTCATAAATTGGAGTAGATGCATGAATAAAGAAAGATCGATAAAAGTAAATGAAATCTCATTCGGCATTTTTAAGAAATTTATGAATAATCATATGAAATTAAAAGAAAAACTAAACTTGGTGCAAGTTATTTATTTCAGGATTATTAGTTTTGTTATTTGAATTGTCTAATTATTATCTTGATTGTTTTCACGTTTAAATTCTGTATGTTTATTTTTTTGTTTTTATTAATTTGTTATTTTGATCTTCACGTTTAGATCTGAATGATTTGTTTATGTTTAGTTTATTGTTTATAGTTTAGAAAAGAAAGATGGTTTCTTTTCTTTTGAATGTATTCCTTGATAAAGTTTCTCGATAAAAGGAACGAAATATCGGTGATGTTATAGATTGGTGTTTATGTTGAAGAATTTGACGTTTGATATTTCATTTAATTGAAGTTTTGGAAAAAGAAATTACTTAAAAAAGTTGCCACCAGATGAAAAAGTGGCTCTGGCAGATCATAAACAGAAGGTGGGTATGCAATATTTTAATGCTTTTAGAGTGACAGTTCAATATGCCCACTGTCTGCGTCGACGACATGCTGGAAGCGCAGGACAGCATGTTCAACAGTAGACCGAAGCGTCTCTCATGAAATGGCTGTAATTGACGAATGATATTGGCTGTCAGTTCAGGCAAGGTCCGTACGCATCCCTCATTAACACGATCTTTTCCCTACAGCCAGAAGTCGCATGGATTAAGGTCTGGTGAACGGACAGGCCACGCCTCTGGAAAGTGTCTCTACAGAACACGATCATTGCCGAATCGGGCATGAAGAAGTTCCTTTACTGGGCGACCAATATTCAGTGCTGCACTATCTTGCATGAAAACTGCTCTCTGTAAACACGCGCGTTCTTGCAAGGCTGGAACCACGTGTCGTGTCAAGAGTTGACAGTAACGTGTACTTGCAAGTTTTCTCCGTGCACTATTACAAGTGGCATCTCTTCAAAAAAAAA
This sequence comes from Thereuonema tuberculata, assembly GCA_023159025.1. Taxonomy (NCBI): domain Eukaryota; kingdom Metazoa; phylum Arthropoda; class Chilopoda; order Scutigeromorpha; family Scutigeridae; genus Thereuonema; species Thereuonema tuberculata. Next base: position 37,831,046 of record JAFIDM010009631.1, read on the forward strand.
GTGGACCCAGAATGAAATCCACGGTAAATCCATACCATGCAGTCGCGTACTGGGAATGCAACGGTTGGGAATGCATCACATCGGGATTTGAGGAACTCCACACGCGACAATTCTGCGTGTTCACAGCGCCGTCAAGCGTAAAATGCGCCTCATCTGTCCACAGAATGTTCCAAGGCCACGCATCGTCAAAAGTCATTTTAGCTAAGAAACGAAATGCGAAGTTTAATCACGTTTGTGGATCTTGCGGCTGTAACTGGTGCAGTATCTGAATCTTATACCAGTGAAGAATGGACCGCAAAACCTTAGCACCGTGGACCATGGAATTGTTAATTCACGTGCTACTGCTCGCTTATTGGTCGCTAAGTACCGGGCCACTGACGCTCTATCAGCTACTGCTACGCACTTCGTTTCCAACGTCCTCCGAAATCTGGCGGCGTCCTCTTCCTGGCAGCACACATAACTCCCCTGTCTCTTCGAATTTCTGCATCATCTTTCGTAAACCCCTTGCCGTCATGAGTCTTGTTCGCAATCTCTTCAAACGAAGATATTCTCGCAGTACTGATGTACTTTTGTTGCTGTTCTGGTAATAGAGCTTCACCAGGAGCACAATATCTATCTTCCCCAATGGCATGGTGATCTATGCAGATTGGTTGTTCAGACACATTGCGCATTTCATACAGCGCCACTTTTTCACCTGGTGGCAACTTTTTGAAATAATTTGTTTTTCGTTGGAATTCTCTTCCCCATGAACTACTTAGCTTATACACAAAGTTGCATTACTATTCGTGCAATAACGCGTACTCCAGACCGCGGAGAAGTGGGGAACTTGAATTATAACCACCCTGTATATATAAAAGATATGGTTCCGAATAGCTAAATTTAAGCTTGTATCTTACGAATCTCATAATAAGGTAATTTGAGAAATGGAGCTAATTAAAAGAACTATCTGACTTCTGGTGTCAAGATTTTTCTTCATTTCCTTTCCCAAAGAGTCCTCCTGCTCATTTTGAGTCCTCAACATTTATCCAGTCGTCCTTTCGAAAGTCTTTGAACTTTCTACTCAATTCTAATTTTCTTACGGTTGATTTTTTTCCTATAGTTTTTTTTTTTCAATTATAGCATATGATTTCTTACTTCAAGGAACATAAGGATTTGGTAGATTTGGATCAAATATTTAACATGGTAACAACCAACATCGTTTGCGCCATAATGTTCGGCAAAAGATACGATATTGAAGACCCAAAACTAAGAAGACTTGTAAAACATGTCCATGAAATTATGAACTCCATAGACCAGATATCTCTTGTGGAACTGTTTCCTACTTTCTCGTAAGTATATTGTATTGTACTTTTAGAAATTTTAATGTTTTTGTGAGAAACTTACTCAATGAAAATTATTAAAAAATAAAAGGATTAGAATAATAAAATATTTGGATGAGATGATAACATTTTTTTGTTTATGACTAGAAATAAATCGGATATTTTTTTAATATGTAGACCTACTGTACAGGGTGTCCACAAAGCCTGGATACATAGGGGATAAACACATACCTTTAAAACAAAACAATTTTATTTAATTATAATGTTAAGAAATTACATTTTCAATATGATTTCCATTATTTTCAATGCATAATTTGATGCGCCTTGCAAAATTCAGGTGAACTCGATTGAATAGGTCTACATTGCCGTCGAGTTCAGCACACTGACTGATAATGCGTTCTCTCAAGTGGTTTAGATTTGCAATCTTCATTGAGTAAACTTTCTCTTTTAACATATTTTAACATTATAATTACGTAAAATTGTTTTGTTTTAAATGTATGTGTTTATCCCCTATGTACCCAGACTTTGTGGACACCCTGTATAATAGTATAAAATGTTGCAGCTGGTAGAGAAAGCACATTTTTAATTTCCGAAGTACAACTGCATGAACTTATTTTCCCTAGTTGCGTACCCTCTCTGAAGATAAAGGGATTCTAGGCAGTTGTTTTAAAATCAAAATAATAACATTTAGTTGTAAAGAAAACTATGATATTTGTGGCTAATTTATCACTGTTTTCAGGTCTTTGTTTTCTAACAAATTCGCAATTATAATTTTAGATTTCTTCCTGACAAACTTAAGGGCCTCGGTCATCTTGCTAAAATAAAAGAGGATTTGAAAGAATTTGTTGATGAAATCATTGATGAACACATTGAAACATTTGATGAAAACAATATACGAGATGTTGTGGATGATTATCTTTTGAGAATGACAGCAATGAAGATTGACTTCAGTGACGAAGAAAATGAAACATTCTGTTCCAGTAAGTAAAACAAGTTAAACCAGTGATTTCTGTGATAAACTGTTGTAAGAACAGTTTATGGTAAATGATTATTTGCTGAAAGTATATTTACATTTACTACATTACATATATATTAATTATATTTGATGATGAGGTGAACTAATAAATATTTGTGCATGAATCCACATAAAGGAAAACCATATTTATTTTTGTTTTGAAGTATACATTTTTGTAAGGGAATCATTTTACAAATAATTCGTAATGTAATTTCTGATATTATTGCAGGAAGTTATATGCGAGAAAACTTGATAATGATGTTCGTCGGTGGAACTGAAACAACAGCCACTATTCTTCACTGGGGAGTTAAATACATGTTAATCTATCCAGAAATACAGAGAAAGGTTCAAGAGGAAATAGACACTGTTATTGGAAGATCACAACTCCCCTCCTGGAATGATAGACACAACTTACCATTCACTGAAGCAACGATAAGCGAAATACAAAGAAAGGCTTCGATAGTTTCAATAACTATGGCACATTCAAATACAGGTAAGATTAATAAACTAGCGGATATAAGATTTATTTGGGGAATAAAGGGTGAAGACATAATATTGAAGATCACGTTTCAAAAATTTATAAAAATTGTTCCCTTTTTTTCTTTCCACGAATTTTCTAGGAATGCTTTTAAAATTAATAATTTTCTGACTTTATTAGAATTCTATTTAAAACTAGAATTCACAAATTTTGTTATAATGAGAAATTCATTTATTTGTCATAAAATATGAAGAAAAGAATGAATAAATATCGAAGTGTGGCATTTATTCAATTTCAAATTTCGATGTTTTGAAACGAAAATATTTAACAATGGAATGGATATTTCCAGTTTTTGACGTAACTGATCTTTCTAAGTAGAATTTAAAACTTCATAAAGCTTAGTTTAATTTGTAAAAATGAATCTACAAAAATCCGCAGGAAATCCTAATTCAGTAAAATCAATCTTCAGGATTATACTAGTACAACAAAGTCAGGCTGCAATGTATTAGTCTCTGAACTGTAGGAGAGTTTTGACTCTACATTTAAAGTTATCTCTCAATTTGCCTTTGTTTGGAAAGAAGCTGAAAACGGTGGTAAATGCCTCAATCGACTTCTATCAATAGTAGAGTTAGAAGTTAAATCAATTGACGATTGAAAAAGTTAACAAGATTAAGAGAATATAGGATCAGCTGGGAATTGCAAAACAACCTTAGCTTGATTTTATAGCGACGAAGAATTATTACAACAGTGCATAAAGCCGCTTCAAGTCACTTAAAGTGCAAGACTGTAACACTGTCTCATGATCGTATTATGGAGACATCTTGATGGTGAAAACTATGCAATGTAAAATGAGTATTCTATGTGACGAGTTCAAAAATAGGACAGTTTAACGTGCAGGAATGTAACACGAAAAGAGGAATTGAAAGAATACACAGTTTGTTTTCACGCCTTGGCTATCATTGACGGGAGTCTGGGGCAGATGTCTTTTGTGCCTAGCAGATAACAGGCTAATGTTTATCAATCTGTACTTGTTACAGTAATTTATTATTATTGTTTGCTTTTGTTGGGTTCCACTTCCGAAAGCGGCAGAAGAATCCATTGGCTTTCCAGGCTTTTTGGGCTCATCATCGAGGGGTAATCTAGTGTATGAGTCCTAAAAAGGACGAAACAGCTGTTGCAGATTCCCGTCGATGATAGCCCAAGGCGTGAAAACAAACTCGATGTATATTCTTTCGATTTCCCTTTTCGAGTTCGAAAAGGATTCTTCTAACATAAATCGATCTCTGATGAAAGACGTGGAATGGTAAAACACCATCCATAGTCTTTAGCAGCCGTATGAGTAAAGGTAATTCACTGACTAATGATAAATATCGACAGATTGGTTGAGTTATTATGAGACACCCTTCAAACTAACCAAAACATCCTGAACTTATATAGAGACATTCGAAGGTGTGTTGTTTCTCTTTAGTCGTGTTCTTTTTTTCTTTTTGTTTATATTTGCTTGCATTTCTATTTGTCTTTACATTTATGAGTACATTTTTACAAATGTACTCATTTGTTTTATTTTTTTCATGTGTACACATGTATTTATGTTTCCATTTTTGCTTCTTTTTACATTTCTGTCGTGTTTCTGGAGATGAGTAATACCTCCCTGTATCAGCTGAATTCATTACAGCTAAATGCAATAAACACAATTTATAATTTGCATTGACTTTTTCTATATTAACGGTTATGATTACAAAAATAGATTAATGTTTTTCTTTTCCTTTTATTGCAGAGGAGGTTTTTATTGATGGCTACAGAATTCCTAAGCGGAGCTATATTCTTGTCAATCTCTTGGAAATTCACCATGATCCTTCACTGTGGAAAGATCCAGAAAAATTTGATCCTAATCGTTTCTTAGATGAAAATGGAAAAGTAATGAAACCAGAGTATCTTATTCCTTTCTCTATGGGTAAGAATGGAAATTCTGTAAGAGGATAGGATATATTTTTGTCATAAATAATTCAATTTATCTAATTTCCCCTGCCACGTTTTTATTTAAGCACTGTCGAATAAGCTACATTTCTAGTAAGATATTTGTGAAAAAAAGATTGATCACTGACTTTGGATTTTACTTCCATAAGACAATGCGTTTTAATTCTTAAAAATCTGGCCAAAGGCTTCAATTTTTCAAATAAGTTATCTTTCTTCAGAGAACCAAATTTGGATTCTTCCAAATACCTAATAAACGTTGTTCTTAATATTCCAGGAATATTTGTGGAATTGAAGATATAATGTACACTTAAATATTAACTGATAATAAATTGTAAATGTTTGTTTCAAAACTAAACTTTTCTTTTCTTTTTTTGTTAAGGAACGAGACTCTGCTTAGGACATTCTTTGGCGAAAATGGAAATTCTGGTTTTCTTTGTAAGTTTGTTGCAAAACTTCAGTTTTTCATCTGACACAGAAGAAACAGAAGATTTTAAGGTAATAGATGGACTCGTAAGGAAGTTAGCTCCTTATCCAGTCAGTATACAGCAGCGTTAGACAAGAAATCAGATTAAGAAGTTGTCAAATGGAATTGAAAGTACATCACAACGAAAGCAAGGTTTATAGTTTTATATATTATTCACAACAATGTTATGTATAATGTTTTTCTCATCTAAGTCTTCTAATCATTGTAGCTATGTTCTAATCATGTAAATATTAAACCCAAACAGTGAAATTGACCATTTCAACAATTTGCCCATTTCTTGAACTGTCTTCTTCGTTTGTCCATTTCACTCATCGGCAAGAGCTCGTACAGTTCATAAACTGGGTAGTTCTTAGAGTTGCCCAGTCATAAGAAGTTGCCAGAAGAAAGATTGTTTGAGCGAGTAAAGTATTGGTATTGTTATTTTTGTATATTAATTACGCTATTGAAATTATGGTGGGCCCGGTAGCCGAGTGGGCTAGGGCGCTTGGCTACGGGTTGGAGGTGGCGGGTTCGGTTCCCGGCCTCGGCGGAGCGCGGGAATTTTTCCACGCTCTTTCTCCTCCAAACGGGTCCTTGGGTCTACCCAGCCCTCTCTAGAATGGGTACCGGGTTTCTTCCCGGGAGTTAAAGGCGGGCGGGCTTCGGGCTGACCCCCCCCCCTACTCCGACCTCAACTTTGTCCCGTTCCGAGATCACTTTGCCCGAGATCACTTTTGGCAATATAAATGAGAGGTGAGCACCGTTTTATCTGCTCTGTATTTGTTTTTTTTTTATAGTTTAACGTTTCCTAAGTTTAATTCTTTTATGCTATTCTTATCATTAATGTTTGGTGGTGGTTTTTTAATATAAATTTGGTCCCAGGGCGCCAATTTTTAGGCTCTAAGGACTTGTTTTAATTTGGATTGGGAGTTGAGTACGGCGATTTTGGCGATTTCAGGTCCGTGTATTTTATTTAGCTTTTAGTTTTCTGGGTCCTCTTGGGTTGTTTATCTCTCTAGTTAATGTCTTTGGGCTTTTTTGGATTTTGGTGAGGGGATTTTTGGTTATTGGAATTTGGTTTTGGGGTTGTATTTTATCTGTCCGTGTGATTGGTTTAGGTTATGGTGGAGGCCACCAGAGTGCTTCGGCGCTGGTGGAGACAACCGCCATTTTGCCCCCGCCCCCTTTTTTTTTTCCTTTTCCTTGTTTTCTTCTTTCATTTTTTTTTTTTTTTATTTTATTTTAAGTTTCTTTTTTCTTTTGGCCTTAACTGATGGATCGGACAGAAACCATTACCTCAGAGGAGTCCTCTTCCTTTGAGGTTAGACTTAAGGCCATGGTTTCAAGTAAAAAGAAATTAATTGAAGAATTAGCAAAAGAGATTTCAAAATTGACTAAAATTGAACTTGGGAGAGACCCAGAGAAATAAAGATTTGATGAAATTAAAATTAAAAAGGGAAACTCGGGAAGAGTACAGAAATAAAATAGCAGTAGATTTAACGGAAACCATGGAGTGGGAAAAAACCCAGTTAGCAAAATGTAATAAGAACAGCATTAGATCTCCGGGGACCCCCACCCCAGGTGTGTTCTCTATCTCGACCGGTGATAGTATGAGTATTTTGGGGCCTGATGTGCCTCCCCTTGCGGTTTCTCTTCAGGGGGCTTCTACCCCGAGGGGGGGGGGCAAGGTAGATGAGGAGGGTGTTAGCAGACCTAAGCGTAAGAGGGACGCGTCTGAAACTGGGGTGGTAGGTGACGAAGATGTTTTAGGCAATGCCTCTCGCGCGGTCGACTCGTTTTACGACTGGTCAGACTCCATTAAACAGGCTATTTCTCGTGATGAGGATGGGAGAATAAGCTTTAGGAAATCCGACCAAGCTACTGTTCTTAATGGTCTCTCTGAGATCAGTAAATTTTTTACCAAATTGATGATTACAATTAAAGATTTGTAAATTGAAAAGAAAGAAGTTGAATTAGAAAAAGCAAATATAATGCTTCAGATCAAATCAAATATATCAGATAGAACCCCAAAGAAATCCACAAGCTTCGCAGGTGTTGTGAAATCCTCTAGACCCAATAATGTGAAGTTTGGGGGGAATAATAGTAATGAAATGATATTTAGGAATAAAGAGACCGAATTTAGCTCGGTGGTTTCTTTAAAAGGGGGGGGGGTTGAGGAGGAGGAAGCCAGTAGGAAGATTACCTAAGTCCTTAAAGAAGATTTGAAACCCAGTGATATTGGGGGTGGGTTAAAAGGCCAGGTGACCAGAAAGGATGGAAAGGTTATCTTAAAATACTTCAATCAAGAGCAAAAAACGAAGGCTGAATCTAAATTGAGGCTCTTAGAGAAGTTGGATGTGAAGAGAGTAGGCAATCACCTTCCTTCCTTCAAGTTGACTGGGATTCCCGTGGAATACCGGGAAGAAGAGATCATATAGGTCATTATAAACTCCAACTCGGTGGCGTTGGGCGACTTCCTACCTGCTATTATTAAACGTGATTTAAAGATCATTAATAGCAGGTTATGCAGAGATGAGGGGAAAAAAGAACTGGGTCGTCAGGGCAACGCCGCAAATCTTTAAAATACTAGAGTCTCAAAATTATGTCAATTTTGACTATTTAAGGATACCCTTCGTTGAAGACGTGTGGATATTGAGGTGTTTTAAGTGTAATGCCTTCGGCCACCTGGCAAAAGAGTGTAACAACCAATTATCTTGCTTTAAATGTGGTGGTACACATACCCACTTGGAGTGCAGCTCCACCAGTATATACTGTATAAATTGCAAGAGACAGGGAAAGGAAGGGCTAACTCGGTTGACTGTCCCTGTTATGTGAAGACTCTCTCTAACAGCAGGAGGAGGGTGGTTTATCAATGATTCGCATTGCTCAATTCAATCTGGGAAGAGGTCTTATGCCCTGCGCAGAAATGCAGGTTCTTCAGAATCAGTTCGATGTCATATGCTTCCAGGAGCCATATTGCTTGAGTGATGGCACGGTGCCAACATTTGGTAATGGGGCCACCTTGTATTGTATAAGCGATCTTCCTATTCGATCTTGCATTGTGGTCAACAACGGGGATTGCCAGGTTCTTATGATAAGCCAATTTTGCTGCAGAGATCCGATTGCTATTAAGATCAGTATCGGCAACTATGAATTTACCCTCGTTAACATCTATGCCCATAAAGAGGGTAATCTTCAAAGCCTTTTACAGGTTTTGGATAACATTATTGACGAAGCAGCGGGGGTAATCTTTGTTGGGGACTTAAATGCGAGGCATCCAATGTGGGGTGACCGCACAACGGATGCCAGAGGGAGAGGGATCGCGGAGTGGGTCCTGCACCGCCAGCTCAGCATCTTAAATAACATCGATTCAGAACCTACCTTTGTTTCTTCCATGGGTAGGAGCTGGATCGATTTGGAAATCACAAAGGGTTCATCTGTTTGGGATTGGACCCTTGAAGTGGAAGATCTGGGCAGTGATCATCGACTGATTTGAATCTCCCAGGGGCTTGAAGACCCCCCCCCTTCTCCTTTTGTTTGAAGAGGGCCAATTGGCAAATTTTTAAATCTTTTTTGGAGAGCGAGCGATCCTCTTTGTTGGAGTGTTTGTAGAGAGAGAATTGTGGAGTTGCGGCGGGTTCGTTTCAGGACGCCTGTCTACGCGCCTGCGACTCAGCAATTCCTCAATCCACTTATAATTTTAAAAGGACCCCCAGACCCGGATGGTGGAGCCCGGCTTTACGAACTAAAAGATCTAAGATGAGGGCCCTGAAAAAGAAAATGAATAAGGCCAGAAACCAAGGGGATAGGGATTTCTATGAGGACAAGTGGAGAGAGGCGAGAAGAGATTGTCGAGGGGATCTGAGGCGGGTCAGGTGAATCTCTTGGAGGGACTACTGCGAGGCGTCGACTATCACTGCCACTCATCGTTCCAGCCGATTTGACTGGGCTAAGAAAACAGTGAAATGGCATCCAAATAGTTTTTCTGATGAAAAACGTTTCTGTCTTGACGGCCCTGACGGGATATTCCGCATACTGGCATGATGTATGCACTCCGTCGAAGATAAGATTAAGCAGGCAGCAAGGTGGGAGTGGAGTAATGGTGTGGACAGCATTTGGGGCCTGAGGTAAGGCAGATATAGTGTTTGTGGAGGGCAAGATGGTCTCTACTAAAATATCAGAACCTTATGTAAGATCATTTGATACCATTTGGACCCCTTTTAGGAGGGCCAAATTGGCAAAATCAATAAGACAATGCTTCTATACATGCCGATAAAATCCACCAAAGCGGGGTTTAAAAAAGAGAAAATTGATGTCATTCCATGGCCCTCCCGTTCAACTGAGCCTAACCCAATTGAAAACGTGTGGGGTTGGATGGCAAACATTGTACATGGCGGAAACAAACAGTATCATCACTTGAATAATCTGAAGGTTGCAATATGGAATGCTTGGTTCCAGATAAAAATGTCCGATTTGAAAAAATGAATAGGGACAATGTCTGACAGAATGATAGAAATTGTAGAGAAGGAGGACCAACACGTTATTAATTTCAATAATTTTCGAAATACTAGGTTTTGAGTTTATATTTTCTTTACAGTTGAAAAGTTAATTTAAAAACTACTCAAAATGTTTGAGATGTTTAAATGGTTCATGAATTTATTGCTGTTAAATAGACTATAAAAAAAAAGGGAAGTAAACAAATCCTGTAATAAAAAGTTATTTGAAATACTTGGGTGAGTTTACACTTTCTTTACAGTGTGTGTGTGTGTGTGTGTGTGTGTATATACTAATTGTTTATATATATATATATATATATATATAGAATTAAAATGCTCCCTCCTAGGCTCGTCCAGAAGGCCGACTAGACATCATTAGGAAACAGGAAATACAGTAACATGTATTTATAGGAAAACCCAACCAATCAGATATCCGTAAAAAACAGAGGCGTTGGAATCCCGTAGAAACCAATAACCACTGAAAAATAAAGGCGTGGCTATCATGATGATCTGACTGACCTCTTCTATCAACAGAAGCACACTGAAAAAGAAAGTTAACATAGAAAACCATAGTGTGAGATGCCGTTGACTGATAATTGTTCGTTGTAACAATGACGGAGGAGGCAATGCAAACCGATTCCTTACCTTTCCTGAGAAAATTATCTTTATCATTGGTTTTTGGTTTCTATGGGGTTCTATCCATTTCATTCCCTAATGATGTCCAGTCTCCCTTCTGGACGAGCCTAGTAGGGAACATTTTAATTTTATTTATCTTTTTATTCTAATCAAAGTGCGGAGGCTATTTTAAACATTTTCAATTCTTTGCCAGTACTTTAAAGGACATTTTAAATACTAGCAATTTCCCAAATCTTAATAAACGAATGAATTTTTTGGGATATAGAAAATGTCGTTGCCTCTGCTTTTCACTAGCAAATATTTCATTTGACGCTACTATCTCCCTTCATTGAGTGTCTTCTCTCCAACTATGCTTTGTCAATTATTCCAAAATTACATTTTTCTTTCAGAGATTCTCTAATTAAAGACATTCTCAAGTATCCATTCAGGTGTTTAGGAACATTAACGTATTATCTCACTCATATATACATTCTTAGTTTCTCAAATATATACTGTTCAAATACAGACGATTTGTTTTAAGATCTGCAAAGTATTAGATTATCATTTTGCTTTTTTATTAACAAAAAAAAAAAAAAAAGTTTCTTTCGAGTGGTTAATTGAGTTGCATCAAACTGAATAAATAAAAGCTTAAGTGGAAAGAAATTGTAATTTTAAAAATATTTTATTTTTTTCCATTTAACGATTTAAGGATTATAATGTTTAAATTAAAAAAAACATTAAGTTTAAAGATAAAAAAGGAAATGTTGTAGGCAGCATTATATAACGAATGATGGAATAACTCAGCTTAATTAGGAGCAACATTAAATCGTTAAAAAACTTCTATGAGATTTAAACTTCTATGAAAAGTGAACAATAAAAAACCTAAGGAAAAAAAAAGGTTTAGTGCGTTTATGAGCATTAACACAGAAAAATAAGAACATTTTTGAAAAGTTTTGAATCTCGTTCTTTGCTAGAAGGGAACTGACATGAAAGTCAAGAATATCACAAATCATCAAATTACTTTTTCCAGTTTATTCCTACTACAAAATCAATTACAGATAAGTCTTTGTGAACAATAATTTATCAACATTAAATTTTACAAAGCATATTTATCTTTTTAATATCTGAATGTAAATAGTCTCTAATTACTGAACTTTTAAGTGTTTTTAAGAGGTTTTATTTTTTGAATCTATTTTTGAATTTTTTGAATTTCCAATTTTTTTTTTATATTGGAGAGGCGAAAATAAATAATTTGATAATAATAATAATAAAGTTAATGTAGTCGGAAAAAAAATAAACATTTCTAGTTAATATTCAATTTTCCAAATTATCAATAATAATTAAGGAAAGAAAACAACATCTAATACATTTAAATTTTGAAATCTTTGGTCTCAGATTAAGAACTAGGTAGCTGTAATGATGTACCACACAAAGTCACATTCTAATGCCTATGGACACTTAGGCTTAGGACATTTCTTGGGGGATTTTGTAGGTGGACAAGGTGGTGGGCATGGTGGACTCTTAGGCCTAGGGCATTTCTTGGGGGATTTTGCAGGTGGATTAAGTTGTGGACATGAACACTTAGGGTTAGATTTCTTGGGAGATTTTGTAGGTGGACAAGGTGGAGGACA
>JAFIDM010009631.1:37843439-37856945 GCA_023159025.1 Thereuonema tuberculata
GGGTTAGATTTCTTGGGAGATTTTGTAGGTGGACAAGGTGGAGGACAAGGTGGACATTTAGGCCTAGTACATTTCTTGGGAGATTTTTGAGGTGGACAAGGGGGTGGACAGCTACATTGAGGTCGACAGGGAGCACGAGGAACAGGGCAGTTTTTAGGTGGATATTTGGGAGGGCACTGGTTACAAGGTGGAGCGAAAAGACCTGGAGCTTTGGGTGGACATTTTAATGGAGATCGTTGAGGGCATCTCTTGGGAATTGGTTTAGGACTGAAGAGTCGAGGACAAGGCAGAGGATCTTTGTCATCGTGAAAGGACTGATGACCACATGTACTTTCTGCGGCCCTTACCACATAATACTTTCCATTGCATTGGTTTAGTATCAAATATCCCATATCAATTCCCATTTTCAAAGCCTCAGAGAACACAGAGTCAAACTTATCACAATCCATTCTTATAATATGCATGTTCTGGATGTAAAGACGGATTTCATCCCAAGTTGCTCCTTGGCCACTGTGAAGATGTTTGATGGCCTGAATAACGAGGCTCAGGATCTTGCTGGGATCATCGGTATCCTTACATTTACATTTGTTCCTGTCCCATTCTTTAGGTGCTTGTTCACCATCTGGATCTGGACACTGGTCACACATTGTTCCGGCAATTTTGGATCCAAAAACGTAGCTGACTTTGCTATTGTTATGTCTTTAGTTTTATCAGGAATTACAGAAATCTTCAGGATGATCTATTTAAAAAGGAAAAGCAACTATGTATCAAATATGTTTAATTTTGAAAAGTTAATTATTTAAAAGTTAGATTGACCCAATGAATTGCTAATTTATGCTAAATACGTTTTTGACTAGACTATTAAATAAATTTGCAATATAATAGATTTCAATTAAAAGTGATCAATGAGGCCTTCCCAGCGAACGATTCCAGTCAAGATACTTTTAAAAAAAGTTTCTATTTGTTTAATGATTTCCTGTATTTAATTAATTGAGATTTAAAATTAAAGATATAACCTTTTTTTTTTTATTTTAAAGAGCGGTGGGTACACCCTAGTAGTACTGTGGCCTGTACCCAAGTAAATAAAGGCAGACAGCAGGAAGGAGCGAAATAAAAGAGGAAAGAAATACAGGAAAGAAAGGTAATATTCATGTCAGCAGACACAGGCATATTAGCCAAGTTAATTGGCGACCACCAAGACCTCTTGACTACATCTGAACGACAATGACATTAAACAAGTGTAGAAGGCGATTGAAGGAGGAACAAATTTTTTTTTTATAAAAAATAAAATAAATAATAATCCAAGTTACATTATAACAATCAATAGGAAGGAAATAAGTACTCTTGATTTTCAGAAAGTGATGCATGAATAGTGTCAATGTTAGGCTTAACAGAATGGTTCGGAAATCAAAGCAAGTTAGCAGCGATCTAGCAGCTACATCAATACAGGAACTGAATTTCAATGAAATGATAACTGAAGTGAAAAATATAATCCAACCAATTGTTAATAAGAGAGCTGTGAATCAAACAGAACTTCAGAAATTAGAATTGCTTCTGCAACGCCTTAGTGAAGAACACCTAGGAGTTTTGGAAAAATACTCAGCTACTCAGGAGAAAGTTATTGATCTACAGAATGAAAGGGAAAAAAAATTCAATCAATCTACATATGCTGATATTGCTCGTCAAAAATTTAACTTTCTCCAGGAAAAGCAAAAGAAAAAGATAATAAAGAAGAAATTGTATTGAAACCTGAAAGTGAAGTCCAAGCAAAGGAAGATATCTCTATAGTGAGAACAAAACTGATGAAGATCCTCTCGCCCAAAACGAATGGTTTAAACATTGAAAAATGTAATGTACTTAGAAATAGTTTTATTCTTCCATCACTAACAAATGACTCTCAGATCCAAAAAATAAAAGTTTGGTAGAGAATAAAGATCTAGAAAACTTTAGCTACAAGGTTGAAAAAAAGAAAAAATTTCTGCCATTAATTGAGATTCAACATGTTCACAGTATCTTATCCAAAGAAGAGGTGCATCTATTAGACAAAATGATTCCATTGATCTACGTGTTAAAGAAGGACAAACATTTGAACTTTTATTCTCACTATTTGGTAAGAAAGACTCAAAAACTGAAAAAACATGGATAGCTAAAGTCTCTCCTGAATTGAGGTATAGACTTGTCACTGCTAGAGGAGTGTTTGTTGGGTTAAAATCTTGTCCAGTTTTGACAAAATTAATGTAAAACAATGTTAAAACTGTGGTAAGTATGGGCATTTTGGAAACTTCTGTACCCCAGTCCAACCTGCTTGCACTCACTGTGGTGAAGAAGGTCCTTGTTACAAGGAGTGTAAAGTAAAACATACAAATTCCAATATCAAATGTGTTAACTGTATCAGTTGGTCTAACGGATTCAATATAATGAATGCAGAAATAAATCATAGAGCTACAGATCCAAATTGCCCAACAGCCTTGAAGGTAAAACAGAAATTCATTGCTAATATAGATTATGGGAAATATGGATACAACTTATGATCTAAATGTGATACAATTAAATATGCATCACTGTAGAGCGGCGATATGCAATTTAGTTAAATTCTTAAATGATAATAAATTTGATATAGCTCTGTTACAAGAACCTTATACCTACAATGACAAAGTTGTTGGTTTCCCATCACACTACAGAATAGTACATTGTACTATTAGTAAACCTTTAACTAGTATTATTATTTGTAATCCTCAATTATGAGTTGTATTTCTAAAACATATGAGCAATGAGTGGTGCACAACCATCTCTGTCATGTTGGATAAAATAATATATTTCTCTTCAATCTATTGTAAACCTTCAGTGACTTACAAACGCTTTTAGGCAACATTTCCAAAAACAGTTTTATTATTGGAGTTGATTCAAATGCTAGAAGTACATCATGGTATGATAGGATTGACAATGATAGGGGTTTTTGAAGATTATATAATAACCCAACAGATAAATATCATAAATGACAAAGAAGGCCCTACCTATGTATCACCAATGGGGGATAGTACAATTGATCTTACCTTGGCAGGAAATTATTCCATGAGATTAATAAAACTTTGGGAAATTATAGAAGAAGAAATGTGCTCTGATCATGCTGCCATTAAATTTGTATTTAATACAAACCTAACTAGATATGAACCCACCGACAGAAACTATAATCTAAAAAAGCAAATTGGAATATTTTTCAAGACAAGCTAAGAAGTAAAATTGATACACTGAACATCAGGATTTAACCAACTCAAATGATATCGATCAGTATACTTGTCAACTAACAAAAATAATTAAAGATGCAACAGATTTGTCAATTCAGAAAAAGATACCAGGTAGAAAAGCTGTCCCATGGTGGACTTCTGAATTAACCACATTACGCAAACAAGTCAACAGTTCCAGGAGACGCTTTCAAAGACAAGCAAATCCTGACCTTAGAGCTAGTAGAAGAGATTGAATACAGACTTCTAAACAAGGAATATATGTTTGAACTTGATAGGAGAAAGATAGCTTCTTGGAAAACCTACTGTACTACTGAAGGTAACCAGAACCCATGGAAAAGCATTTATAAAATTTTAACTAGAAGTAGATATAACAACTGTGTTGCTGTCAGCACATCAAAAAACCATAATGTAAGCGATATAATTAGTGATGTAGTAGAAATCATGTTCCCTCAGGATCTACATCACTACAAGACTACATCACTAATTATATCGCTTATCACAGAATCATACCACAGAAAGCAATATCCATCATACAATTCGTCATGCGTCTAATGAAATTGATAATATTGATATCAATTTTACTGAGATTACAAAAACAGAACTTAAAGAAGCTGTATTTTCTATCCACCCTGAAAAAGCACCTGGAGAGGATGGACTATATGCCGAATTATACAGAAAAGGTTATCATATAATTGAAGATAAACAAGCATTATATAACCTGAGTAAGTTAACTCACTCATATTTTCCAAATCATTGGAAATCAGCTAAAGTCCTGTTAATCAAAAAAGGTATGACTGAAACGAATAATGAAAAGTAACGGCTTATAAGCCTTCTACCAGTTGGAGGAAAAATATTGGAAAAAATTATTGCTACAAGAATGATCTGGCATGCCAGGATTAACAGTTGGATATCTGAAAAGCAATATGGCTTTATAAAAGGAAAATCTGCTTGGTTGGTTGGTTGGTTGGTTGGTTGGTTGGTGTTTTATGGCGCAAAAGCAGCTGCGGCTAAGCTGCGCCAGAAAATCTGCTGAACAAGCTATATAAAACTTTACTGATTTTATTCAAAGAGGCTTTCAAAGAAATGAATTCACTGCGGTTATCTTTCTTGATATTCAGGGAGCCTTTGATAATGCCTGGCATCCTAGCATTATTTATGAATTGATACAATTGAAATGTCCTGGTTATTTAATAAAACTTATCTGCTCATATTTAAAAGGTAGGAAAATAACTATAAATTCACAAAACACAATAGTTGAAAGGCAGTTAACAAAATCATGCCCACAGGGTGGGATTTTGTCCCCATTATTATGGAATATTATTATAAATAAGGCACTGAACTTATTTAGTGATATTAGTGTCAAGGTTATGGCTTATGCTGACGATCTGGTGATTGCTTATCAAGACTCCAGTATAAGAAATATTCCTAATAAACTCAACGAAGCAATAGGAAAACTACTTGAATGGAGTTATTGTAACAAACTAAATTTCAGTCATGAAAAAACTAAGGCAATATTATTCACACAAAAATACAAATACAATTATCCATATATTGTAATAAATGGTAAAGAGATTGAGTGGATTGACTCTGTGAAGTACTTGGGTGTATTTTTTGATACAAAATTAAATTTTAAAAAACATTTAAATTATATTTTATCTAAAGCCAAACAAATAGGCAATCAATTAATAAGATGTGGCTGTAATACTTGGGGTTTGAATTCTAAATCTGTAAAAACCATCTATAAAGGAGCTGTACAACCTATTATACTCTATGGTGCGGCAGCTTGTGGTGGTGTTATCTACAATAAAAGTATTGTAGATAAAATGTTAAGTGTACAAAGATCTTTCGCGTTACGTATTGCAAAAACCTGTAAGACGGTATCAAATGATGCACTTTTGGTTATTACAAGACTCCAACTTCTCCCTTTGGCAGTCCAATATAAAGTCATTGATTTCTTTTTAAAAACAGGAAATATAAAAGATGCTCACCAAGCGCTAATTTGGGAAACAGGCATTAACATGATTCCCAGAGAAACTGCTATGACCAATAATATCTTTCCATCATTATGGTCAGTACCAAATGTAGTATTGGATGGTTTAGATCCAAATACATATAATGCAGATATTAATATCTTTACTGATGGATCTAAATCTATTATGGAAGTTGGTGCTAGTGTCGTAATAATAATAAAAAAGTATCCAACCTCCTTGGAGTATTGTTTTAGATACAAATTCCCTCATTAGACCTCTGTATTCCAAACGGAACTGTCTGCAATTAAATTTGCTGTCGAATGGTCCACAAAGTTACAAAATAAAACTCTTAAAATTAATCAAAATCTTCCTTTCAGACACTCGTAAATATAAACAGTAAGCTAAAAGATGTACAAGAAATTCATAAATTACTCTCTGTAGATAATAATAACTTATAATCTTTTACTATGTCCCAGGACATTCGGGATATGAAGGGAATGAAAAAGTTGATAAAGAGGCAAAAATTGCAGTTACCGATAACAACTTGGAAATTACTTACCAGCCTTTTCCCACTAAACTTGCTTTGTGCAATGTTCAGACATTACTATATGAGAAATGGAATGAGAGATGGAAACAATCCACCAAGGGTCATTAAACCAAAAAAATTCTTCCCAACTATTTATCACTCCTTTACTTCACCTATAGATAATTTTAATTTTGCTATGGGTCAAATTCTTACAGGACATGGAAATTTTAATGCTTGCCAAATTCAATCTTTCAAATAGTGCCTTTTGTGAATGGGGAAAATTAGATACAATTGAGCATGTCCTTTTTAATTGTATAAAATTTGATTATGAGAGACAAATATTACTTCTAAATTTATTATGTCATGATATTATATGGCCGTGTGATATAAGCTTACTTGTACAGAAACCAATATATAATTATTTTAAAGACTTTATTAACATAGTGATGAAAAAAAAAACACAAAAAAAAAACAACCTTTAATTGATAACCATATAACTTTAAATAAAAAAAATAAATTCAATTGATATCTGTAATTTTGCAAATTTATACCTTATATTTACAGGAATAATATTACAATTCCTATTGCTTATTTCAGCACTTCTGTTTAATATGTTATACTTTTTTGTAATTTTTTATCTATTTCATGTATATATATAGTGTTGTACTCGTTTGGAGTGGTGCACTCAATTAAAACTACTTCTTCTTGGGGCAAAGGATAGTCATTAAATCCAATAGTTCGGATAATCAAACATGCGTAAGAATATCCAGTTTATACAAAACAAAGTGTAGTTTAGCCACAATTTAATTGTTGTATGCAATAGTTATTACTGCTATTTTGAGATAGAATATTTTAAAAAATATTCCAGCATTATCAATTTAGGGTATTTCTAAGCTTTTCGGGATATATCTTTGAATCCGCTAATGGTTTGGATAATTGACATTAAATTCGATTTGCAAATAATTAAATACTCAAGTGAAGAAGTAATGATTAATTAAAATACTGAATGAAGCCATTTCGAACAGATTTTTGAATATATTTATTTTAATACCTATGCTTTTCGTTAATAATCCTAGTTCTCGATTAATAAATTTAATATGAATGCAATCGATTTTAAACATTTTTATTAAATAATCCTATAATTTCAGATTTGGTAACCTAAGATTTTCAATTAGAGTTTCTCATTCATAATTAAATTAATTACTCAAGTGAAGTAATTAAAGCTCTGGTTAAATGAGTGATTTCCCCGGCAAGCTGATACATTTATAAATTATACGTTAAATAATTTTGCATAAAGTGAATGCAAAATTTATTCTTTTATTTAAGTTATTTGTAGAAACAATTTAAGTGCTTCAGTAATTAGTTCGCTTCAATTAGTAGTGTGTTCAATATAAAGTGCTTCTGATAGTGCATTACAAAGAAAGTGTAACGAAATATTTTAAGAGACGCAGCAATCAATGGTTCAATAAAGTGTGAAGGGCCATTGAATTATAAAAGGTGAAGAAAGTTCTTAAATGTTACGAGAGCTTATAATGTTTAGTGCTTGAGCAACTTTATATTGAGCGGAGAAATAAAGCTAATAAAATGGAACTGAAAGCAAGTGATACTTTCTATTTAAATACAAAGACATTTTCTGAAATATGCGAAAATAGAAGTCAGGTTATAAGAAGTGAGCTAGGACTTGTAATAGGAAGAGTAATACTGCGCATTCAGGAAGATAAGTAGAACAAATTATTTTGAAGACTTTATCGTAAATTGTCGAACTCTAATTCATGTACATTGTACGTATATAAATTATTTTACATTACAATAAAGTAGCATTGTTTTAGCAATGATGCCGATCATTGAACAAAAAAATTAACAGTATAACTTCTTCACTTTATTATATAAAAAATAAAAGGAAACACATTAAATAATTTGAATTATATCAGAAATTGATTAAAACACAATTTTTTATTACTATTGAAAATCGTTCATAACAATTCATTGGAAATACATTAATAAATCCATTCGATTGATTTTCATGCCTAAATTCTCGATTATTTAATAAACTATATATCTTTTTTTCCCACCTCTTCTTTTTTCATATAATACAACAATTTTGTAATTTAAAACAGAAACATCCAACTATGAATCACAAATTTTCTACCACAATTTGGTTTGGGCTTCAAATGATTAAAAGATTTTAATTTTACATTTCTAACGTATATTCGTAAAAATAAAATAACTTACCGTTCTTACTTTGATTGTAAATTTTAGTCCTTAAAAGCCAATTCAGGACTACTCAATTCTGCCTCTCCTTGGTTTTAAAATTTTCTTTCCATTTATTTAAGAACGATTTTTCCCCTGCTTCCCCATTGTGTTGAAACTGGAGAATTCTAGTGTTCTATGGCTGCTGCATCTTCCTCGTAGTCTCTGTCGATGACTTGTTAATTGTTAAGAAACAATGAAATGGCCATCGATTATCACAGAGGAATAGATACTCACAAGGAATTGTTTGATTCTCGTTTTACTTTCTCATTAATCTGTTCAACCTTCTAAAGACAGTAGAATTTCATATTTAATGCCAACACGAATAAAAGAAAATTACTCTTTCTGAACGATTTTATTTGAAGTAAAGAAAAAGAAAAATAACACATTACAATTAGTTCACTTACAGCCCAGTCAAATTAGGCTTTGGGTTTCCATTAATTCGTAAAAAGCTGGAAATGATTTTATTTCACTTTGAGCATCCCAAATAAGAGTAATATGAGTTTGCGACGGTTTCTGAGGTGAGCTAAATTTTTGGGAGCCAAAAAACCTCAAACTTTTGGCCCTATTTTTAGTTTTTTGCCTTATAACATCTAATGGGTGCATCGCACAGATAATTTCACTGATACCAAAATGAAAGAGCATTAAACTGCGTCAAATGACCTCCTTAAACATGAAATTTGGTTCAACGGTTTGGTCAGAATCAGTAGTCAAAGATGAGCATATTTTTCCTTTTCGGCTGAAAAGTGCGTTACGCTCACTTTCAAACGCCTATGACCCGAAAACGGCTATTTCAAATGAAAAATGTAAGATACGAAAGTTCTAGAACATCAAATTCTGCGTTCAGGGAGCACCTAATTTTAAAATTTTGCTCATTCCTCCGCA
This sequence comes from Thereuonema tuberculata, assembly GCA_023159025.1. Taxonomy (NCBI): domain Eukaryota; kingdom Metazoa; phylum Arthropoda; class Chilopoda; order Scutigeromorpha; family Scutigeridae; genus Thereuonema; species Thereuonema tuberculata. The sequence goes on from JAFIDM010009631.1 coordinate 37,852,316, forward strand.
TAGATACACGTAAAAAAACCAAAAATAGTCGTAGCGCTCATTTTCCGCAATTCGTGTGGGGAATCGAATTTCTATGTAATTCGATCGTTCAATTTGGTTCTCTACGTTTTATCTAGGAGGGCTGAGAATGTAGAACTTCCTATACAGAAAGTTGCTGAGGAAAAACCGTGTAATGCCACTGAGAGCTGTGAACTGTTCTGTCAAGACCAATGAAACACTGATCCCGTCGACCCTGATACCATTTTTCGAAGGAATCCTTTGCATATGGATCAATCAATCTCACCTCAAGCAAAGGTCTTTCGACGACAATCAACGATTAACTAAAAGTTCTTTTGAATAAATAAAAGACAAAAATCTATAGTCCATTCTATAGGGCAGTGCTTTAAACTATCGGAATCGAAAAAAAAAATAGAAAAAAAAAATAGATATTTTGAAAAGCAAAAGCTTTTTAGCAGATATTTCGTTTTATAACCAAAAACACATATCTAGGAAAGTAGTTTGAAGAATATTTTTATAAATAAAATTACTAGGTAACGAAATATGAAACTTTAAAATTATAATTCTTTCTTATAATTGTGTATTATTAATTTCAAAATATGACGTAATATTAGTACAGTCGAAGTCGCTTCTAACGAGCGCGAAGGGACCGCGATATTTGCTCGTGATAACCGAGTGCTCGTAAAAAACGGGTTCGTGAAAAAATCATAAAAATTCATACATACTGACTATATTATATGTACTTACTTTACTGTAGGTCCTTTTTTTGAGGGATTTCCTCACACCGGGATGAGATATTATCTCGATATTTCGGCCCCGTGCCTCGGGCCTTCTTCGGGAGATGTTTTAAAAGTCAATCACATGAAGGAGAGCGCATAACGAACGACTTCCGTCGTTAGTTCCTCGGACGAGTTGCTCATGTTGTTTGATTCCGAGGCGAATGATGGCTGCATCATTTTTGGTTTTTCATTATTAAATGTATAAAAAGTTTTTTTTTTTTCTCAGAATCTCAAAAGAAGACTTGACGAGATAGAGCAAAACGGTTTTGCTTTTGAAAATATCAATTTTTTTTCAATTTTTTTCGATTCCGTTATAAAAATAATTACTTTTTAATAATATCTCAATTTCTTTCCTCAATTTTTATTTCATCTTAATTCAGAATTGTGACTGTTTTCTTGTTTATTAATATGAATTAATTATTTTTATCCTTTCTGTCATAATTCTTTCATTTTGAAAAAGAAAAGCTAACTAAAGAGACACGGTATTAGAAAACGGATAGAGCGTTCATACAAAATTCCTTTATTTGTGGGTTCTCTTGTAATAATCTATTGAATGCTATATTTTTAACTGAAACCCTGACAGCAGTGCTTGCACCGTTACTGGACGATAAGGATGAACATGCTGCTAAAAAGGTTCCCACACACAGTAATGTGACAAGCCACATGGCACACTAACTTTTCTCGTAATGCTGTGTGAAGTGGACAAGACATCTGCCCCAACATCGACTGGTTGCACATGGATACATATTCCGCTGGGTCGGCCCTGGTCGAGGACGAGTTGTAGTTCTGCCAGCCTCTCTGATCCTTTGAACAGCACGAGTGATGGTCGACGCAGTCGGATGTAGAGCAGCTTTCCATACTTAGCCGTCCAGGCCTGGTGACAGTCGTTGGATTGTAGTGCCCTCCACCTACATACCTTTTGAAGGTGCGAAGGAGGAAGTTATCTGCCTCGATACCACAGAGGAGGGACGGTTTTCACTGTCTCAAAGTTCTGTCTCCGGTAGAGAATCATCAAGGGAACTTACCGTGACTCTACAGGATGTCATAGAACGCAAGACGATCAGTGGTGTGAAAAGAAGAAGGAGGAAAAAGGCTAGGGTTATAGTTGCAGCCATCCCACCTTTCTTGAGACTGTAGGGAGGCGAGCTGGCACAATCTGGGCACGAGGGAAGGGTCGTGAAGGCACTGCTCTAATTGGTCAACCAGGGAGGGCTGACGATAAGCCCACCCAAAGTGCACCGGGATCTGCTGCACCCTCAGATGGCTCCAAGCAGCCTGGCACTAAATGTGACATATCTGAAGGCAAGACATCACCTGAGGCAAGGTCGACACAAAAAAGCAACAGGGACAACCATCTTTTAGCCCCGGTACAAGCAGTTTTACTCTTGTAGCAGCTGCAGACCCTGCCCGTCAAGTGGCTCGGAAGTCAAACAGGGCAGAGATCTTCACTGAAGAAGAGCAAATGGAGCTGTCCTGTGCTGTAGGACAGCTAATACGTCAAATTCCTGAAGGAGGACAAGTACCTCGTTTCAAGGGAACTAGACGCAGGACAGTGTACTTCTTTGTTACTACAGATAACACCTTCAGTAGGGACTGGATTCTTAGCGTAGTCCCTAATTTAAGAATCTGGGAAGGGGTTGAGTTTTCCGCCATGGAAGCTCTAAAATCCCTCACGGAAAAATCTCCAACCCAAGCGAGGCGACCTATCTGTTGGAAAGACCGAATCCTGGTCTGAAAGCCTCTGCTTGGAGAATTATGAAGAGTAAGAAAGAAAATCATGGACTCAGACTAAGCGTTGGACTAGATGAGGAATCTGTTAAATATCTGGTGAAATTGAATTTTCGACCAAGCATCAACCTAGATGTGCAGAAGTAGCTCTCAAGGAGAAACCCAAATTCCTAGAAAAAGGGACTCCTTTAGAAAACACAGAAGACGCCAAAAAAGGGAAGGAGTTTCTCCTAAACCTGAAACAATGGACTCAAACTAGTCTCAAACTAGAATGTATCATTCATTGCGCGAACAAGTGACCGAAAAACACCATCACAATATAAAGCGTTTCTTCCTTGAAAAACTGATACGCTTTATCAACCCGAATTTATTTTGCAATTACAATAGACGAGCTTGAAGATATTTCAAATGTTAATAATACATTACAGAAATGGTAAATTCAAAGTGACTTAAAATGTCTTAACCAAATTTCTAAATTTGGTTAAAATTTTAAAATGAAGAAGAAATTAAGATCAGATGGGGCACTTAGTTGTCTTCGGATATCAGCTACCTGAATATAAAGCTTTGTAGCACGAAATGCATTCATTTGTTTTTTGTAGATACAGTAGTTGTATTGAATTTCATAAAAAAGATTAGATACATTTACAGGCGTTGTATTCACAGCATTTGCAGTAAAACAAGTCTGAAATCATTACTTTAGCAATGGGGAAAAAAAGCCGATATTCTAGGTATTATTTAATTATTTTTGTTATTCGTTTCGTTTCTTATTTTGAAGAAATTTACAATTGTCCTATTATCCTATGATCTTGGATTAAGATTAGAGAAATAATAAATCCAATAGCTTCTATCTCTTCGAGGAAACTTAGTATTTATAAATAAAGAACTAAAAACTTAAGATGTTTGGAAAATTGAAGACACCATAATATTTGAATAAGATTATATCTTTTTAAATTGCAAGACCATTAGAAATTGTAATGAATTGTGTTTTATCTGTACAATAAATTAGCTTATTCTATCTCATCTTTGAAGAACTGTTAATCATTCAATATCAAACATTCATTTTATAGGAAGATAAAAACTAAGTAAAATAGAAAAATGCTTAAAAAAAAAACAGTTGTAGTGAATATGCACGTTTAATACACATCTTGCGATAAATCTTCATTAGCTGTTTTAATATTTGCTTAACATCGAAAATAGGAAGTTATTGTAAAAGAATTTTTGATTCTCATTATTGTTACAAGGACTAACTTAGAAGGTAACTGACATTTTCTAAGAATATTTACTAAGCCCTAAATATGATGTCAGATGTTATTTGCCTGCTTCAGGTGAGAAACTCAAAAGTTAATAAAAAGATAAAGCTAATGTAAAATACACGAATATAACAACAAATTGTTTTTCCCAGTTAAGTCTTAAACTTTACAAAATCTATTACAAATATCTCTTTGTGCACAATAATTTACCAACGATAAATTTTACAAAGCGTATTTTTCTTTTAATATCTGAATATTAATACCTTTTAATTACTAAAAATATAAGAACAATTTAGTAGTATTTATTTTAAAGATTCTAAATCTATAGATAAATATTGAAGTTACTAGCCGGGTACCGTCCCTTCGCACCGGGTGCCGTCTCTTCGCTCCGGGTACCGTCCTTTGCATGTAGAGCATTAAAAAAAATAATATTTATTTAGTAAATTAATATCGAGATCGGAGAATATACGACTTCCCAGCCCGTTGTGGACTTCTCTGCTTAACTCAGGTGTATTGCGGGTTGGCGCCAAAGACCTGGGGTTGCCGCCACACACTTCATGGTCAGTTTGTCAGATCGGTTGACGTTTATGTTTACTGCTCCTATCGGTCGTAGCGTGATGTTATATAGCCTATAATGAGTTGTCCCGCCTTCTCGGGCTGCTTATTACTGTCAGGGGGATGTTGTAAAAAGTCCATTCAGATGTAGGCTTATTTTAAAAATAAGTTTTTTTCAATGATCACCTTTCCAAAAGATAGAGACAGACAAGTCAGAGCTTTAATAAAAGTTTTCTTCTCGTGTTTTCATTATTTGTTTCTTTTTTTCTTTATCTTTATGTTTATTTTTGGGTGGGGGGTGGGGGTTCAGCCCCCCCCCCC
>JAFIDM010009631.1:37874361-37887047 GCA_023159025.1 Thereuonema tuberculata
AATAAATGAAATTAGAGAAATGAACTCTCCTAGTTTAACCTATTCACTATTTGATTTATATCATTTAAGATTTGAAAAACTGTTAGTAAAGTTAATTAGAAGTATTTTATCCCATTTTCGTTCTGTAAGAACTTAACAATTAATTAACTTGAATTACTGCTATTTACAGTTTCCTAATATCATTCATTTACCTTTCACGTGGATCTATTTCACAGTTGATTTAAAATGAAACAACTTGTTTAGAATAATACATAGGATTAAGAAACTTCATTCAATTTTCAATCTACAGTTTTTCTTTGCTGAAATCTTCTCTTAAAGATCCTGTAGCCAAAACCGACCTTAATATTTTTCACTGAATTCCTTGATTTTACAATAATTCAAAAAAAAAGAATTTTGATCCCAGAAGCTGGAAACTTATTGATATTTATGATATCAGTGACTTCAGTACATATTGGACTCAAAGGTCATGAGGTTCAGATCGAAAAAGCTTCACTGATATGAAGGATTTCAGAGAGATTTCGAAATTGGTAGATCAAGTATACTGTCCTATCATTACTGGGAATCGATTGCAGTTCTTCAACTCGCGTGCCTTGCAATGTTGTTTCATTTAGCCGAAATGGGTTCGTCATGAAAACATTGATTGATATCTGATCCACTATTCCTATTTTCAGCATCATTTTCATCCTAATTTAGTGTTCAGATGTTTGTGAGTTTCAACTGTTTTTGTAGTAATCTGAAACAAAAAAGAAAAAATCCCAAAATAATCTTTTTTTTTTTTGTTTTGTTTTTTTTAAGGAAAAAAACAACTTTTTTTTTTTAAACCCACACCAACCTGGTAACTATTTGCTCTAATATCCTTTCAAACTAAGAAGACAGTGGAAATAAAATATTATTGACTTTTAATGTACAACAATGGATGATAAAAATGATAATAATGATGTCCCAGAAAAAACAAGACGATGTATCATTGGCGTGTTTATTCTCGATACCTGCTTCTTAAATTTGAGAAAGAAATAAGCAGGTGTGAGCTCTTACCAATCCACTTGAACATTTCTCTGCTCTCTTTGTCCATTTGTCTATTTGTACCACGCTGAAACAGCTGGATGGCTTTTCTTGAAATTGGATACGAGGCTTACTAAGGATTCAACTTAAAGCTTAGACACATTTATTTTGGTTCCCACTCCTGAAAAATAACCCCAACTCAGGGATTTTATTTTTGAAGGGTGGGAGGGATGCTCAAACGGATAGACAGATTTCTTTAACAAAATTTGGTGTAATATTCATTTGTGTGAGGATTATTTTGGTCTCAATTTTGACCCTTCTCCCACCAAAGCGCTGCATGCTGAGTCCCATTGCGAGATAGTAGAGTGTATACGTAGGATAAAAATTATTGAAGCTTAAATTTAGATTTTATAAAGCCCCGCGAACACCATCCAACTTTGCACCAACTTTAGTCGTCCGACTTCGAGTCTGCCAACTTTTTGTCAGCCGTCACACCATCCAACTCGCAAATGAGTCGGCCGTGATAGAAGGAATCCCTTAATGCAATGCGTTTCCCCCAGCAGCTGTGGAAAATCCGAAAAAAATCGAGGTTTTGAAACCTCTCTGATAAATTCTGCTGCATACAATTACTGCATTTCAGTATAAACTTTATTTATGCATGAAAGAAACTCGCTGTACTCTGATATTCATTGTGCACGCGCTTGTCTTCGACTCGAATCGGTGAACATCGTTTTAGACGCCATTTCTTTCTATGGGCGTGACGTCACGACTGACGTGTTCCAACGCTGCCCTGTGATTGGGTAATTCCGACCGACTTCCCACCAACTTTCCGAGTTGCCCGTGCACAGCCAACTCGAGTCGACGGACTAAAGTTGGTGGCAAGTTGGTGAAAAACTGGCTCAAAACTGTCTATACCAACTCGTGACGTCAAAATCGGCCGACTAAGTTGGTGGAAGGTTGGATGGTGTTCGCGGGGCTTAAAAGTTTAAATCATTCTTTCAAATATGGGTATTTTAAAAATATATATTGAAACATATACATATTTCATAATACTCTTCATTTGCACTCTAAATTTAAACTAGGTATAGCCTCAGCCTTCTATCTGGTAGTGCTGGGAGAGGGGGGGCGCCATTTCGAGGACTGCGGTGGGGGAGGGGGCCTGGAGACCAAAATGTTCGTATTTGAAGTTGAACCATAAATAAGCGTCGTATCAAACTTTAAAGAAACCCTCTTTTAAATACTTTTAAATACTTTACATTCCAATAGCTCTAGTTTGGAAACCATTCGAGATAGGACACATATTCATATAAACTTGTTCCCCAGATTATTGACCTTTCCTCCTTGGACATCGTGTATAATACAACAGTAATAGCAGTAGCACCCAAATAAAATTACTTATGTTACAGGTGTAAAGAGAAGAGAAAGAGTTTTCAATTATTTAAATGAAGAAGAGATTGCTATTAATAATTGGAGCATTGGTCAGCCACATGGTTACAACGACGAATGTGTTAGTTTACAAAGATCAACTAGATATAGTGACTGGTTCTTAACAAACTGTAGTGAAAAACTGTGCAGTTTGTGTGAATTCACAGGTTAGTCATTAATATTTTTTTTTATTAATAATGCATCAAATAATTGTTGTAAAAATGTCGAAATCCTATTTATATCTTCTTATGTTCCATCCTTTTTCGAGTTAAAATGAATTTTTATTATTATTGAAGAGTTTATCATCAGGGAATGTGAAGATATACCAATTAAATAGCTGTGAATAATTCTTAAACACTGACAGTTTTAATTTGAAACGTTTACTCTAATTAACATCATAATCCAGCAATGAGTCTATCTCAAGGAAAGACAATACTTTGCACCAGGATTATGACGATTTAGAGAAAAACCCAATAACGGATCTCACGATCTTCAGCAAAATCTACGACTGCGGCAAGAAAACAATAAAAAAATTGTATCATCTATTTCAGTTTTGTGTAGGTCTAATGCTGTTTAATTCCAAGCAACAAACAATTCTTTGATAGAAATATCTACAGAGATTCAGTTCTCTAATCAACCAAAAAGATAAAATAGCTACTCGACTAAACGTAGAATTTGTGGAAGATGATTGCAGGCAATCGAGATTAGCTAATGATTAAAATATTGGACGGAAGTGGGTTACAGCGTTTTACAGCTGTCGACTAAAACTACGATTGAGAAAGGTTTTCGTGTGAAACATCTTTCGGTTTCTGCTGCGCATAGTAGGAGGAGCAGTGCCGTAGCTAGAGGATTGGGGGCCCCGGGGCAGAGCCGGCGCTAGGAGGGTGCGGGGCCTCGGGTAAGATGAATTTTGCGGGGCCATTTTAACAACCAAAAAAAAAAAATGACAATCCTATTTTATCCTCTTTCTTCTAAGTTCGCGAAGAAAGAGGATAACGCCGGCTCTGCCCGGGGCAACAAGTGTTTATGGTTTCGTAAAAAAAAAAATCCCCTTCTTTCGGGGGCCCCCTTTGCTCGGGGGCCCCGGGGCACTGCCCCGGTTGCCCCGGTGGTAGCTACGGCCCTGAGGAGGAGGTTAAATTTCTATGGAATGTCAAGGCAACAGATTCGCCGACATTATCTCCAGTGCATTTGAGGCAGAACAGATTAGTGATCTAGCCTATATGAGGTCATCTGCTGTACTGTGAATTCTCAGTATTTAGACCGTGAAAACACTTATGCATCGATGCTTTTGGCAGTTGTTGAGAGACAGTAAAACTCCTTGTCGGTTTGGAAGTGTTTTTGCGGATGGCAGCACCTCCGACGACTTTTGATCGGACGTTGAACCTGTAGTCGCAACAGCTGTTCTGTCTATCACGAGTTAGTCTTTCAATTATCAGAGCCGTCGCATGGGCGGGGCGACCGGGGCGATCACCCTGGGCGCCGCGGCCAGGGGGGCGCCGGGGCAACGGCAAAAATTAAAAAATTTGGAAATTCCGTTTTTTTTTGGTTGTTGAATTGGAAATTTCGATATTTTTGGGGGGTTGAGGATTTTTGGGATGGGGGGGGGCGCAAATATCAAGTCTTTGAATCCTTACAGATAGGTGTAATGTCGGGTGGGTGCACGTGGGATTGAGTTTGAGGGGGGGGGGGGGGGCGCCTGACGAAATCTTGCCCCGGGCGCCAACAAACCACGCGACGGCCCTACAATCCTAACTAGTATTGGAGATTTGGGTGCCGACAACCGCTGTGTTGGTTTCTACTGATCATCACTGACCATCATCGCTAATTTCTTGATTGAGATTATGCTTGTGTGAATTGAATAACTATTATTCATGCCTGGAGAGGACTCAGAGAACCGACAACTCGAAGAGTAATTGTCGAGCACAAAGTTAACGACAAACACTATGCTAACCAAATATGCATCGGCGATTGCTTGTTGGAGTATTGTTTCTATATCTTTCGTACGAGGGCTTTCTGAAGCTTTTCAATAAGAAATGACATACAACAAATAATGAACAACAAATATTTGATAGCTGTTTCTGACAGCATCGGGTGAATTTTCCTATTGTTAGTACCTGTTACAATTTCAAGAGTATTGTGTGTCTTGGATGCTAAAAGTCTTTTGGCTTTAAAAACTTGTCTTTAAGTTTACATTATTATGTTGAGGGAGAGGAAGGGAATCGAAGGTTAAATAACTTAAGTAGCAAAATTTATTCAATATTCAGTTGTGCTTTTTGTTTCTTTATTAATTTGTCTTCATTCATAATAAAAGAAAATAACCACTGAACAATTAATTTCACAGAAGCGATAATAGATATTTTTCATTTCCTATTTATTTCCTTCTTAAAAAGGTCCCGATAGAAAGGAATTAAAAGCTGTGGATTTCTACGACAGACGTCCTATGACAGATCTCATTGAAGACAATTCTCTGGCTAACTTTTCAGTTTTTTTAAAAGACAGATTTGAATATTAAATACTTATGACAAATTCAGATTAATATGTTTATTTTGGATAATTAATGTAAATTAATACTATATTTTAAATAAAATACTGTACTTTTTTATTATAAAATTAAAATTTGCTTTATGATTTTGAAAATTCGCGAAAGAAAAGTATAATCTTTGAAAAAATACAAATCACTTAAAAACTAACTTGTTTATTTTGAAGACAACAAAGAAGTCAATTAGGTATTTTTTTTTCATTTACTCTGTAACTTTCTAAGAATAAAAAACTATAATTTAAGATAATAAAGCGACTGAGCCTTTTCCTGTCTTTCTTCTTTGTGTTCATTAAACTCCAAAAGTGCTTCTTTCTTTTCTTATTTACTGATTAACACTGAAAAATGTTGGAATTTAATTGTTTCCTTTTGTTGCTGTTTTTGTTTTTCCTTTTAGTTTTATTCAGTGAATTCATCATCAAATTTAGATAACTAACGTTTACTTTAAAATGTCCTACCTTTTACTTCAGATTTCTGAGTCCACGACGAAAACAAAAAAAAAACTTAGTTGAAACGGATCCATCGAGTGTAAAGAATATCTCCATCTAATTTATCAAAATTCATTATTTCTCTATTATTCGTTTCTGTTTTGTTTTAGTTTTTGTTTATTAATAAATAACAATACATAAACAAATATATTTTTGAATTTGCTTCAATAACCAAAGACCTTGATACTTAATTTAGATTTTTTACCTTAAGACCATTCAAACCTTCTACAAAGAAATCTTAATTGTAAAAAAAAAGTTAAAAAAAAGATGGAGTTTCCCGTTCATCTTAAACTGTAAATTTTTGTTTTTTTACGGTATTGAAAACAATACAAAAAGAAAAGCATTCATTTACTTTTCAATTCCATTGGTTGAGGCGCTGGGCTGCGACTGCAGGAGCCCGGGTTCAATTCCCAGTAGTGGTTGGTTATTTCTCCTCCAGACGGACCCAGGGTTCACCCAGCCTTCTGTCAAATGAGTACCGGGTTTCTTACTTGGGGGTTAAAGACGGGCGTACTTCGGGCTGAACATCTGACCTCAATTAGTCCCGTTGGTCGAGAATCGCTGGGAGCCTAAACCTCTCGTGCACTCCAGAGCCTGCATGGCCTGTTGTGGTATAAATTTTAATTTATTTTATGTTATTTTTACTTTTCAATCACAATATCCAAACAGTTCAAATTTCGTATTTTTTGGAAAAATGAATACAATTCTCATTATTTTACTTAAGTTATTTAAATATTTCAAAGCACAACGAAGATTAATAAACGCATTAATAAACATTGTTAGAAATCAATGAGAAATGCATTGTTTCAATTCTAATGGTTCTCTAGAGAGAATTTTATAACTTTCAGTCTCTAATTTCTTGATCAAGGAAAAGTTGTTAGACAAAAATAAAAAGTATATCGTCTCTTGTCCGTAAATATGCTTACCAAGGTTGAAGAAGACCCTTTCAGAGGTTCAAAAGTTATTAGAGGAAAACATTCATAAACCCGTATGCTGATCCACACTCTAGAAAAATAGACTAAAATAGAGGAGGAGTTCAATTATGTAAAATAATAGAAATAATTCTTTTGATAATAAATCCATCCTGTTAAGTAATAAAAAACAATAAAGATATAAAAAATTGAAGATTTATTTTTATTTTATTTTTTTGCGAAAATATGGTCCTAGATCTTGTTGAAAATTTTTACCCTTATGGTATTATGATAATCGATTTGCTTAAATTATTTTTTCGAAGGAAATAAACATAGTGAATGACTTTTGAACCATAGAATGAATTTCTTAATAAAACTTGACATTCGTATTTACATCCAACAAACTCTTATTTGTATTGAAAATTTTCCTTAGGATAATTTCAATGCAGGACATGAACGTTTTCCCACAAGAATAGCAATGGTGACGGTAGCGCCATCTATTGCTAAAATATCCCATTAAAACAATTGATTCATTTTCTCTTAATTAATCTGATTCACCTTATTTTAAATTAATAATTTTAATAAATTATTAATAATTCACGTTGGAAAATATTCTTTGAAGGTTTATGTCATAGAAAAGTTTATCGTAACGTAAAGCATTGAAAGATTTTTGGAAAGATATTTGTTCTGTTTGTTTAATTTCCAAATTTTTTCTTTAAATCATATCTACAACTATTCACAGTCAAGATTTAAAATTGTTAAATTTCAGTTTATTGAAAGTAAACATTTAAATGGCCGCGCGGTTGGCAATGTCGCTAAGACACTGGCCTCTCACCTCTGAGTCCCGGGTTCGGTTCTCATGTGGGTTTCGTTGATGGTGGCGATCCGCGCTGGGCAGGTTTTCCCGGGGTTCTCCCGTTTCTCCTGCATTTCTCACACCATCCTTTCTCAGTCTTTCTCTCCTTCTTTCCGTGGGATAGTACAAAAGATCTTTCAGGTCGACGTGCTCGGCAGTCATGCCACCCACTTTCAATTAATCTAATCTAAACCTTTACATACACTACCATCCTCTCCTTTATAGATGCTTTGCAATACTAACATTAGTAATTTTTCCATTATGCTGCGTATTTAATTGAATTTGACAGCTGAAAAGAATTGTAGACTTGGTTGTAGGGTTGTTCTCCGACCTTCATCCAGCTCTACAAAATCCATTTTGTTGACAAATAAATTTCAGCTTTAAGATAAAAATTCCTAGCGCACGTTAATAATTTTTATTAAGATAAAATTCCTGATATAAAGAACTATCAAGTTAGTAGAATGGCGAGCTGCTATCTGGACATGTTACTAATGATGTCGAATACTATAATCATATATGTCAAAAAATATAATACTATGTGGAATACTACGCAATTAGTTTGTAAAGTCTTTCGCTCTCTTTCTTTCTGTTTCCCTTTTTTTTATAGATTTTCTTATCTTCAAGTATATCTTGTAATTAAAGTATATTTTATTTTACTTTGTTAATTATGGCAGTATTTCAGACATTTTTATTTTATTGTATTTCATCTATTTTATAAAAACACTATTGCATTAAGTCTTATTACTTAACTGAAATTTTCAATGTAATTAGTTACTTGAAAGATAAACACATAAAGGACTAGTTCCTCTTAAATTTTTATCAAATTAGTTATCCACCTATTTTATTATACATAAGCCTACTGAATATTTTACCAAATTTACTGAATATAATTTTTCCACGCTCAATTCTCCTCCAAACATGTCCTAGGGCCTACCCAGCCCTCTATAGAATGGGTACTGGGTTTCTTTCCCGGGAGTTAAAGGCGGGCGGGCGTCGGGCTGACCCCCGACCTTATACCAGTCCCGTTGGTCAAAAAACGTCGGGAGCCTTACCTCCCACGCACCCGTGGGCTTGTATGGCCTGTTTGGGGACAGCTTTAACTTTTTAACTGGATATAATCTTCCATAACATAAGTGTGTCTAAATGATGCTTTGTATTTGAGATTATTGGTTCGAAAATTTGAATTTCAATAACGCCTAATTTTTCTATTTCTATTTATTATCATCTGAAGAGGATGATTGAATTATGCCTCGTAATATATAATGAAGTTGCCTAAATATATTTTTTTTATTATGCTTCGTGTGTATGGTCCTTTCTTTTAATCTTTTTACTGAATATAATGTTCTGAAAACATTTTCTCAATAAACAAAATATGGTTTAAGGTATTCTATCAGAGGCGTGTCCACAATAGGAGATGGTAGTAGTAGTTAAGCAAAAGTATCAAGTTGTATCTTTTACAAAGAAAACGATGGTTTTTTCCAACCAAAAAATAAAAACATCAAAATGCAAGGTTTCTCCATTTCCATCTAGTGTCATTACCATCTTGCGTCGCTTCTCATTACGCAATATTAGTATCTGAAAGCAGTAATCCCCGTCATGTAATGATTACATAAATGTTAAAAATTTGAAACCAATCATCTTCAACTTCAAACCGAAGATGAATTTCATGAAGGAAATGAACTGAGTGGATATGATAACTACTGATCCATGTTTAAAAAATGAAGTTTTACGAGATATCAATATGGTATCACTCTACAGAAAGAATTATGGCGGTTTCATGGACTATGCTAAGTGTTTGAATTACAGAGCAAAACTCTTGCCAGAGTTTTTTTCATCTAACAGATATCTCTTAATCCCATCAGAACAAACAGAAATACCTGGAAGAGTCGTTGGTGAGTGACCTCATGGCAGGCACTTAGATCTGATCTATTTGCTGCCTAAACTGGTCTTCATTATACAGTCTATTTAACGAAGCCGCTAAATCCCGAAAAAAAGTTCGTTATATGGAAAATTCGTTAAATAAAGATTCACCTTTTAAAATTACTTTAAACTACATAAAACAGATTTAAAATACATAAACAATAAATATTATTAAAAAAAGTAATAATTTTAATGACGTAATGCATACATTACCACATGCGTACTTAAATTTTACTAATAAAGTCTGTTAATTTTGTCTTGAGTTTTTTTTTTTTTTTGAAAAAGTGTTTTCACTCACAGTACGTCTCACATCTTTCAATGCATCAAAAACCCCTTCAGTATTTTAATTGTAATCCGCATCGGATTGTTTCAAATGATTTTAGCATTTCATCATACGAAGGGTTTTTTGATTTCTGCATCCGGATCATTTCCATTTTCATCATCTTCATCGCAATTCATAGCTGTATTGTTTTTATTTTTCACACTGTCCAAAATATCCGATTCAGTTAGTGTTTACGAGGTCTCAACTTCAAAATGAAGTGAAAGATAATCATCAATCAGCACATCATCGTTAATTTCTTCTGTTTCTCTCAGCTGTATCCACATTTCTTTCATTTCCTCTAAGGGAATATTATAATAAAAACATTTCAAGGAGAAAAAAAAATAGATACCACGAAAAAGTTCGTTAAATGGAAAATGCACTTCGCTATTTGGAGGTTATTTTCGAAGAAATTAGCAAAATGTTCTTGGTTCCAAAGAAAAGATCGCAAAATAGAGAAATTCGCAAAATAGAGATTCGTTAAATAGAGGTCTGACTGTATCTTTAGGTAGTGGAAAATTTGCTTTTTTATCGTCATTTAAGCTAAAGGCAGACAGTATTTGGTCGTACACTTTTGGCAGGGGCTCTATCTATGACCTGATACTTTACCACTTTACGTCTCCTCTTTATCAGTTAATTGAACGAGTATAAGATGATATTGCGACCATCAATATCTGTCTTTGCTCTTCCTGCATTCTCACAATAATAAATTCGTTTAACGCAATTCATAATTATGTATTGTAGATTAGATCTCAATAAGTGTTACGATCACAACAAATATCTGAACATAGTTCAAATTACTTAAAGATAAAACACCAAAGTTGTCAATAATCTGCTTTATTACATGTCCCAAAATAAAAATAAATTATTTTAAAAATCGAAGTTTAAATAACTTACAAAAGAAGCAATTAATTAAAGCATAATTCAGTGTAAAACGTGAACATAATATAAATATAGAAAATATATTTTTACAGAAACAATCCAATTGAAGATATCAATAAAAATATAAGAGCTTTATTTCTTTAACTCTTTATACTCTGGCGCCATAAATTTCAAATTCACATACATGTAAGATATTATAATCAGGATTTTGGCAATTTCTACAAAAATCTACTATTTGCATGGTGACATATCTTCCAGCGAGACAAGGTGCACAAGTGAGATTGAAGACATAACCAGGTTCATGAACTTCTTTTCCAATCGTATTACAAATACCATTCCTATAAAATAGTCCACGTCCTTTTTCATCCTCCATGCCAACCCTTATTTCGATATCGTGATATCTGTCATCTAAATAAAAATAAAAATAAACAAAGCATTTCAGCTCACTAACGACATTAATTTTATTATGTTAAAGTAAATAAACTTGAAAATAAAACTTTATTCATTTTTTTATTTGTTAATTCTCTGCTTTTTGAAATCTTATAAAGGCCCCTGACTGCCTTTTTTGAATCCCTTTTGAATCCCTGACTAACCCTTTCAAAAAAAAATCTCGAACAAAATCTTTAATTCGTGTCTCAAAAATAAGTTACTTGAAATAATCATTAATAGGCTTTTATCATTACTGTAAAATGAATTAAACAGTTGATTTAACTTTAATATAAGGGTTCTCAAACTTTTCACTAACAGGTTCCTTTAAAATTGTCAAAAACCTGAAGCCTTTCTCAAAATTGTTTCATTCACAAACTTGAGAGCAGATAAAAAAATACATATCTGCTCTTGTCTTTTTTTACTATTATAACAATAATACTTAATCCAAAAGAACTTAAAAACTTCGTTAGATTAAAAATTAAATCATATTATACACTTAATAAAAGTAATGAAATCAAAATTAACGTGCGTGCAATGTTAAAACATCAAAGAAAAACTTAGAAAACACACGATAACCTAACAACAAAAATTTCACTGAGCTGATTTTAGATAATTTGCTGGTTACCGGAGACGGCGCCGTTTCGAGTTTCAACACCCTCTTCAGCCAGGTCCAGCCCCAGCATAACTCAACAATAATAAAACAATAATAAGCTTGAATAAAAAGGATAATTATATTCTTTAGATTTACAACTGAATGATGTAATAGAAACTACTAAGAACTATCACTGAAAAACATACACATTTCTCGCTATTAAATTGTTGGTGAATTGGATTCTATTTTATTAAGGGTTTTTGGGTATACCCCAGTGGAACCAAAAATTACTTTATCGTACAAACACCAAAGATAGAGCAAATATTTTGACTGCCGAAAGGAAAGAAAAGTGAGGGGAACTACTGTATGATTGAAAGGTTTTTGTTTTGTTTATTAGCTTACTGCAACATGGATCCATTCTTGTGTAAATTGAAACTGATTTCACAAGATAACGAGCTCCTAAATCGACTTTTAACCAGGGGAAAGGTTCTCCGTCATCCGTTGTATGAGAGCAGGTCTTGCTTTCCCAAAACCATCCATCTCTGTTGCCATCGACAGCCAGAGCTGCAGGAAAACCCCAGATGTAATCTGTACTCTGATTGGCTGGACGTCCAAGAGCTACATTCCGAACAGGAACTGAAAAACCAACAAAATTATTGTTAAATCTCAAGATATATCTATCGACGTGTTTAGAAACCTTAATAAATTTAAGCTACGGCAACACTGATGGAATAGGTGAGTAGTTAAAAGAGTTTAAATTTTTCTGTATCCATCCAAAACGAACGTAATAACTACATCTCATATCTTCAACTTCAAACTCATCGTTTTTATTTTAACTTTAGAACCAGATGAAGCCCTAGCACGATAGGATGAGAAGTTTGAAATGAAGATGTAAGACATCTACGTTAATGTACGTTAATTATTACGTTAAACATTAACGTTTCATCCTTCAAAAATAATCATTTCTGAATAACTAATGGGAAGGCAATTTTTGCTCCGTACTTCCTAACTACAGTTTCAATGTCTTTCAAAAATAAATAGAAAGTTTAAACGTCATAGCTTAAGCCTACATTAAGGTATCAGTTTCTAGGCAAGTGGTAGTGATTGGATCTTTAGTTATTGATCCAACTTTTTTTGAAATTAATAAAAATCTTACATTTAATAGCTTAATTATATCATTAAGAGTTTCAGTTACTTAGGATAAATAGTAATAAGGATAAATAAATAAATATACGATAAATTAGGATAAAGGTATCATAGATGTGAGATACATTATTAGAACTACGATATTCTCGTTAGCTTTTTTTTTTTTTTTTTTTTTTA
>JAFIDM010009631.1:37894162-37984090 GCA_023159025.1 Thereuonema tuberculata
TAAGTGTCTGATTCTTCATTATCACTTCATTTAGTGATATTAGTTTATTAAAATAATTTAATGAATTTAGTTTCATTTTAAATAAAACCTAAATAGGCCTATTTTTTTATTATTATTATTACGCCAAAGTTTCAAACCTTGGGTTTCCCCAGCAAAGACAACATGACGGGTCAAGGACCAAAGCACATATCGCCAAGCGTAATGAAATCTGCAAAAATGATTAGGGATGTGTGGTTGTATCCATGAATTTCCTAACTATGCGTGTTGTGTTGAGTATCACAGCCTTCTGGAGATGTGCATAAGTGTTTTTTGTGAAGTCCTAGTGTGCTGAGGCTGTGGTGCAATGTGTGACGCACCAGACCAGTGCCAGGACAGGACGATGGGTACAACACGTACTCGGTCCTGTCTCCACTGCTTCTGGAGCTCGTGTGCTTGGTCGGTGTATTTACTGATCTTGTCTGCGTGAGTTTTCTGCATGTTCTTGCTGACATGCACTGCAATATCAATGAGATAGGTCTGTTTGTTGACCTTATCAACAAGTGTGATGTCAGGTCTGTTGTGATGTATGGTTTTGTCTGTGTGAATGGGACGGTCCTAGTACAGCTTATGTGAGGGTGACTCTAATACGCTTTGTGATGTTGAAGTACGGGATCACGTTCTTAATAAGTGAGTGTTTGTGTGCTAGCTGTTGATGAACGATCGATGCTACCTGATTGTGTCGGTGGAGGTAGTCTGTTTGGGAGAGAAGGGGACAGCTTGATATTATGTGGACGATCGTCTCATGCGTAATGTGGCATTTCCTGCATCTGTCGTCATGGGTGTTTGCGTCGTGTAGAATGTGTTTCTTGTAGTTGCTTGTGGGGATGACTTGGTCCTGTATTGCAATCATGAGCCCTTCGGTCTCCCCAAACAGCTCACCACTCGTCAGCCATCTGTTCAACGCTTCCATGTCGACATGAGGCTGGCTGAGTTCGTGGCGATGTCTGCCATGGAGTTCCTTACGAGCCCATGATTCACGCAGCTGCTGAGTGTGGGTGTCGAGGGTGGTAAGTATTAGAGAAGGGTTTTCGAGTTTCAGGGGCGTGAGGTGTGTGTCAGCCTTGACAATGGCTGAGTGGAGTGAAGAGTATTGTGCTCTTTGGTGGAAGTGTTCCCTAAGTGTGTGTACTTGTTTTTCGTGTAGGGTGATGAGATTGATGAGTCCTCGGCCTCCTTCCTTGCGGGGAACAGTCATCCTTTCTGTGGCGGACTTGGGATGGTGCATGTTGTATTTCTTGAATGTAGTGCGTGTTTTGCGTTGTAGTGATTCGAGTTCGGTGATTGTCCATGGAATTATGCCGAAGGAATATGTTAGTGTAGGGACGGCAAAAGTGTTGATGGCTTTAATTTTATTTCTGAGTTGAGTTGTGTTTTGAGGATGTTGTGAATGCGAGCACCGTATGTGTTCTTGAGTGCGTTTTTGATGTTTGCGTTGTTAATGACGCGCACTTGCTGGAAGCCCAGGTACTTGTAGGTCTCTCCCTCTTCCATGGATTGGATGGCCAGTCCATGGTTCAGTTCAAAACCCTCCACATTCATAGTCTTCCCGCGTGTTATGTGTAGCTTGCGGCATTTGTCGATTCCAAATTCCATCCCAATGTCTGTCGTGAACTGTGTTGTGACTTGTAGTAAATTAGGAAGTTGTGCGTTGCTTGTGGTGTAGAGTTTAATATCATCCATGTAGAGTAAGTGTGTGCTTTTGTATGGTGTCAAGAGTGCCTGAGGTAAGCCTACAATCGTGTTTTGTGTTTTCTAGCATGTGGCTTAATGGATTCAAGGCGAGGCAGAACCAAAGAGGATATTATTATTATTATTATTATGTTTGTATGTTTCAAACCTTGGGTTTCCCCAGCAAAAACAATATGGCGGGTCAAGGACCAAAGCACATACTGCCAAGTGTAAAGATGTGTGCAAGAATGATTAGGGATGTGTGCTTGTGTCCATAAATTTCCTAACTATGCGTGTAGTGTTGAGTACCACAGCCTTCTGCAGTTGTGCATAAGTGTTTTTGTGAAGTCCTAGTGTGCTGAGACTGTGGTGCAATGTGTGAGGCACCAGACCAGTGGCAGACAGAACGATGGGTACAACACGTACCCGATCCTGCCTCCACTGCTTCTGGAGCTCGTGTGCTAGATCAGTGTATTTACTGATCTTGTCTGCGTGAGTTTTCTGCATGTTCTTGCTGATATGTTATTATTATTATTATTATTATTATTATTATTATTATTATTATTATACATTGCCAGTACAAAATTATTGTAAGTTATTGTTGCATTTTTTTTACAGTCAAATTTTGTGTTGGTTTTTCTGTTAGGTTTAGATATTTAAAATTGGAGAAGATGATTATTATGGTCACGTGATGCAAAGATATTAAATAACATTTTAATTTCATTCTGTAACAGAACACTTTTGGACAAATTGGAAATATTCTTTCAAAGAAATTAATAGTATTTTTATGTTAACTCATATGAATGCATAAATGAAAATTGTTTACATTGCAATATTTTTTTTCTTCTTCAGTATGTTTACATTGAAATCACTTTTTACCCAAACAATCCATGAAAACAACTTTTTTAGTGACATTTTCAGTTTCTCGTGTAAATTGTATGCATTCACTAATGCCATTAACAATCTTAAGAATATTATCTTCTCCATAATATCGTCCAGTTTGAATAAGCACTTATTTTATCATCTGTGAATTTTAGAAAAAGTCTTTTTTTTTTCTTTTTTTTTTCTTTCAATTCTCTAATTACTCATTCAATATCCCAACATACTTTTTTTTTAATTTCAAGATTTTAAAAAGTTAAAATATATCTCAAAAAAGTAAAATAAAGTGCTGAAGGTGGCGTGTTAATTTTATTTTAATGTTTATTCATTTATAATGAGTGCAACTCCTTTTATGTTATTAATACAAATAAATAAGTTATCATAAATAGAAATTGAAATCAGATGAGTTTACCTTTTAATTAAGTTTATATTTAAAGTAAAAAAAATTAACACTTTTATTTATATTTTTTTGGTGATGTCTAATTGTTTGGCAAGTATTTCAAATGAAGTACAGTAAACTCCCGATTATCGGTAGACCTATCTTGTTTCCATTTTTTTTACTGTATAATAAATTACGGAATTAAAAAAAAATTAAATCAAGAATAAGGTAAACAATAAAAGAGGCTAACAAATTGAAGACAATTATAGACAAACAATTTAAAGAACGACCTTGTGGGCGGAGCTTAGGCTACACTAAATTACGGGAGAATCTTCTCCTTCTACATACATGTCAGACAGCTGACTTGTCAAATAAGCCACCAATTTGAATTTCTTTTTTATTATTTTGGAAATTTGTTTTACATTCTTTCATTCACGTACACTTAATTTGTAAGTTGAGTGTTATTTGAAACAAAACTTGACGTCTGACGCTTGAGGTATTAGTTGTAGTTGTACATGGAGAGGGTAACGTTACCATAAATAAAGTAAATTAAAATAAAATAATTGTTTATAATGTATGTACTGTAACTGTATGTATTGCCATTTTAATGTAAATAAAACACGTTAAAAGCATTTTTATGTTGATTTTCATCCTTTTTCGTCCTATTTCGGATTATCCGCGGAATTCGCTTATCCGCGGTTGCCGCGCCCCCCAATTCCGCGGATAATTGGGAGTTAACTGTATTATAATCAAATGTTCAAACGAAGGAGGATGACTGGGATTTTTCATTGTATTAATTTTACTGGGGACGTAGTTTGTGGAATTCACTTTTCAGAATTAACTGACACCATTAAGATAAGAAGGAGACGAAACCTTTTGCATCCCAAATCTCAATTTTTTTATGGTGTTGGTTACTTCTTAAAAACTCTTTATTTTAGTAATTGGAATGTTTGAGTTGCAAGGAGACGTCGTCAGATCGATGTTACGGAATTGTTTGAAAAATTTTTCTCAATAATTTAAACAAAAATTTGGAGGACATTTGATTCCGCCGTCTGTTCCATAGACCCATGTTTACGAAGAAAATGACCGAAGAAAAAAAAGAAAGAAAGTGCGTATGGTTCTAATCCACGTGGTCAAGCCCATTTTTTTTTTAATTATTTAAAAATAAGATCAGGTTTTATTTAGTTAGTCATTTATTATTTTGCTGTACATGTTGGAATCATTTAAAATAAGAAAATATTTATTCTGATCAAATAAAAATCTAATGCCTTCACATTAATAAACTCACTAAAATAAATTTATATTATTTCCACATATAAATTTAAATAGATTTAGTCATCAAATTGACATTCCGCACCTGTTAGTCGACTACTGTAATCTAAATTTCACTAGATTATAAATTATTATTCTGAATTTATAATCTTGTAAAATTTAGATTACAAATAATTAGCATATTTGGACTATACATATCATATTGTATTTATCATAAAGTGCTATAAACCGTATGGGAAGGGTAAATTTCAACTATACCAATCACATCTAATAAAACGGACTTTGATACATTCACATTTCTACTTTCACAAATTGAAAGGAAAATAAACTTCACCTACATTTCTGAAGATATATGATTGTTCTCCGGAAAAAATGTAACAAATATTAAGCTAATTATTAACTACTATTAACAAAACTTTCGCTTGGCTGCTGGTTGGAGGTAGCGGGTTCGATTCCCAACCTCGGCGGAGGGCGGAAATTTTTCCATTCTCCATTCTCCTCCAAACGGATCCTAGGGTGTACCCAGCCCTCTGTAGAATGGGTACCGGGTTTCTTTCCCGGGAGTTAAAGGCGGGCGGGCGTCGGGCTGACCTCCCGACCTCAATCTAGTACCGTTGGTCACGAGACTCTGGGAGCCTTATCTCCCGCGCTCCCTTGGGTCTGCGCGGCCTGTTTATGGGATTGCTTTAACTTTTTAACTTTTATTAACAAAACTTTAAATGATTCTAACATGTACAAAACACAATAAATAACTACATAAACAACAACAACTTTGATTCAAAACACTTCTCTTATGATTACATCACTTAGTTGGTGTCTTCTTATTTTGTCAACACAGAAAACTTCTCAATCAATTCAGCAACATCCATCTGACGACTTCTCCTTGTTACTCTAGTGGATATTTTACTCCATTTCGAAGTTTTGTTATTTCTATCCTGAATGAAATGGTAAAATGAAATTCCAAATGTAATTTCCTTCTGTAAAGTAGTATTCAGCCTGCAAAATGATTCAAAATCATTGCTTGAAAATACTTGCATATTTACTCAACTTATTGTCAAATTATTATTTCTTCTCGATAATCTTAATTTTTTTTTAAGATTTTTATCCCTTTTTCACAAATTGCGTTCTCACAGACTTTTTTTTTTATCTTACTTAGGAGAAGAAGTACAAGATTGGAGTACCCTCCTGTTCAAGACAATGGCTGACTTACATTTGTAATTTAAGTACAAATATCAAAAGTACGAAAAATATCTGTTAAAAGAAAGAAAGAAACGAACTAAGAACTCTGTAATACTGTATTCAGTGAACTAAGGTATGAACACTTGTTCTACTTGCTCCATAAACAGTTTTATGCAAATATCCATTATTTGCAGATAGCGGATATACCATATATATTTTAAATTATACACAATAACTAGTGTGCGAATACGGTATATTCTACCCTCCATTGAAATTCCTTGTTTGGGTGAGCGCAATGACAATAAATAAATAAAGAAAGAAATATACTACGTATGATTAAATGAAAATGTGAATTTTGAAAATAAATTTTGTTATTCAGAATGAGAATACTGACTTAGGACAGATAACAAGTCATGGCTTTTGTTTTTAATCCTTTGCTATTTGTATTGTAATATTAATCTCAACAATAACTTCAAAGTTTAAATGGAAGGACATCAAACATTACTATCAACAAAAATAATTAGTTATGAATAAAAATAGTAAAAATTATTGATATCAGAACAGAATTCTGATAGACCTTTACTGCTCTTAATAAGTTTACAATCAAACATACGAATTTCATCTTAAAACTTTAATCGTATAAAATTTCCTTCAATTACTTTATGTTTTTAAATGGATTTTTTTATAGCACACATAAAATGGGCTTTTTATCAAATGTGATAATTAATATCAATGAAAATTCAATTATCATGGGTCTTAAAAATTTTATCTGCACTCAGAGCAATAGAGTAGCTCTGAAAATGCCTCCATGTTGTTTAAAAGACAGTTCTAGAATAAGATCACAATTGAGGATTCCCTTAGATTTCTTACAATATGAGGACTGAGGATCATCAGCAAGAAAGCAAATGAAATTACCTTGGAAACGTCGAGGTAATTTCCACTTATTTATTTTACTGTTTTTATCATTAATTTCATTTTCGTTGTAGTTGTCTTTTTTGTAAATTTGACTCACAAATAATTTTTCAACAAAAAGTTTTTCACCATTTTTTTCAGTCGGTCCACCATCAGGAAAAAAATCGCTCAATATTTTTATCGTTTATATGAATTTTAACTGAATATTAAGAAATAACTAAACTTATTATTCTGACACTCGTAATCACATTACAATCGATATAATATTTCGCAAAGGATTATGATTAGTCTTTACAAGAAAATCCGTCTTCGTATTGTTAACCTTCAATAAATACCATATAGTTTGCATAAATAGAAATGCTGATACGCCCTCCATATAATAAAGAAGAATCATTTATTGCACCAATAATCATCTTTCATTTATGACTTAAATTGTTCCATATCAAAAAGTAAATCAATCTCCAAATGTGCAATAAATTTGAAGCTTACTTACGATTTTCTTTGAAGGTACTTTTTGCGATAAACAAGAAGAACAAAAAAAAAGAGATAACAGACCTTCGGAAACAAGTCGTCCGTTGCGAAGAAGTTTCTCAATTGAAATGGGAAGCTGTAAGATGTTTAGTGAACTTAAATGTGGAACTGCAATCATAAATCAATTCCAAATCTCAGGAACATACGTACCTTACATTCCTTGAGTGTTATGGAGATACCATTTTTTAATCTTCGGATTGATTTGTTCACGTCATTATTTTTTTTAAAGCGAATCTCTTTCTAAGAAACCACATTTGAGATAAAAAATGCTTCTTTTTTTGTTTGTGTTTTGTTAACCGGATCTTTTTTTTTTCTTTAGAAAATAAATCTTAATTACATGTTTCTGTGATATTCAATAAGGCTATAACTTCACACCTTTATTTTTGTTTCTAATATTTTCTTTGACTTTCTTATTTCTAAAAGAGAAGAAATCCCCCCCCCCCCATCCCATTTTGGGCTTTTTGTCTTCTTATTTGTTGATATTAGTAAAGTTCTCTCTTGAGCTATCTTTACCCAGAAACATTCCAATCTTCGAAACCTGGAAATTCTATAGAAGGTCAGGCTTTCCTAGAAGAGATTCCATAAGCGCAAATTCCACTTAGGGGAAAACTTTCTTTTCTCTCTGCCAGAGGCCGATCCAAAGATCTCCCGTTAAGCAGAGGCGAAACAGGCTTGCATGGGGTCTCTGGCTGAAAATTTTATCAGGGCCCTTGCATCAAACTGATTTCTGTTTACTAGTAAAAGGGGGAGATGTACGTAATTGGTAACCACACTTACTAGGAGATGACATACCCTGTATGTTTCAAATGTAAATGCCCTTTTGTGAGATGAAAGTACACATGAAGTACTTCAAAAATATTGAAGTTAGTGTTGTTAGTTAGTGTTAATGTTAGTGTTAATAAAATTGGAGAACTCAAAAAAAACATTGCGTTTTTAAGCGGCATATTTGACACACGTATCAAAAGCACTGACTGTATATGAGCGATTAAATGTCACGCTCGATTGCAATAAGTGTAATCGAGCAAATATACAAATTCGAATGTGACGTAAATGATGCGTCCCCACATGAATTCTTCGTTAACTTTTTAATTGTATTTTTTTTTAATTACATATTTTGGGGGCCCCTGGCTGAAGCCCTCCCCTTAATCCGCCAGTGCCATTAAGTAAGAACTCCCTCCCTCCGCTTATTGTTGTTGTTTTTTTTGAAATTTGAGAAATGAAATATCGTGACACAGCTCATAAAGCCTTAGTCTCAGCCTAAGATCATACCTATTTTATAAAATATCTGATCAATAGTGAGAAAAATGACTTCCTTCGTTTTACTCTAATGAGATGTAACTGCCACAGAAGGAAGAAGGGATTTCGTTCTTCTCTTTGATTCCAATCCCATCATTTGGAAGAGAAAAACTGATTGACTGTATCAGTAATTCGAAAGAACAAAGAGATTTCTTCGTTTTTGATTATTTTCAGGAATTTGACAACGAATCTTTGTCTGATTGCAATTGATAACTTTTTCTAGGACTTTCTCTCCTCCAATAATGACCAGTTTCAACTACAAATGTGGGTAAAAAAATTAAAATCAAAAATTAAATGAACTTTTAATATTTGTTTGCATTTAACGTTTGAGAATAAAATATAAACTCTAATCATTGTTATAATTAGAATTTTATCAATTCAAATAAGATTCTATATGAGAAGTCTTCGATATAAAAATCACCAAAACTTTATTGAGAGTGTATGTTTCTTCGTCATGACGAGCGAAGATGGGGTTTCAATAATAACTTGTAAATGAAGGGTTTTATCCTCATACAGCAAAAACAAACTGATCTCATTTTTGATCATTCAATCATAGTTTTTTATTTCATTTTTTTTTTTGCATTAACAGCTTCTTAGATTATTTCTTTTCAGTTGTTATAAATCAAACTGATTAGAAAGCTTAAAGGGGTTATCTTACGTTTGCGATTTTAAGGGAAAATATATGATCATCAGAAGGGCGTCGTCGAAGATAAACGGACTGTGGTTTTGGCATTCTTACAAAAACAATCGATTGATTCCGTTGTGATACGTTAACCGAAAACAACTCTCTTTTCGCGCCTTTGATTTTGAGAGAATCTCCAATTTTTGTATTCCTATCTCCTTATTTTCATTTTATCTTGATTTTTGTTAAAATCGTGATTTCTTCATAAATAGGACACCCATCTACACAAACAATAAATATATAATTCTTAACATAAATAAAGCCTCTTACTTAATGGCTACTCTTCTATAAACAAAACCAAGAACTTCACAACCCTTTAAGAAAGAGACTTTAAAAGTTTGTTTAGTAAAAAATCTAAAAGCACCAAATTTATATTTATCTATTATAATTCACAGTTTTCTTAAGAAATTTCCAATTATTAACAAGATCTTTTCTCTATAATTTACTAAAGAAAAAAAAAAAGAGAGAGACAGACAGAAATCCATCATGTTCCTTTCCTAAACGATGCGACATAAAAATAAAAAATAAAAACTCTAAGAATAAAAATATCCTCTTCAAGACATAACCAAGGTACATGAATATAATTTTTCCTCTAGGGATGCAGGTGATTGAAAAACATCAAAACAAATAACCTCGACGATAAAGACTTAAAAAGCACTTTGATTTCAAGTGTTTTTGTTTGTTTTTAAGCTTCCATTTTTTTTTATTATTTTCGTAAGGTATCTGAGGCAAATAAAGCCCAGCGTCTAATAAGACCCGTTGAAAAATAAGCTCACATTACAGTCATTGCGTCCGTTTGTTTTTTTTACATACAGCGAAGACAGAATACAATGACATTTCAATGATATTGTCTAGCGACGCCATCTTGTCAGTTTGGCCGAGACCTTTGTGGGAGGTGATTGTGTCTCTCCATTTTATAAAATTAATGCGGTAGAAATTGAAAGGTTTATTTAAAACTCTTGTTCTATTCACATTGTTTTTATATGTAAATTATTCTTTCACCTTTAAGTTTTATGATAAAGAATGTTTTAATTGATTTGAATTCCCTTTTTACGCGAAAATAGTTGTAATCAAACCCAGTATGGGTAACTAATAAGGCCTAGTAAATTTGTTTGTGGGACTTATTAAATTGCTGTATCAGTTATGATTTTATTTTTTGGTGATTGATCGTAGTAGATACTTATTTTGTTGCTACAGGCCTTTCCAAATGTCAGAAGTCAAGAAGAAACGCCAAATTATGCAGTTGTGAAGACAAAACCAAAGAAACGCATACAATTATAAGGCTCACACACCGGTAATGTTTTTCAATGACTTGGTTAAAATTTAAATTACTCTCAGATTTGTCCTTATTTGTTTTTATTTAATTAGTAATAAAACAAACTTTAATATGAGCACTGTTGCTTCAATTAATCTTAAAAATTGTTTAAATTATTCAATATGTAATTAAGGTGGGCCTTATTTGCCTCCGTACCTTATTTAGCAATTTTCATTTTTAGTTTATAAATATTATTTTCCAGATCTTCAAGGGAATAGTTTGTCAATTTTTGTTGATTTATGTTAATTTATGTCAACAGTTTCCTGATTTTTGAATGTTAGTTTTTAATAAAGCTTCAAACATTGTTTTTGAGGCTTTAATATGTCATTGGCTCCAGTTTTTGTTTCTGTTCGTGTACTTTTTCAACTTCTAATTTAGTTTCTTTTACCATAACTTGATCTTATTTCAACCATCGTAGAAATAGGGTATTTCGATTAAGAAAGATATTCATTCAATTTTTTTTTCTTTTCTTTGATTTGAGACAGTTTTCCAATTGTCTTTAATGCTTCCCATTTTTTACATCACTGTTAATTTCCTTGATTTGACAACAGCAAGTATCAGAAACTATTGATATTAACTAAAGTTACCCAATAGAGTTCCTCAATATTTATGAAAACTGTTTAGAACAAAAATTTTAAAATAAAATTTTATTTAATATCATTTTAATCCCACGTGTACCCATCTGATATAGATAACGCAAAAATATTTTTTCCAGGAAGCTGAAACTTTAGTGGTAGGTTTACGAAATACAATATCCGTATTGATTTTAGGAAGTACTGACTTATGAGTAGGCGCCAATTTATCAAAAGTGTTCATGCACCATTATCACTCTTAATCACCTTGATTCTAATTGAACAATTATTCAGTGACGTAGAAACATTAATGGTACGGTAGGTTATAAGTAGTCATTGCCTGATCTGTATTGATTTTGGTTCAAATTGACCTGAAGATAAAGAAAGTAACGGAAAACCATCATTTGCACTTACTCAGCAGCCTAATAGAAATTTTTCCACAGGTAAAAAATGTGTGAAGTAAGTTGTGAATTTTGGAAGTAAAATTTATGTATTTATCCAATTCTTAATTTACCCACTAAACCCAAAAAGCCAGGAGGGAGAAATACAATTATCTCTTTGGATATCCCTTTGGATATTCGGTGGTTGTCACGCTAATATCAATTTTTTATTTAAAAAATGGCAAAGACGAATAAAAACAAATTAGCAAATAGAAAATACATTATTTTAATTACTGACAAAGAAGTTGGTCCAGCCAAAAAAGTAAATAAATAAATAAATAAAAGAAAAATTATAGTGTAAAGCCTCCGCACTTGACTAAAACATGAATTTTAAATTATAATTAAAAATGCACCCTGCTAGTTGCGTCTAGCGTGCTGACATTCCCCTTTGGTTGTCCAGTCAGCACTCTGGACGCAACTGGCAGAGTGCATTTTTAATTCTAATTTAAAGTTCATTTTTTAGTCAAGTGTGGAGGCTTTACACTACAATCTCAGAATATCGCCCGCAAGTTAATCTATTTATTAAAAAAAAAATGTTTTTAAAATGTTTCAGGTGCATTACAATCTTTTTCCAATGTTATTTTCCAGTATTATTTATCATTTGTTTAATTAATCCTTTTCATTTATTTCAATTCCTATGAAAGTGTACTCCACTGAATTCATTGAATAAAGAAGATCATCGCCGAAATGATTTAATTTACTGTGGAAATCCGTTGTATTCCAATGAACATAATTGATCAATTGATCCTTGATGCAAATAAGAGATAAAAAGAAAAAGTGATCATTATCAGTGATATGACAGGAGCGGAGCCTTTACAGTCGATAAGGTCAGTTGGAATCAGTGAAGGTCTTAGGAAAATGGGAAAAGCAATTTACAAAATAAAAGATAAGATATGGGAATGATTATAATGAAAGCATTGATTGATTCCGACGGCAGAAACATCTACACCCAGCCCCTGACACAACGTCTCTATCGAAAATGAAGGTAAGATACACGAAGGAGCACAAAGTCACTTGGTAGTTAAAATGTCGTATTATTTCATTTAGAAAACAATTCTAATCATATAATATGCTAAGAATGTTTATTCATATCACGATAAGTTACATGTAATTACATAGTTAATGTATTATGTATTTAAATTATACATAAAATTTAAATATATATTTTAATGAGATATAAAAAATGAATTTCATAAGTAACAAATTCTTTAAAATTTATTAATGAAAAATTAAAACTTGTTTAACTTTTATTACAGTAATAAAAATTATAAATTTAGCATTTCTCAAAATTTAAAAATGTAATTTTTGATTTTAATTCTTTTATTAACAACAACTTTTATTTGTCAAGTGTAATGTTTTTTGAACAAATTTAACTATCAAAAGAAAGCTTTTATTTTATTTTATTTGGAGGGGGGGGGGGATTTTGTAAATTTTTAAAATTTTTATTTTAATTTTTTTTTTTAAATTTAAATGAGAATTAATAAAAAAAAAAATAATTAGGTTTTCATTTTTCTATAGAAAATAAGGTCAAATTCAGCACATCTTTGATTATACAGTCTTAAAGTATTTTATAAGCTTAAACTTTTTAATAAATTTCTCAGTTTTAAAGTGATGTATACTTGATAATTTCTAATCCATTACTATTAGTATTAGTCTCAGTAGTAATTTCAGCATTTTATTTTTTTAAGTAATTAATTAAAATCAATTTTCTTTAAGAACTGAAGCTTTATTTTACAAATTATTTTTTAATGGAATTTTTCATTAATTCAACGCAATTTAATAAAATCAAATTTTCTTTTTATTTAATGAAATCTTGATTTGCATAAATATAGAAATAGTTTCATATCTGAAAGATAAGAGTTGGGAGTGGTTTCATTTAATGGAAAAACAGATCAAATATCGTTTTAGAAAACTGCATAGAATATAATAATATAATAGTTTTTCTATACCTTGATCACAGTTACTCTTTCTTTATGTTCTACTCTGCCTTAAAATAATATAAAAGATATTGTTATAATAATTTATATTATCTTTTTTTCTTGTATTAAAATCGAATTTTTCATGTTTAAATTAATACAATTTTTATTATAATTTTGATTTAAAAAACAAAACAAATATATTTTGTCAGTTTAAAAGAAATATTTGTTGTTAATGTTTCAACTAATTATAACTATAGCCATATATTACGTAAAATACGCCTATATTTCCTTCAGTTTTTTGTTTGTTTTTGTTTTTTATCTTCATAATATCTATAATTTTATTCTTATGAATAAAATTATCATTTTTTTATTATCATTCTACAAAGTGTTTTGTAATTCAAATGTTCAAATACGCAATCTTCTCAATTCCTTATTATACTTGAAATTATGAAAGAAAACTCCTATGAGCTGATAAATATCTTCTTTAATCCAGACGATATTTCGATTCTCTGAACGAGAATCCTCTTCAGGTTTATATTTGAGGAAAAGAAAAGCTGTCTTCTTCCTTACAACTTTCCTAATCGTTAAGAATACAAAGTTTAAAAAATTTACAAATATTTAATAATCAGTTCTCGCTTAATCATTACAAATGTTGATTTTTTTTTTTTTTCAATGAAGATTCAAAATTCTCTTCTATATTTTAAAAAATTATATTTCTATGTAAACGTTTAAAGTATTGTTGTTTAATATTTTATACGAATTCAAGTCTGATTTAATTCATGATCATTTTTGATTAATTCTCTCATTCTGTTAACTT
The DNA here is from genome assembly GCA_023159025.1 of Thereuonema tuberculata. Taxonomy (NCBI): domain Eukaryota; kingdom Metazoa; phylum Arthropoda; class Chilopoda; order Scutigeromorpha; family Scutigeridae; genus Thereuonema; species Thereuonema tuberculata. Next base: position 37,908,063 of record JAFIDM010009631.1, read on the forward strand.
TTGGATACTATTATTTAAACTTGAACCAAAATGGATTCTAATATATTTACATCATTTCCGAAGAAAATTTTCTGTGGTAACTTTAGAACTGAAAGAAATCACGTTAACTATCTACATTTAAAATAGATTTGGATTGTTCACTACACATTCAAAATTTTACTTTTTAATTTACGCTTTCATAATTAAACTGTTGAAGCCAAACCTATCTTCACAAATCACCCTAAAAGTGCATAGTACGTTGAATACGAAAACGTTCACTCTTTGTAATTAATAAGCAATTAACAAAAAATGATAGAGTTTCTAGGATTTAACCCGAAAAGGAAGGTGAAAGGAGATGAGACCTTTCGTGTTTCACTTTACAATCGTCATCAGGTCTAAAGAAAAGAGTAAGAGCAACAGAATATATATAAAAATGAGAAGGTGGACGCTAATGAGAGGGACAGAGCTAGAAAGCGCGGAAGAATTTTCTAAATACAATCTAGGTCCATGCCTTCATTCAGGTTGATAGCAGAAGAATCCGAGAATTTTGATGCTTTCTTCGATACCACTCTTTACTTCTAACTTTCCGGATGTCAGCTATCCCTGTTATTCCTGAAGTGCGACACGAATGGTCTCGTTTCCGTTCACCTTTCATTATGTGGATTAAATTCCAGAAACTAATCTTTTTTAGTAAATGCGCCCACAGTAAAATCAGTAAAGTAGTAAGCAATTAATAACCAATTGAGATGCTACCACTACGGAGTCTCTGCACAACTTCGCTGTTTCGTAGGAAAGCCCTAAAACAGTCAAAGTCTTTTCGAAATGACAACAGTTTTGAAGTTTTCAATTGTGGAATGGGAGGATGATTTCGTTTATATAAATCTGTTTGATGGCCTGTGGTCCCAAAGCCTGGAGCAGAGATCCCAGTCTGTTACTCGCCGTAGGATATTTTCTTTTTGATTGGGGAGATAATAAGCATTCCACATACATACATACTTCCTATCATATTCTCAAAGGTAATAAGCTTCAATTATACCGTTCCATCAATAACCACAAGATTCTGTCATATTACTAGTTTTATTTAATAAGTAATCCCTATTTCTATGAATTCAACTAAAATTATTAAAAAATAAAATATTATTTCAAAAATATTTGAAGATTGAATTAAAAATATTTCACCAGTATTAAAAGAATTGAATGATAATCTTTTCACTACAATTTACATTAAAGTATAACAATAATAATAAAAAAAAATTTTTTCTTAATTAATTTTCAAATAATTTGATGATTGATATCAATGTATTTTTCTGAGGTTTTTTTTAATCTAGCAAAAATAAAACTTACATTTTATTTTTGCTGGATTAACCTTGAAATATTGAAGTAACTCAATATTGTTAATAATTCTTCTTAAGAAGTGAATGATTTCCAATGTTACTTTAGTTGACACCAACAGTCTGAAGAAATGAACATCAGATATTCATTTTATTTAATTCAACAAATAATAAAACCATAAATTTCAAAGGATCAACAATCATATTCAAAACACAAAGAACAGTTAAAAACAGAGAACTTTAAAAATAGAAATTGTTGAGATTGATACATTATTTTATTTTTAAATCAGATGAGAGGATCTTATCCCCTCCCCTGCAAGTAATATAAAATGGTTCCCAGAGATAAGATGCTAGATAAGATAAAAAAAAATATAATTGAAAAAGACGAAAAAAAAAAACTGGTTTCATTTTTGTTCTTGTTTTATTTAAACAACTCTCATTTTATTTTTGGAAATCAAAATAGTTAGCAAACGATTTGATACTGTTTTATGTTAAAATTCATGAAGGCCATGAATTTGACGATACTGAGCCATCCCTCTTCTATTTATTAGTAGTGGTAGTACTTCCTCTTTCTTGTGCTGTTCAGTTTTTTTCTCATGTTGCATATTTGGTGAAATGGTTGCCATGATGCGTTTGAATTAACAGTGAGCCTCATAATTATCAGGTTACCTGATCTGTTTAAATTTCTAATATCTACTTTGAAATTTAACTCTGCACCAAAAATCAATAATCAAAGCAACATTAACGTGTGTCTAATTACAAACAAAAGGAATAAAATGTCATATGTTAAATACATTAAAATCATAAATAAACGGAAGAACTACAATATATATATACACTCATTACCAAAAAAAACGACGACCTAGAAGGAGTTGTCCGATTGTAATGAAATTTCGTATGCAAAGACATTGGGACCGCCCATGCAAATGATTAAACTTTGGTGTCCAATGAATGAATTGGTGTCCAATGAACTGCGCACTCAGCAGGTGTATATAAGAAGCGATTCTCAATCTGATGGTCAAACTTTCTGTTGCATTGCGAGTTAGGATACCTTTCAACGACTGAAAAAATGCCTCGCCGCAGGATTCGAGCTCATTACGTGCAACTGTCAGAGTTTGAAAGAGGTCGTATCATTGGATTGAAAGAGGCAGGTTGGGCAAATCGGAGAATCGCTCGTCATATGGGTCGAAGTGATGCGGCGATTAGAAGATGCTGGCAGGAATGGGTGGAGAATGGCAGATTTCAGCGTCATGAAGGTAGCGGTCGCCCTAGGGCCACAGCAGAGTGGGAGGTTAGAGTGATTGTCAGATCAGCTGTCACAGCGCCTGAATCATCGTTATCAACCACCAGACGTGCGACCCGCACACGAGTGTCCACCACCATTCACAGATGGCTGAGAGAGCGACATCTATGCTCGTACCGACCGCTACGCCACCTGCCACTCACGTCTGCACACCGTCGGGCCAGATTACAGTGGTGCTTGGCTCGATCCGGTTGGAATGATGCTGACTGGGGACGTATAGTGTTTAGCGACGAATCCCGCTTCCAACTGTGTCCTGACGATCGTCGCAGACGTGTCTGGAGACGCCCAGGGCAGCATGCCGATCCTGCTTTCACTATTGCATGCCACACAGGCCCTCAACCAGGAGTTATGGTCTGGGGTGCCATTTCCCTTGATAGTCGGACCCTTTTGGTCGTCATTAGCGGCACACTTACAGCACAGCGGTACGTCGACGACATTCTGAGACCTGTTTTGCTACCCTTCCTTTTGCAGTACCCTGGCCTTATTTTTCAGCAAGATAATGCCAGACCACATACGGCACGTGTTGCTATGACCTGTCTTGCAGCTTGTGAAACACTTCCTTGGCCAGCCAGATCCCCAGATCTCTCTCCAATCTAGCATGTCTGGGATATGATGGGAAGGCGAATGCATCCACCAGGGAATGTGGATGACCTAGCCCGACAATTGGAGCAAATTTGGCAAGAAATACCGCAGGAGACCATCAGAGAGCTTTATCACTCTACGCCACGTCGTGTGGCAGCTTGCATTCAGGGTAGAGGTGGGCCAACACCTTATTGAGCTCGTTACTTTGTAACTCTGTAACTCTGAAATAAATTATTCAATTTGTCTGAAATTTTAATCATTTTCTATTCTGTACATAATCTTCCTCTCCACCAATTTTTGTCTCCATCGGACAAGTCCTTCTAGGTGTGTCGTTTTTTTTGTTAATGAGTGTAAGTAGTAGTTTATATATTAGTATATATAGAGAGAATTCACTTCCCGTCGAGAAGAACCCTGAGAGAGTAAGTCCCAGGGCGAAACGGACGAAACACAGAAGAAGAAAAAACAGCCATGCCACGACCGGGATTCGAACCCAGGTGCCGGCACGCCGTCTAGACCGCTCTACCAATATATACATATTTTCTTCCATACATTTAGGATGAAGCATCATGAAAGGAAATAAAGTAAATTTTCGAATATAGAAATAAAGGATCATACAAAAATAATATTTAAAAATCTTAAAAAAATGATCAAGAAAAATTAACTTAAACCAAGAGTTAAAAAGATAAGAAAATAAACTAAATAATGATGAGAATATCTAAGGTAAATTAATGAATAATGAAAAGATCTCTTAGATGCATTGTATTTTCTATTGAGGTTGTTGAATTTTAGTTATCATTTAGCTTTCTTAGATATGTTTTAAGCTTTGATTTAATTATTCCTGTTTACTTTTGTATTGTTTTAATTCTATTTTTTTAGCTGCTTCATTTATTTACATTATAAACTTTTTTTTGTTTTTGATTTTTTTCCTTTCATGACTCTTCCTTCACGTTTGAAATAATTGCTATTTTTTTATTTTTTTTTTTTTAGCTTTCTTTTGCTTATTTATCTTTTAATGTATTTAGCTTATGGGATATATATTTTTCCTCCCTTTTTACGTAAAATTACTCTTATTTAAATTACTAAATAACAATTAGGAAGGTACTGCTTTAAATCCCTTCCATTGCTAATAGAAATTTGACTTTATATCTACAACAGTTGTAAACATAATAAGCATAGTCCTAAAATTAGAATTCGTGGCTTATTTATTAATTTCAAAAATAAGCAAACTATCAGTTATGATCTCTTCTCAAAAAATATTGAATGCGAAAAAGATTTGGTGTTTAAAAGTTTCATAGGAAAAAAAAAAATGTTGATTTTTTCATGAAGTTTTTCCTCTTAACTTTTTTCATTCGTATTAGTTTAATTCTCATAAACAACGAACAAAAAAACAAAAAAATCAATCAATTATGGCAGAAATATTGAAATTCCTAAATTGCAACATTAATAAAGATTAAGTGCTCTTTCATTCGTTATCAGTGACCTAATGATAGACATAATGGAATCTTACAATGATAACATTCAATGACTGATCTCAAGTTGAGAAATAAGTCATTTGTCGGCTTTCTTTAAGTGAACAACACCCAATGATTAAATCTTTATCTGTCCTTTAACTAAAGAGAAATCGTTGTATTTTTTTTTTTTTTTTTTGTCTTGTGTTTTGATGAACAATCAAATCTCAAAAAGATCCGTCATCGTTAACTAGAAGAAAAGTGTTTGACGTCAAACTTATCTTTGTTGTTGATCCAAATGTTTCTTATATATGACGTCAAAATTCTTCTTCAAAAAATTGAACTGATTAATTAGCTTCAGTTTATCAGAAATATCAGTTTTTAAGAAATCTACCGCCACGAGATAAAACAAAATAATCGTCGCATTCAAGTACATAATAATGAAGTTTATGTCTTGGTTTTAAAGTGCTTCGAAGAATATAATTTGAATGAAATATTGTTCTGATTAATGTATAACATTTAAAATTTACTTAAAGCAGTTTAAATATTGTTCAGTTGGTAAATAGATATTCTGCTCTAAGTAAATTTTAAATGTTATACATTAATCAGAACAATATTTCATCCAAATTATATTCTTCGAAGCACTTTAAAACGAAGACTTAAACTTCATTATTATGTACTTGAATACGACGATTATATATCTCTATTTCAGATTTTGATATATATATATATATATATATCTAATGTCCAAACTGGAAGCTCATCCTTCGAGTTTAGAAAAGCAAAGATATCAATCAATCATTTGCAATTTAAATTTAGAACGTATAGAATATAAGAATAAAAATTAACTTATATTACTAAACTATTATTGATATGAAATTTGAAACCAATGTAAAGAACAAATCACTGTCTGAAATTGCCAATTCAAATTTCAGTTCACCGTTTCTATGGTGATAAAACAGATTATTCGATCACCACGTCATCAGAAATAAAATTGCAAATGATTGATTGATATCTTTGCTTTTCTAAACTCGAAGGATGAGCTTCGAGTTTGGACATTAGATAATATGCCTAATTTTGTAGTTTATATATTTATTGCTACTTATTTTAAGGTAATTTATTTAATTCTTTTGTATTATAACTCAATATTAACTCAATATTTAAGATTTTGCTCTTTTTATTTTGATTTTTCATTTAATAATTTTTTTAAAAAAAATATATTTCGTTTTTAGGTTTAGATAATTTATTTAATTTAGTTTCTTTTTGATAGTTTAGTTTTAATTTTAATATAAAATTGGATAATTTAGCTATTAAAATAGATAATTTTTATTTTAAATTTAGATTTAGATATGATTAATTTCTATAAGTAATAGAGACCTGATGCACTCTTTATTACTTCAATCTGTAATTTAAATTTTAGATGATTTCAATTAAATATTTTAGCTATTAATTTGTTAATTCATTCTGTGTTAATTCATTCTGTAATTCAAATTTTAGATAATTTAGTTTCTTTTTGATAGTTTAGTTTTAATTTTAATATAAAATTGGATAATTTAGCTATTAAAATAGATAATTTTTATTTTAAATTTAGATTTAGATATGATTCTGTAAGTAATAGAGACCTGATGCACTCTTTATTACTTCAATCTGTAATTTAAATATTTTAGCTATTAAATTTTTTAATTCATTCTGTATTAATTTATTCTGTAATTCAAATTTTAGATGTTAATTCATTCTGTAATTCAAATTTTATATAATTTCAATTAAATATTTTAGCTGTTAATTATTCTTAATTTTAATATTTAGGTAAATTTTAAATTTTAGATAATTAAAAAATCTAAATTAAGGAGAGCAAGGTCTTAATTGTTGCGTTTTTACTAATTAGTTCTAAATTTTGCCGCTGATGACGTGGTGATCGAATAATCTGTTTTATCACCATAGAAACGGTGAACTGAAATTTGAATTGGCAATTTCAGACAATGATTTGTTCTTTACATTGGTTTCAAATTTCTTATCACTGTCCGGCTATATATATATATATATCAAATATCTCTATTTCAGATTCTATTTTTTTTTCCTAAAACAAAATATGGAAAAAAATAGGTATCATCAAAGCAAGAATTTATTTATTAACAGTAAAGTACCTTCAAACGCAATTGAAAGTCTTTCCTTCTGTTTTAATCATTTCTAAACTCATAATATTTCAGTGAACTTTTATAGGATCTGCTACGGACTTAAGGCTTTCCACCTTCCAATATTTCTTGTGATTGTAAATAATTTCTGTGATATAAATATTTTAGCACAGCCCACGTCTCTGGACTCAGCTACTTAAGCCAGGGAATCCATCCAATAGATGTAACAATAGAGGGTGCAACAGTTGAGTAGGGAGTGAAGGTGGACCTGGCCACCCACATCCGAATGCACTGGCGGATCCAGGGGGAGGCAACAGACCTCTTGCCCCTCCCGTGGGCTCAGCCGCCTTTTTAAAAATGCAGTAAGAAAAGGAAGGAAGCGAGAAGAATTGCGAGAAGGAAAGGAGAAGAGAAACGAAACACTAAACATTAAGCATGCGAACGAGAAAGAACGCTTTGTTTGGATCAGTAGTCTCCACCACAAGCCACAAGGCAAGGACTTTAACATTTGCCCCCCCCCCCCCCTATGGGTCCGGGCTAGATCCGCCACTGTCCGAATGTAAATGTCAAATGGAAGTCTTCGAATTTACACTTGAAGGCGATCGACATAATTATAATGATTATAAATTATAATCTTTTATAATTTTGAATTTTATAAATTATAATCAATAAAATTACCTATCTCATTTGCAGCAATAGCAAAGACATGATAAGATTCTGTACAGTTGTCGTTTGAATAAAATCAGTGTAATAGGCATTTGTACCCTTCATCAACCTGAACTCCGTTTAATTACGTTAACATATATAAGCTGCTTGAGATTTTAAAGAAGCAAATCTTAAAAAAATGAAGTCTGACAATATCAATCAAATAGCTAATCGAACTAAACTGAATTTACTCCGTTATTAAAAGAAATACTTCGTTTATTTCATCTTCTTAGAGCTATTATTATTAAGATCGCTGGAAATGAAGACTAAACCCCATTTTACGAACAAGTTGTAGGCATTTGTAATCTTGCCACAAGAAAATAATCCTTATTGTTTAATGCAAAATAGTCCCAATTCAGTTTACAATAAAGCTATTATCCGATATTTTTTTTAAAGCATTTCATCATTTCCATTTTAATGAAGAACATTAATGTCACCTCTATTTTTCTTTATTTAATTACTATTTACGATTTTTTTTTCTGTCAATCAAAGCGCAGGATATTTGTAAAGAGTTAAGTGAGGAGGCGGAAGGATAAATGACGTAAATGAATAACTCGTCTGAAAGCTAAAGCAGCAAATTTAAAGAAGAAACTCTTTGGTTTAAGTAATGTTTGAGCTTAGGTTTACTATCAAATGGCATATCACGATGCATTTCTCAAAATTGGCATAGAAACAAGCACAGTCCCCTTGATAGCCATTTTCTTCAATCTTCGAATAGAGATGTAAAAAATTATAGAAATTAAAAATGGCTCTATTATCGACTATTCCAATCATCTTCTGTCATCCATTCTTATGACAGAGAAGAGAAGTGGAGAACATGTTAAATTAAAATTAAAATTAAAATATGTTGCTTACTTTGGGTATTTTGTTACATTTCGTATCTTACCTTGAATTCATAAGACTGATGAAACTGTCGATAATATAAATATCGAATGTTTTTCTAAATTAAATTTAATTCAAGATGTGCAAACTGTTTTGTTTTTTAAAATTACCTATGCTTAACTACAACCTAAGCAATTGCCGATAAGGAAGACTATTCCTTCAGAAATGTTCAAAATTTAATAGTTCTTGAAGTTATGAGTTCAAAACAATGTAATATTTGACTCACAAGATTAATTGAATAAAGAAAATAAAAAGTGAAAACCTAGTAAATTATTTTCATTTATAACTAAATTGAATAACTGAGTTATGCTAATTGAGAAATGAAGAGTGACTCAATGACATTTACGTACAATGTAAATACTGCTTAGCTAGACGAAAGAGACTGGTCAAGTTATTTACTGGTCACTGCGACCTTTCTCGGCGTGAAAATAGGGGAGATGAGTAAGTGCCGACAAGAACAGAAACAAACGACGTATAAAGGAGAGATGCATAAAGTGAAAAATTACTGCACAAATTCAGTTTAAAATTAACGCGAGAATAAAATACACACACAGAATAAGAAATACATGTATAATAAACTTTTAGAATGTAATTCTCCCGTTCGGCTTGTTCCATTATTTTGGCAGTGTGCCAAACCCAGTCTTTATCGCTTGGGCAAGCAGTATAATGTCTGTGTGTGTGTGTCCTATATAACGTCATCTTATATTACCTTACTTTAATTTATTATTATTTAGAAAATACTTATCTGTATTTTTACCGAAAAGGTGTCACTACAATTTTTATGGATAAAATTAAGCAATTTTCTGTAGTTTCCTAATGAATAGAATTTTGTTTTAATTCTATTTCAATTTTAGATTTCAAATTTATCCAGTTTTTAAAACCTTTTTAAAAAAATTAATGAATTAATAAAACCCGTGCAATGTGATCTATAATTACTAATAATTTTATTGATATATGATACGTACGAAAGGCTTATACACGGATATCCTGGTTTCACCAAAGGACTTGTTTCAAAGCCAAAAAATACTTGGTCTAGAAAAAATTAACTAGAAAGTAGTAAAACAAAACCTAAATATATATTGATGATGAAACGTTTAATTATATTTGATATTGCTATTTTGGTTTCTTTTTTAATTTGCTGAATTTTTAGTCATTTTTTATCATAGATTATTTTTCTGAATAAATTTTTCGAAATGTGAACTTAAAGATTAAAAACTACTTCAGAATTCTTAGAGGAAATTTAATCCAATTTGAATTTCACAATTTCTATATTTTATTTCAAAGTTCAAAATAATGGTTTTATTCACTATTTTTATTTTTCATGTTTTCAAATTTTAATGTTTTTATAAAAAATAATTTTTTTTTTTTTTTTATTTAAAAAAAAAGAAAAAAAAAAAAAAAAAGAAAAAAAAATGAATAATGGGCAGTTTTCCAGTACATTACTTGTTATTATGAATAGATTGTTCCATTACGACTTGGTGTTTGGTTTAAATAAAACTTTTCGATATTGATTCAACTTTTGGATAATGATGGGAAATATATATTTTTAAATTGTTTCTAAATTTATGTTGTAATGCTTTTGTAAAATATAAATTTTTTCCCATTGATAACTTACGTAGCGTCATATGCAAATTCCTTTGGATACTACGGGGTTTCCACGGAGTCACACCACCCCTTAAGTTCATATAAAGGTTTCTCAAATGTTGTAACATTCACTTGATAATAGTTCATCGTGTTTGAACTGAAACCATGGTCGTGTTGTTTTTTGTATTTGTATTTTTAAATTAAATTTTTTCAATGTTAACCAGTATGCAGGTGCGTAGGCTTCATTTTTTGAACTTTGAAATAAACTCAGCGCACGTAAAATGATCTTGAATTTGATTCTATATTTTATTTCTTAAAAGAAAAAAAAAAGAAAGAAAAGCTTAGAGTTAATTCACTTAAATAACATCTACTCTGTAAATTATTATCATCATTTTACAAATAGAAGTTTTTTAATTTTTTGTATCCTATTACGAATTAAATTTTATCATAATAAAGTTAATTATTTCTCTTAAAATAATGTTCAAAGCACTTATTCTTTGAAACAATGATTCTTTGACATTTTGACTCTTTTCTCCAAATAATCTTGAAGGAAAATTCGAAAATCGCGAATGATTACTTTTAACTTTTTAAAATGCAAATGTATTTAATTTAAAAAAGAGTTTGATTGTTTCACGTTTTTCTTAATTCTAAAAGACTTTATGATCTTAGATATTTTTAATGAAACCACGAATTAAAAGTAATTAAGTAAGTTTTCCAAAAATTGTATAAAAGAATGTTAGCCGTAAAGATGCAAAGAAAGAGGAGCACGAAGAAAGATAAGAAGAATAAAACAAAAATCCCTAAGACCTTCACTCTAGAGCAGCGGTCGGCAACCCGCGGCCCTTGAAGCGTTTTGGTGCGGCCCACGGGGCGTGTTGGAATTTTATTTTTGTATTTTTTGGTTGTCAAAGTAAGATTTTCTTTTTATTGTCAAAGTAAGATTTTCCTTTTTTTTTTAGTTGTCAAAGTAAGATTTTCCGTTTTGTTGTTGTTGTTAAAATTTTTGGCCCAAGTGCGGCCCGCAGTAATCCCCATATAACATATTTGGCCCTTTTACAACAAAAAGTTGCCGACCACTGCTCTAGAGTATTGTATTCTTTTCAGTGACCATCTTCCTAATAGTTCTCTTTTATAAGGTTCTTTGGAATAACATTATTTATTTTATTATCGAAGATCACTTCCATTTATAATCCATTCAGGGCAAAAATAAATTCTGTTCAAACAACATCACTTAGGGAACTAGGTTATATTTTGGACTTTGGTGGTGGGTTTTTCCATTTTAATTTTGTTTCTGGTGACAAGATAAATAATGTAGATGTGTCGCAATGATTCATTGGAGAACTTTTTGATTTGCTGATTTACAAGCGATTTCTATTAATATGTTTCTTACTTCGTTTATCTGTTTGTCAGTTAAGACTCCATTGATTGTGAAACAAACAAATTGTTTTTATATGAGAGTCAGAAAAATCAGAATGAACGAAGGTACTTCAGCCTTGAAAGAAAAACTGAAAGGAAGAATACAAATATCGCGAAGATATGGAAAGTCATTCAACAAATCTAAATTTAAGAGGTCTTAGGGAAATGATGAAATAAATCAGTAAAGTTAATGTTAAAATTTATAACTTAAGAATTCTAAACACAGTAGGACAACGCATCCGCTGATTCAGTATCCGCAGTTTACGTCGGCCCGAAAAAGAAAATTGGAAAATTAAACAAATAAACGATTCAGAAGCTTCAAAAAGCTCGCCAGGCTGAAATCCAGCCGCCCAAACGCACCCAGTACTTAACTCATCTTCCTTTGTTCCCTGTACCCACGCTTTCCCGCAGAACTTGCCTCCATTCTGCTTCTAGCGTTCTTGCTGTTCGCATTAGTTTCCGCGTTATCGTAGTGTTTGTATTCAGAAAGCCCTTTTTTACCGTAATAATGGCCCCAAAGCATAACAGTAGTGAGGCTGGTAGTGCTTTTTAGCCTAAGAGAAGCCGTGATGTCCTTTCCATTAGTGAGAAAGTGAAAATTATGGATATGATTGAAATATTAAAAAATATGACGATAAAGCAATAAAAATTCCCCCCGATAATTGATTCAAAATGACAATTTGTTTATTCTGGTGCTGTCTTTTGTTTTCGTTTTTATTGCTTTGTAGTGTATTGCACAGCACGTTAATTTATTATTCAGGATATTGAAAAATATGCTTTATTATTACTTTATTTAATGTTGGTAATGTCTTAAGTTAAAGTGTCCCACTGCAGGCCTATGTGGTAATGCCTTAGTGTGCGTAATTTATTAAATAAACTTTGGTTATACGAATATCGCGTTATAGCGTTCAGTATTATCTGCGGTTTCACTTAACTGCAGAAGGTCCTGGAACCTATCCCCAGCAGATACAGGGGTCCTACTGTACGTAAATTCAACACTTATAATGCAAGTTACTCTGGATTCCCATGATTTACCCTGGATTTTCATGATATGTCATGTTGTTGTCGTTGTATTTTTTGTTTTGTTTTTTCCCTGCTCTATTTTCAGTTTTGAATGGATGTAAATACTTTTCCAAATAATCCAAATAGTTTTATTTTTAATGTAAATGTTTGCTTTGACCTCTTTTTGAAATCTTAGAACATATTTTGCCCCAGGGATGCATATTTTCGTCATTAGGAATATTTTTCGTTTACAATATTAAGAAAATGTGATAGCACTGGTTCGGGGGAGGAAAGTACTGTTCGTTTTGAAAAGGCAGACCCACCACTGGCGGACGATTTTACTCCGCAGAGGGGTGACACGCTGATATAGGCACTTTCCTAAGAAATTCTTTTGGACATTTTCGCTTTTAAGAAAAAAATAACGGAGGAGCATGTTTGCAATAGTATTTATTCTTTCCATAATTCTTTCCCGAAAAGCGCAAATTCAACGCAGCTACTAGTAAACTTACACTATAAAAAGTAAACATCCCATCTTTATTTCTCCTCACCCCTATTTTGATGAAATCGAAAGAGACCTGACGCATGCGCAAAAGCGTTGAAGGTTCTCGTAAACGAAAACGAACAGTATGTTAGTTTGTTTGTTTTTTGTTTTTTTGTTTTAATTAATATTGGAAGGTGGGTATTGGAATCGTTTGTCTGTGTGTGTGTGTGTAGCAGTGGCGTAGCAACGCCTTTGGGGGCCCGGGGCGGGAGTTCCATTATTCCATAACCAAAAAAAAAAAAAAAGGAAATTTTGCTTTTACAACCAAAAAAAAAAAAGGAAATACTTGGGTGGCTACTAGGCTGACTGGTGGGGCCCCCTAGGCTTGCTTTTACAACCAAAAAAAAAAGGGGGAATTTCCTATTTAACAACCAAAAAAAAAGGAAATAAGCTGGCTGGTGGGGCCCCCTAGGCTGGCTGGTAGGGCCCTTCCAGGCGGGGGCCCGGGGCGGTCCGCCCCTCCACCCCTCACCCCCACCCCCTTCCTGCTACGCCACTGGTGTGTAGTATTTTATTTTCCCATTGTTGATGGCAATTCAAGTAGAAATTCTTTTTTAAATCATAAGGTAGGCTACACATTTACTAACATTCGTAGTCATAAAAATCTGGGTTCCATTGTTGATACTTGAGTTACTAAAATACTTTTTATTTTACAGTTCGTCAGGGTTCAACATTTCCTCAAAATATTTAACGGAAAAGTTTAACGTGATAAAAAAGAAAATATTAATTTCATTTTTTCAAAATAACCACATGTTCATTAGGAAAAAAAGCAATAAACACCTTATGAATTAAAATACTGTCTTTAATCACAACTAAGTAACCAAAATATAATCAAAGTTGCATTTAAATATGTAACTTTACTTAAAGATCTCAATAATTTATTTACATTAGATATTTCTGTTTACACATCTCTTATTTTTGTAATATTGAGAAACATTCCTTTATTAACTTTATTTTGTTTAAAAACAATGTATTATATATTAAACAATTCCAGTTTCATTAATAAGTATGATCAAGAATTGATCAAAAATTGACAAAGTTTAATTTAAAAGATTACAAAAACGGTGATGAAATATGACCATTTATCATTTTGTTTTCGTTAATAATAAAAATATCTTAAGTGGATGCAATATTTCATTAATGTTATCACTTAATTTTATGATAAAAATTGGGTATTTCAATGATAGTGTCAATATTTACCTACAATAATTTTATGGGGATGTACTGATTTGCATATCAGTATTTCAATAAAATAAAGAAAAAAAAAGTTAAAACCTTACTGACTCATTCGCCGAAAACTCATTTCTTTTATTCATTTCAATCATTCTTTTTAGAAATGGGAATTAGTCAAGGGATTCTGAAAAAGACAATTTAAATACGTAGATTGATATTCTTAAAGAGCAACAGTGAGTCTAAATTCTGCCTTTATTCTGAAATATTGGAATTATTTCATAATGATTCATAAGTGTTATAAAAATAATAGAATTAAAAAAAACTCCCTTTGGAAACCTTAGGACAAAAGAGATGGTGCTTCTTTCGAGATTATTCACCTGTACGACAGAAAGTAAACAGGGCTACGCTTTTTATAGCGTTTCCGGTTGTTATTGGATAAAAAGGTAATTAACTTCAGAACTTCCTAAAGTAGCTATCTCTATTGCCTAAGATCAATCCGAGGTCTTTTAATTCGGTTGCCTAAATTCCCCTCTCGGACTATCAGAGCCATAACGACGGTCAAATAGAAGGAAAAACAAAAATGGATTAGGAGAAAAGCTGGTTCAGTTGTTTGGCTTGTCTTAACAATTTCTACATATTTGTATTGTAATAGTATATTATTGTAATTCCTTATCATATATTTTTCCCTTCAGGTTTTCCCTTTAGTTCTTTGCTTCTTGACTTTGGTGGTCCTTAGACCCTGTCAGACTGTGTTGGTGGATCCTGAAGATGAAACAGAATGCGAAGGTAATTTTCAAATTCTCGTGATTTCTTTCCTTTACAAACAAATTAAACTATTGGTAAAGTGTGACCACCAAGAGTTGAGTCTTAGCCACGCCTCTTCAAACGAAGAACACATTTCACAGTAGGGGTAAGGGTTGTAAAAGAAAAATTTTGGGGAAAAAAAAAAAACAAGATTAGGAAATTTTTTTAAAATATTTACTATTAAAGAAAAAAATTATTTATAAAATAATTATGAATAAAATTTATGTTGTCAATAGGGAAGAAAAATCAAAATAATGAAAAAATAACTAGATACAATTGGTTAAAAATCTTTCAAATCAATAAAATTAATAATAATTTGGTCTAAGATTGGAAAACTATATAAAATATAAATTATTCAGTTGAATTAATTCGGAAAAATGTAATTCTGAAGCACTAAAATGTTAAAACTTTATTAATCGCTGACGGAATTGAAGAGAATATTACTCTAAATTTTTAACTTTTGTTAAGTTTCTTTTCTTTTGTTTTAGATAATTAACTATTAATTTATAGTTAATAATTATATATTAATCTATCGGCACTTACATTACAAGTATTCTTTATTTTAATTGTAAAATAAAACATTATTACCATGAAGTGTATATATTTGTTACTTACATTAATTAATATAATTTATAAATAATTACGATTTTTCATAATTTAAATAAATAAGAAACAGTATAAATATAACAGTTCTTAAACAGCAAATCAGTTTTATACATCGTTACAGTTAAAATATAACATAGTTATTATTATATGTAAGAAAAATAGATATATAATGTCGTATTTTATATCATCAATTCCTCTGTTATAACCAAGAAACAAAATCTGTGCATTTCCCCTGAAAATGGAAAACTATTACATTGACCCCTCAAATGACTTCTTGGACTCTTCGCCTACCACGTGACATAGGCGTGGCTAAGGCTCAACTCTTGGTGGCCACACTTTATATATGAAGTTCGGTATCTAAATGGAAGACCAGATCATTCAGAGAACCAGAAAACAGTGTCACTTACAGCTTTGCTTGCCTCCATCCTGTAAAAGATTCACCTAAGAATCAAAAACCCACAATTAAATTAGATTTGTAATACATTTGCAATAAGATAAAAATAGTAATTATTTATATTAAATACAGGAAACCAGCCACGGCAGTTACATCTATAAGTTTATACTGTTACTGCGTAGAATAAAAGGTCTTTTACATCCAACAAGAGTCAAATCACACCTCAGAAATTCTGTTTTTAAATGAAACAAATAAATAAACAAAAAAATTACGAAAGTTCCTGCAATATTTTATATTTTTAAATGTTGTAATTTAATAGACTACAATAATAAAGAATTCAACTGCTGTTTAAAAAAAATTGCATTAATAAATCTTCAGCCAAATATTACAATGATTACACTATCGAAATCCATGTTTATTTTTTTTCCCGTAAGTTCAGCACCGTTCTCCAAAAAGAAAATCACCCTGGGCATTAAGACGTCTGCCTTTGTTCATAGAATTGTAATAGACTTCAGCATCCCATTGGGCTTTCACTGCATGTTTAGCTTCTGCTCTAAGAAAGGAATAGAAGCATGAAGTGAAGTGTTACACGCTAAATTTTTTGGCAACAGCTATTCTAACACATTCTAAAAGCAAGATATGACAAAAAAATAAATGAATAAAGTTGGATCTCTATTGAACAAGCCTCGTATTCTCTATACTCAATTTGGTCTACAGCGCACTTGAGAAGGTCAAAAAAAAAAAAACCAAAACACCTAGTTGGATCAGCTTGAGTATGCCCTAATTACCATTCTTTACTTTTGTATTTAAGTTATTAGATTACTAAAAGAAATTATTTAATATTATTAAAGAAGTAGGTTATTTTATGAAATATTTCAATATCTTGTTAATACTTTTAATCTGAATTTTAGTAATTTTGAACAAAAATTACGGAAATCCTGTAATGTTTCCTTAAATTTCAATATCTATCCATAGCAGCTTTAAAAAAAAAATCAGAATTTATTTTTAAAAAAAATTACCACCAAAAATCCTTCACATGTGGCAATTAAACTTTGATAAAAACACTTTTTTTTAATTTCAAGAGCGTGAATAATTTATTATTAAAAAAAAAAAAAATTGCTTGAAATAAATTTAATGGAAAATGTTTAGAAAGAGAGGGTTTAAAATAGATTTCATTCATAGTTTGGGTTTATTTACTTTTTAATTAAATTCAGCTTCAGGAATATGTATAGTTATCATCAAATGTTATCATATAACGTAATATTTGCTCTAATTTTGAACATTGTTAAGATATCTTCAACCTAAATAAAGTGCCCAATATAGTTACTCTACTAAACCCTTATTATCAACGTTATTCTTTCTGCAAAACAACGTTTCAATATTCCTTTCTTCTGTTTCAGAAATACGAGAGTGTCCTCCGATAAAAGGTAAGTTACTATTAAGACTAAGATATCCTATGTAGATAGAAATCAATGTTTACATGGAATTAACTACCAAGAAATACATCCTATTTAAAAAATATAGTATTGTTAGTTACTGCGTTCACTACTTTGACAGTGCAGAACTTTATAATTAATTTTTAATTTAACAAATCATTGTTGCTTGTCCATGCGTACAGTATACACTGGACTGTACAGATGGCTTATCGGTATAAGAAATAAATGGAAGAGAATGACATCCATTAGACTGATATAATCATCCCAAACGATGACTTTGATGACCCAAAATTAAGTCTACACATCAGTAGAGAAATTGTAAAGTGGTAGATAAAGGGTTATTAAATACTTATAATTAAAAAAAAATCAAACTACCTAGTAAAAAATTATTTACATATATCAATATATCATTGAAGTTCAGTCTAGATGGGTATTACCCAATATCCATTAACACCGTTTGTATCCGATTAACCTACGATTAACTACGACCTATGAGAAATCCTTCTACCGTTGTTCTTCCCTACATCCCGATGGATGAATATACTCTCTTTAGTAGATTACAGGCTTGAAAACTGATTGATATCAACAGGTTTTGATATTAACAGGCTTGATATCTCTCCGGTCTAAGAAACTTCTCCTTCTTAAAGGATATTTAAAGTTTTAGTCAAAAATATTGGGTTAGACTGCAGAACACGGTACCCACGGTGACAAGAGGGCTGCCTTTGTACTATTTTGAAATATGATTTTCAAAATGGTTTTGCACGATTTTTTACTAGAAAAACTAGCCCTCATCTGGCGAACTGCGATGTTGCGATAACAGAACTAGCCTATTAACATCTGTCCGGGGTACCGTGTTCTGCAGTGTAGTCAAAGATTGTAGTAAATCTTGTACATTTAAGGCTCTTTCTGACTAAAATTCTGAGCCACTTAGAAACCATTAGTAGCATTCAGAGAACTTCTTTAACAAAACTTAACAATGTCAGTTCAACTATTCAACAGTCATAGTCCATAAGTTCAGTCCAGATCTGCTTATTACTACTTAATAAGATCTAATCACTACAATAAATTTTCAGATAGTTGCTTATTAAAAAAATTAAATCAACATTAAATTCTGTCAGATTAAATCCTAGGTAAGGGAAGTTTCTTTCGTCGTCAAGCACAGCCATAATTCCTTTATTTTTCCAAAAAAAAAAAAACCACTTAACAAACAAAACAAACAAAACGGAATTCCTAACAATACATTATGTAAATTTCTACGGAAGTGATAACTGATTGAATAATAAAATTTAAGAAATTCCGTGACAGAGAATTCTTACAGATAAATAATAAAATACTTATAATACGGGAAAGAAAATGAAATGCTTACAATTTCATTACAAGATGATTCCTTCTAAAATAATCTATCAGCATGGAACTATGATCGTTAGTTTAATGAGAATGTAGTATTCAAGCTGCTACTTTTACGAAAGCATTTTATAGCCTCTACCTCTCATAAGTATCCCTAAAGAAATATTTCATTGCTTTCTGCAAAATAAGCAATGTCTAAGAATTGGGTATAGGGCTAAATCACCTCTGGTCACAAAGTTTTACACAGCGCATTGTTCAAATGACGAACTAGTGTTACAATAAGGTATCAGTGGCTGGCAAATTAAGCATTCGTAATATCATCTGTTTGAAATTTTCTAACTTGTGGCTTCAAAATACTTCAACAGAAAGTACAGTGTAGCATTATTATACTGTTCTTGTAGGGCCTAAGTCAGATAGCGAATCTATCTGATATGACGTAACTCTGAGGTGACTCACTTATCAACCCTTCTGGTACTAAGTCCTATCTACTGAACTGCTTTCCACTTCATGTGACTGACTACCTTCCAAACAAAATCATTTAAAAACGATAATGATTTCAGTAGAAATTGTGAGATTCATAATTTGGCGTCTTTCATTCTTTTATTCAAAATTTTCTTTCCATTGCCTAAGAGCTTCTATATATGCTATGTATTAGAGTTCTATCCTTAAAACTTATTATTAATGTTGTGTTATTTCAGTTTTGTGAAGCACAGTATTTCCAATCTCCTCAAATTTACCAAAACAGTGAATTAAAATCTGAAACTTCTCTTATATCTTCCAATCAAATTCCAATGTAACTTTGGGTTGAACTATCTTTTTCTTTTTTTTTTCTGTAGCATTAAGTAATGTAGCCTTAAAAAAACCAGCAAAGCAAAGTTCTACATTTCTTGACTTCGGAGCCGAAAAAGCAGTGGATGGTAAATCGAACAGATGGTTTTGGGATGGCAGTACTTGTACTCACACTTCAGAAACTGGAGATAAATTACCTTGGCTGACAGTTGATTTGCAAGGACCACATGCTGTCCATTCTGTGTCTATTGTTTCTCGAGCAGATCCTTGCTGTGGTAAGTTGCTGTAAATATTATATAAAAATCTTATTGATATAAATATAGTGAATAATAAATCACTGAAATTACAATTAGAATTTGCTTTCGAACTAATTAAGTAATTGAACTTACTTTAATTGCAATTGAATGTATATTACTTTTGATGCAATTTCGATTAATGTGTTTCAAATATTCTTGCAGTTGTTCTGTAATTGCTTCTCTCCTTACCGCTAGAATATTAGTAATTCTTTGAATGATGTTAATTGTATCATTGCACATCCTTTAGTTGAGTCCAATTGCAAATCCTTCGTTCTTTCTGAGTATTTTAAGAAGAAAGAATTAGAAAATATCAACAGCTGTTTTCAGATGACTAACACCAGCGGAAAACACCAAACAGTTTCCAGCATCTTTTCAGTAGTAATACGTACCAGTTAGGCCGATGAAAACCATTAAAGATGATTCTTATTTCATATGTCTTAATAATGTGTTCTTCTACTGTTTTGGCAGTGTTAAATCTACCAACTCCTAAGATTGCCATGATTCGAAAGTCGATGTTAATAATCTATTGATATAAGATATTTAGACATTATATATTTGAAATTCAGCTTCATCTCTTTTAAATGCTGCCTAAACGAAGTCCCCCACCTCTCGGCAAAGAACTATTTTTATTTTTGAAAAAACCTTGGCAAACATAAACCTTCAATTTGCTTCTTGTACCAGCTAAGACGCATAAAGATAGATGCTTCAAGAAGTATTTATAACTACATTCGGTATGTATGAGGCTTTGTGAGATTTACTTAATTTTTTAAAAATATAATTTTTATGAAGTCTTACAACATTTTGTATTGAAGAAGAGCTTCTTCCTAACTTTGACTTTGGAGCCGTTTCCTACATTTGTGATATTAAGATGGGTACTATTGTCTATATTTCTTCAATAAGACTGTTCTATACCGACAAGACATTCAGGAACATTCCAATTCGGATAATAGCGAGTTCTATGTCGATGTTGACGATTACGCTAATCTTCTCCGTAGCTCAGAGCCTAATCATTATAAGTTTCGACTTGACTGGAAGGTATTCAAAGTAAATTTCTCCAAAGATAAAAATAAAACAAAGTAACACTCGTTAACAGACGGTGAATAAAAAAAAAAAACAAGTAAATTCAAGTATTTATGAGAAATAATAAATGAAATGGATAGATACACAAATAAAATTACAAACATGTATTGTTTAATTAGGGGCAAGTATTTAGACCAAAAAAGATTCAGTGTGGAGTTATTAAAATCTTAATCTTAAAAACTCCACACGGAACCCTTCTTTGAGTCTAAATACGTGACCCCAAAAGTAAACAGTATAAACAATGCTACTGTACAAACAATGCTGTATAAACTACTGTATAAACAATGCTATATACCAATCTGAATCTTTAAATCTAGGAAGAAAGCAACTATCAAAAATTGAATCCAAGGAGATGAGTTTAAAAGAATTATGTCAAAGCAATACAAAAATGCATCATTTCAATCAATATATTTTCGTCCTTTGAGTATTGTTAATTAATATCTAAAAATGAAGATATTAATTAACAATACTCAAAGGACGAAAATATATTGATTTAGGCACATTTGTTGGATACTAAGTGCCAAGAAACATTTGGGAGTTGAATATTGAACGACTAACGGATACATAAAAGACAGTGCTAGAGACTTCAGGAAAAAAAAGACTGAAATTGAATAACGATTTTAGGTAAGAATTGGAAATATTTATTTCTCCATCCTAAAGGAAATAGACTGTTGGATTATTTATCTATATATCCATTGATCAAACTATCTGTTATTGATTTATTGACTGATTTTTTGTGACATGCAAAATTTGGTACAACCATTCGTATATAAGAGTGATTATTATTTCCTGTAGATTTTTATTGGGAGAATGTTTCGATGACGTCATTGGAGTATTATCTTTCTTTCCATCCATAAAGTATTAGCTTCATTTTTATTTACGTTCTACTGTTCGCATTAGACAGCTTTAATGGTACAGACGTTCTTTGTTTTTCTAAGTTGGAATTGTTAGTTAGTTAGTTAGTTTGAGGGTGAACATGGGTGGCAGAAAAGCCGAGCACCGCGACCTGAAAGATCTTTTGAACTATCCCACGGAAAGATGGACAGACGGAAAGACTGAGAAAGGATGGTGTGAGAAATGCAGGGGGAAACGGAGAACCCCCGGAAAACCTGCCCAGCGCGGATCGCCACCATCAACGAAGCCCAAATGACAACCGAACCTCGGTACTCAGAGGTGAGAGGCCAGTGTCTTAGCAACAACGCCAACCGCGCGGCCCAAGTTAGAATTGTTAGTCAGCTATTAGACAGTCTGCATTTCTTTAGAGGTGGTGCGTCCCGAAATTCAGGACGATCTTTCATCTTAAGAATTTAAGAAGCTGCATGTAAAGATAAACAATTAATGTTATTTAAAAATTTAAAAGACTTTTGATTTAAAAAATAATTGATTAAGTAAAAACGTTACATTTATGGACGAATTTAAAAAAGCTAACACACTTGCTTAAAATTTTTTTTAAAAAACTAAAAAAATCTTTAAAAAACATGTAATTGAGAAACCAAACCTAGGTTTCAACCTATTAACAGGTCTTCCTCAGTGAATCTGTTCACTAAAAACGTTACATGTTTGGATATGTTTGAAGAAGACGCTGTAAATAAGCGGTCGAAACATCTAATGTTTTTTACTTAATCAATTATTTTTTTAAAATAAAAGTGTGTTTGTGTCTTTTAAATAACCTTTTTACACATGTAAAATATTTTTAATGCTATAAATTAACTAAGTTAACTCCAAATTCTGAAGAAAAAACTGTAGGAAGTGTGACTTCGTAATTTAATCTTCATTTAGCCTATACTTAGAAGAAAACGACGTTTCGTTTCGAAGAATCTTGAAGATTTTCATCAAATGTGTATTGGAAAAATATAATGATCCACAAGATTTCCCCACCACCTCCCTTAGCAGTCAATAAATGACATCCTACTCTGTAACCTGTTTCGTTTGTTTCCCATCCAATAAACAAATTCAATAATAATAATAATAATAATAATAATTATAATCGTTTTGTTTTTTAATCCTCAGCTGACAGATACCATGATATTGAAGTCAGAGTAGGTGACAAGTTGGAGAAAGGACTGAACGTAAAGTTTGATGCCAACCCAGTGTGTGCAGAACTAGTCAAAGGCGGGAAACCTGGAGAAATTTTCAACTTAACTTGCAGCCCTTGTTTAATTGGACGATATGTTTCAGTTCAGATAACAAAATTATGTAGCACCTGTATGAATCGCGATGTTAATATATTAACTTTGTGTGAATTGGAAATTTATGGAGAAAAATTATTGTAAATTTGTACACAAATAAAACAGAAATAAATAAAATTTCAAGAAGCAATATTCTAATAGTGACAAATGAATTCAAAATTTAGAAATTCAGGCAGTTTCCTTTACAAAATATATAAAACTATATATTTAAAAAAAATACTAAGAATAGAACTTTGAAAAGAAAAACATTAATTAAAAAATTCATAAAAAAATAATAAGAAAACTTATAAATTATAAATAACCAAGATTAATTCAGTTTTCATACAACAGTTGGAAAATTGGTTTCGGAAACAATTTTACTATTATTCTAATTTTGGAAGATAACAGAATTCTTTTCATTTGCAGAGAAAAGGAAAAAAAAATAATAATATATAAATTTAACGCACGAAAAGTTGATGTAGCAGAAAAATTAGTATACTTACATTTAGTCCAATATTAAATAGTTACAACATGGAATAGTAGTTCAACATGCTTTACTTGATTAATATTTCAATACAATTATCAGAATATGCTTATAACTAATATTTTTCTTTTTTCAATCTCAAAAAGAAAAAAGCAATTTTTTTTAATTAATTTTTATCATCCCTTTTTATGTTATTTTTTTCTTTAAGTATTTTAATAGAATAAAATTTTTACTACAATAGCTTATAACCTAAGTAAAGTTTAACATTTAGCAAATTGTAGATTTTATTTTTTTTTCCATTAAAAAAATGTAAAAAATAACTTAATAATCATTGTAGGAACTGTTTTACTTCATGTTTATTGGTTTTGCTGTACGTAGTTCTCAATAAAAACAAAAATAAACAAAAAGTTTCAATTAAGAAGCTTTATTTATATAAAGATACACAAATCCCAGAGTGCTCCATGTATTATAATAATAATAATAATAATAATAAAAGGTCCTTGATCCGCCATATTGTTTTTGCTGGGGAAATCCAAGGTTTGAAACATACAAACATAATAATAATAATAATCTCTACGAAATCATTGTAAAGAATGATCAAGGTTTCAGTACTTTGCATCTGTTAACAGAAATTTAGAACCAAAGTCTGTTGATGCCCAAAAACAACTTAGGAAGCAAAAAGAACTTGATGGCTCCCATCCACACCAACACAGTCAAGATTTTATTGATAGAGCAGCATTTGATCCTTCAGGATCGAGGATTGCATTGAAAAATTATAGGAAATATATCATCCAAGATGGAACGATTGATTATTCTTGCAGACGATGTGGACAGGAAACAATTGAACATATTATTGGAAGTTGTTTGGACACGTTCCAGTGTGCATCATAGAGAGAAACATAAGAACGTAGTAAAGATCATGCATCAGTCACTAGCTCAGAGCTACGGTCTATGTAACTTACATTTTATTTGTAAATACATTGATGTCCTTAAATTAAGGAATTTTGCAAAATGAACTATTCTGGTTGTCTGGTCGGAACCAAACTTGATACGGGGGGGGGGGGTGCAGAAGGTCTTTCCAATACCATCCCCACACAAAAAGTAAAGGTGGCAGCACTTCCTCTAACAGAAGAAATAAGACTGTCTGAAACGTCATTGCGATAGAAGCACCTTCAGTACTATCCAGGTGTATGTGGAAGGCATAAAGAGCGTTCAGTAGGCTGTAAGGTCCTCCCGCACAGCTATGCAAGCAATGCAACATGCTGGCATACTGCACACCAGTGTCAAGCAAACTTTGGGGGATTGCATCCCACTCTTCAGTCAATGCTGTCCTCAGCTCAGGTAGCGTTCGTGGTGGTGGAATGCGTCCAGCAACACATCTTCCGAGAGAATCCCATGCATGTTCGATTGGATTCAGGTCCAGGGAATGTGCAGGCCACTCCAAACGATGGATGTCCTGATATTGGAGGTACTCGTCCACCAGATGAGCCCGATGTGGACGGGTATTGTCGTCCATGAACAGAAACTCTGGACCAGCAGCATCCCTAAAAAGTCGGACATGTTGGTGAAGGACATTGTCCCGGTACAACTGGGCAGTTATGGATCCTCTGTCGAAGATGTGGAGTAGTATACGAGAGCCCAGCATAATGCCTGCCCACACCATCATACCGCCACCCCCGTACCGGTCGTGTTCGACGATTTCGGCAAGATTAGCCCTGGTTCCTTGCTCCCGCCAGATGCGGATCCGTCGTGAATCTGTCTAGATTCACCAGGACTTGTCAGAAAACATGACATGGCTCCATTGAGCCTCTGTCCAAGGTGCGTGGTCAGTGCACCACAACAAGCGACCCCTCCAGTGAGCTTTACTCATGAGATTGCACCTCATTGATCTCCTGACATACAGACCAACTAAATGAAGTCGCCTGTGCACTGTCTGGATACAGTGGTCTGTGCTGCTGCTGCCAGCTCCCTGGCAAGGTGGCGTGCCATGCTTCGGGGGTTCCATCTGGCCATTAGTGGCAGATAGCGGTCTTCCAGGAGTGTGTGACATGTGGATGTCCTCTGCTATAGCATTGGGCAATATTTTCATCCTGCTGGAAACTTCTCCGTAAGCGAGTGACGACAGTGGTTAACACGTTCAGTGCACGAGACACTTCCACTTGTGACTTGACCTGCCTCAAGATATCCTATCACTCTCGTTTGCAGTCCAAATGGACACGATGGGCCATGGCTAACAATTGACATACAGTACTGTACAATCAGTGACCAAAACTGTCCCACAATTCGTCCTGTGTCGTAACCCGCATTGCCATTTCACAGGTGGTATTTCTTAACTTTATTTATTCAAACAGAACGGGTTTTACCATTTTTATTTTTTGTATGGGGATGGTATTGGGAAGACCTTCTGCACCCGCCTACCAAGTTTGGTCGTGACCGGACAACAACAACAGTTCATTCTACAAGATCCCTTAATTTAAGGACATCAGTGTATATACATTTTATTGTAAAATATAATCCCAATGCAGTTCTTGAAAGACAAGCATACAAATTATACTGAGACTGATCTGACAGTTATGGCCAACAGGCCTGATATTACATTGCTAGACCAAAAACAGAAAAATGCCTATTGATGTTGCTGTGCATCTTTATAATATGCATGAGGCCTAAGCTGATAAAATTCATTGAGGAATTAAAACGTGTGTTACAATAAGGTCAATCGTCATATCAGTTTCAGGAGTTATACAGAAAAACCTGAAATCCTCCATCAACTGCCATTAATTCAAAGGACAGTTTTATTAGATAACTGTCAGATTGTGAAAAATTGAATGTATAATTTTTGGAATTCTCCCGCATTGTATTTTAATTATACAATTCCGAAAAACATGATAAAAGTTGCAAATAATAATAACTAGCAAACCTGTGATCACTTAATCTTGGATTCTGAGAAAATTTTCTCCCCACCTGTGACAGCGATCACTTTCTCACAACCTACGACCTTGTCTCAGAAACCTCATGTTTCATGATAAGTCACGTGACCATCTGGTTCACCCATGTAGATAGAAATGAAAATATGAGCATCTCGGAGACCCAGGGTATCTCAGGACGTCCGGTTGACCCACGTCAATAAAAATGAAAATGTGAGCATCCTCAATACTATACCTAACATTTGCCACCTTATTTGTATTTCTGTGTCTTAAGGTTTCGGAGGAGATAGGACCAGAAAAAAAAAATCAACTTTTCTTTTATATATATATATATATATAGATGTCAGAGAAGGTATCAAGCGTAAAGACAGAAAAATTCAGAACCCCAATAAATAAAAAAAAAGATGTTATAGTAGCAAGTGTAAATCAATTAATTATTTATTGAAAGATAAAAATAAAATAATTAAATGAAACTGTAATAAATAAGGTAGATTTTGGAGATATGAAAATCCTCACATCAGATGACAAGATCTGATATCTCTCAAAATCTATCTTATTTAGTTGTGGTTTAAGGTATAAAAGGAATGATTCTGTAACATAGATATATTATTTGGATGTAAGACAATTGTTGTATTATGGTCCCTCAACTGAGCTTATTATTTGACTGAGTCAAGTTTTTAACTCAAAGAGAAAAATAGATTTTGTCAAAGCTTCAACCAAATTATACTCAGAAAAAAAAAAAAAAATACTGATGAATACTGAATTCTAATGTTAGGTAAAACGTTTAAAATGTAATAATAAAAAAAACTGCAATTTTTATTTTTATTTGATATCCATAAAAGCCCTTAGGCAGCATTCAGATTCAGTGACAAAACATTATATCCAGTTATAGTACTTGTTCAGCTATACAATATATAAAATCGACTGTTGTAATTTTAATTTATAAAAATATTTAGTATATATAAGCATTGCAGCTTTTAATTTTATTACCGAAGCATATCAAAGTATCTGGGCCCCAAATGGCCTTGAAGTTAGTCTTATTGCTTTTTAGCTACCATAAACTGTAATAGTAAAGCCGAGAGATGTAACAAAACCCAGAAAAATTGCCTTTCCCCATAATGGTTCATTATTTTCACATCCTTTGTGTTTGTAATCCTTGACCTTATTTTAATCAATAAGACCAGTCGGAAATTCATTCCAGTTGGAAGACAATCTAATTTTATACTCCTAATTCAAAGAAAATTCTTTTAAGGATTGTTCAAAACTTTTCAAAAATTTGAACACCATATAGTAAATTTTTATTCGTTATTTATTTTGAATAAATAATATTTGCTTGATTTAAATCCATTCCTTAAGATGCTTGTATTTAGTTTTCACTCTGTAATTCTCTTAACTTGACTACTGGAACTTCAAGAAGCTTAAGTTTATAGAAATAGTTTACTAACAACAGAAATTTATTTTCAATCATGGTTAAGTCTTTAAAAATATAACAGGATTACAAATGCAAGCCTTCCTCGTACAAAATAGACAATTGGGACAAAATGAAAATTACCACCAAGTGAAACTAAGTCTTAATTATTAAAAAAGCCAACTATTTTTGATAGTATGAAACTAAGTCTGTCTGTCCTCCTTTAACAACTCCCGAACAGAAGGTCAGATCAGTGAACGGACTTCACCATCGCGTTCAGAGGCCCAAACACTGTAGGAATGGGGTATTTTTGTTTCTTGTGTGCAAATAATTTTGACATTCTCCGAGTTTTAAAGTGTTCAGATTTGTTTTTGTTTTTTGTATTTTGGAGATTCCTTTTAAATAGGGCAGTTATCGTTCTATTTTTAAGGAAACTGAAGTAGAATAGTGGATAGTGTGATGGACTCAGAAGGTTGAGTGTTCAAATCCCAACCTTGAATTTATTTTTTTTATTTCGGAGATTCCGTGTTTCTGCAACTAAAATTTTAGTCATAGGAAATTGATTATGCACACGTTCAATGATCGAGTGGGTTTTAATGAGTCACCCTTAATTTTATGCTTTGTTTTGCATAATTTTTTTTTTTATCTAGTTTTTTTAAATGGAAATTAAGATTTTTGCCAAGACGAAACTACCAAAATTTAGTTCAAAACCTCACGTGTTATTTTATCCTTTTTAGTTATTTTGTATCCATTATGAAATTGTTCTAATAATGTTCTAATAATTCTTTAGTTTTTTTTGTTTTTGTTTTTTAATTTGTAATATTGGGAGCAACTTAAGAGATTTACTATGAATGAAAACCAAAGACTGCACATAAATAAACAAATCACGCCTTTGAGTTTGTTAACAGAAGGAATCGGAAATGGTTGTTTTGCTTTATTAGGAACTCATCAACCCGATCCACCCTCCCTTGATGACAAACTCAGAAAGGAGTGAAAAATAAATGGAAATCACCTTTGCTCCCAAAAGCAACTCCCGAACAAAAAATACAGTAATTAGGAAAAAAAAAAAAAAGTGCTTAAGTGCACATAAAAACCTTTTGATTCCAAAGGCATTTAATGAGTCATCCCTAAGAAGAATGAAACTCTGTTAACAAAACTCTTAACTCAAATTGTCCCAATTCCCTCTGTTAAACTCAAAGGCATGATTTGTTTATTTATGTGCAGTCTTTGGTTTTCATTTGTAATAATTTTCTTTCATGTTAAGTTCTTGTTAGAGATTTACTGTTATGAAAATTTTTCCACACAATTTATTTAAGTTGGCAAATAAAAAAAATAAAAAAATCCCCTATCAAGACATTCAAACTTGTACCTTATACTTTTGTTGACTGATATATTGTGGAGTCAACAATAATAATATCATTCAATCTTACATCAGTGTTTTCTTCCTAAAAGAATGAGCTGCAACAGTAATGTTTTTTAAAGTTCCTGTATTAGTTTAACCAATCCAGTCAAAACCCCGGAAGCAAAGGAACCCTCCAAGCAAGCACAGTTTTCAGTGAAAAAGGCAAATTTTTGAGATTATCTGCAGAATTAGTAAAGCATGTAGCATAAACAAACACAAAATATTAGAAATAAGTTAGTCAAAAGATTAAATCAGTCAATCAGGTCACTATCCCTTAAGATAATGATTACTCAAATCAGAATTATAAAATAAAAACTGCTTCCATAAAGACCTGTTCAGTGTGCAATTTTTAAAGAATGTCCAGGAACTAGTTAATATTGGAATAATTTAGAAAAGTAAAGAGAGGAGCAGTATTACAGATTCAAATCCAAATTAAGCAGATGCATAACTGACTTGTCAAGCTGGTGGCAAAGACTGGCTCGACGGTGGTCAATAAAAGTCAAGGGTCATTCAGATGGGAAAATTCTATTGAAAATTCAATCACAACTTGTACAAATGTTAAGTAGAATAAGTAACTTAATAATGAACAGATTAAGAACAATTTGCAAATTAAAATTTCAACATTGCAAGCCAGGAGGATAAACCACCAAAATGTGTGTATATTTGCCAAGAATAATACAAATATTTAAATAGTAAAAGCTGTTCTTATGTGGCCAGTCTATTATTTTATACTAAAAACTAAGATGAAAGAGGACAAAACTGTTTTTAAGTGAAATGAATGTCATGGCACTGGCCTTAGGTTAGTAATTTAATTAGACTTCAATAACATCTGACTTCTAACCAATTGATAGTTAAATGTCACATGATTATATGATAATTACATAAATGCCCACATCACTTGCTTTCAAGCAGTTCGTAAGCATCTTTCTTTTAAGTAATACACTTTCCTCAACTGTGGTGTAACTTGTATAACATCATTTTGGAATTACACGAGTTGCTAACTACTAATAAAAAACACAGAAATGTTTCATTAATTAGTTGGAACCTTTATTCATTACAACTGACTTTTAATTTTTTTTTTCTGTTGTTGCTAACAATCCCAATAGCCTATCAAGTGAATCTGCAAAATGCTACATACCAATGATTACAGACCAGAAGACAATCATTGAAGAAAAACAAATTTAGTGAAGAAGTTAACAGCAATTAAATCAGTAGCAACAAAATTCAAATATGTTTGTTGCAAGACAGTGAAGACTGATATATTTTTATTATTGTTACATCAAATTTTTAAGTGGAGTAATTTAAAGAATTCTCAGTTTCACTTTACTATTAATATATTAATAAATTAATATATTTTTATTCATTAAAATACAGACATTATCAGTAACACAGTCTGATAGTATTAACTTAAAATCCTAAGAAAATTAATTAAAAAAAAAGGGGAAGTCATTTATGTATAATCATGGTTTAAAATGTAAAGTCAATGAAAGAGTTAAATAACAACAAACAATTTACGCTAAAGATAAGTCATCTAAGCAATCATAATTCTACAGAATATTCATTTTGAAACGTTTTAGGAAACTGAATAACACTGTTTAATTTACAAAAAAAGAAAAAAATTAATAAAGAAAAATAAGGGAATAGGTGTGTGCTTAAAAAAAAAAAAAAAAAAGAAAGAAACCCACAAACACATTAATTAATAACATTTGTTATATCTTCATTATGTACACAATATGGGAAATATTTAACAATAACATCTCTCTAAGATGACAGTCAAATAAATAGAATAAATAGGGAATGTGCCATCATTTGTTTCATCAGAGCAGTGGACATCTGCAGTCTTTTAAGAAATAATACAGTTTGCTGAATTACATATATGGTTTATGTATTTCATAATTAATGCATGCAAGAAGACCTAGCAACTAAGAATATGAAGAAGTATTTGGTAAACAGAACTTGCTTCAAAAAGGATTGGCAAGCAATGTTTAGAATAAAGGCTGGACGATAACCTTCCTAAATTCTCTAATTCTTAGACTACATGAAACACATACGTACATTCTGTACATAACAATTTTGCAACAACTGGTCATTACCCTAATTTAAGATTAAAATGGATCAAGTAGAAGTGGGCCTTTTTTAAAGGGAAAAAAAAATCTAAGTGTCAAAACTTTTTTTTTTTCTTTTCTTAACAAGAAAGGAGACAAGTATTATTAGGGATACTTTTGAAAATATTCTTATTAAAACTTAATTATTCATGTATCTATGTTAAAAATATATTGACAAATGAAAAGAAATTCAGCACCTAACTGATTAACTATTTTAGACCTGTCCTAAAATGTGAATAAAATTCTGATCCTTTTTAATCTCAACTCCATCTATGAATATATATATATATACATACACATATATATATATATAAATTACATCTGACTCTCAAAACACTTAGTACTGTACATACTTAGTTGTGCACAGTATGGAATTTCTCACATTGGAATATATTAACATAGTCCTAAGAATATAGATTTTTTTTTTTTCTTTGTATAACCACACAAAAAAACAAACCTTCAGCTCTCCATATTGCCAAACCCTACAACATAACAAGACAGCGGAACAGTATGGAAAGTTAAAGGGCCAAAGTGTTTTCTTGTGCAGAAAGCAGTTACATCTAATCTCCGAATCAGTACATGTGTACATTATTACAAATCAATACTACATTTGTGCAGAACCTGTAAGTTCTGGTAGCTTTAAGTTCAAATTGTTTACTACAGTAATTCTGTATGTAAAGGAAACTACATAATCTATTTCAATTCATTTAGCAGCACTCAGCTTTTACGTAAAACAATTCAGGTTTTTATTTTTATTTTTTCCTTTTTCTTTGAAAAAATATAAAAATATATATAACACTACTTAATTATTCTTAAAAATTATGTATGAAGCAAATATGGAGTACATATTGTTTAATACTGTTTGAGCTTCAGGGAGTTAGAAAAAAAGGAGAAAAAAAAAAGTAAAAAAAAAAAAAAAAAAAATTAAAATAAAAAAAAATAAAAAAAGATTTATTTTTCAACCAGAAAAGAAATCATTTTATTTAATAGTTACAATTACAATGCACATCAACAAAACAATAAAGTCACAATTTGGTTTGAGTGCTACACATGATTTATTAACAACAATTAATCTTGATTTGAGTTGGGTGATAGCTGCAAGCACTCACAGGTCTGCCAGTTGAATACTCTGAGACAGGATGAGTTGGCTTATGTACCTGGACAGCAGAAGTACAGGCAACTTTGCTGTGTTTGCTACAGCAGCTACACAACATGCAATGATTTTGTGATAAGTGTTGATGATGAAGAGGGAGGCGGGTGATATCTGTCCTCGGCTCTTCAGAACTGTTCGTCACTTAATCATCACCACGAGTTCCTCGTACTTGACCAACTCGACGTTGCTGCAAAACAAAATATGTTTTTTAATTAGGAAACCAATTACATATTGAAAGCGGCAGGGGGGGGGGGGGATGTTATACTTTACTAAGATTATTAGTAGACCACCAAGCTAACAGCATAATAACTAAAATAAATAAATTTTATAGACAAA
Source organism: Thereuonema tuberculata (assembly GCA_023159025.1). Lineage (NCBI taxonomy): Eukaryota > Metazoa > Arthropoda > Chilopoda > Scutigeromorpha > Scutigeridae > Thereuonema > Thereuonema tuberculata. The sequence goes on from JAFIDM010009631.1 coordinate 37,940,873, forward strand.
TATGAAAAATTATAAGTTGTTAATTATGTCGACTACATGCGAAAGTCTCAGGGTTATTTTTTTCCCTCCCTCAATGTGACAAAAAGAAAACAAGCTAATGAATAAAAATGCACTCGAAAGAGTCTTCTAAAATCTTGTCAGATAGGTTTGAAGGATATTATCTGAATATTTATTATATCTCCTAAGGTAACAAACAGAATTGATCGTATTTCACTAATGAATTCATCTCACCAATTTGATTTATGAGATTATGGTGAATACTAAGTAACTGCAGAAGTTGCAAAAGAAATAATGATTAAATTTCTTGAAATGAAAATCTTTGTCTAATTATTAATTATTTGTAAAATCATAACAAAGAAAACCTTTGAGCCATGGGACGTCTTGAACTTATAGGCTTACCAGTCAAGTCAAATACATTACAAATACATAATGAAAAAATTGCTTATTTTGTGTAGAGTCACATTCTTTTTCATGATTAAATCATAATTGTACAGTAAATGTTGTCGGATATAATGATCTTCATTGTCATTCTCATAAAATTATTAAGCTGAAGAAGTTCTGATCTCTCAACTAAACATTTTAATTTTTATTTTCTGGAATGCTGCCTATCGCTCGTCTCCTGCTTCAAATTATTTTCTATCTTACAAAAGATATTTCATGTTACACTTTTAAATCTTGTGTTTGAATAATGTAATCGTTTGATCGTTAAATGATCAAAGTAATTAAAAGTAACAGATTAGTAGATTCTGAACAGACTTTATCAGACTGTGGAAATACTTACCCTATCTAACTCTTCCCTTGTCTCTTCTTCAAGAATTCGAATGTCTTCCATGGTCATTCCATGCCATCTATCAATCCAACAGAACACTTGTCGATGGAAGTTGGTAAATATCCTGCGCTCAGACTAAAAAACAAAAAAAATTATTTTACAATGCTGAACTTTAAGTTTTATTATAATGTTTAAAAAGAAAATAAATATGAAAGATTTTGCTAGTTAATATATAAATTTCTAAATTTATCTTCATCAAAGGAGTAATTTTGATCCATAACAGAATCGTGATTATTTTTTTTTTTTTAAATTGATAAATTGATCATCAAAACATCCTCTATCAGCAGTGTTTATAAACTCAGGAAATCCTTCTCTCCGTATACTAAAATCTTACTAAAACTTATCTCCTTTAATATTTTAAACAATTAACACTTTAAAATAGACTTGCATAAAAAATGAACTAAAACTGAACATTTAAATATTTCCAAGTTCCAAGTAATACTTTGATATCTTATGAAAGAAATCATAATTCAAATAATCTTAAAATCCTTTGATAATTCTGTTTTAACAATAATTTCTTTTATCTGCTCTATAGGAAGCAAAGCACAAGTCTAGCTCTTAAAAGAATTGAATTTCTTAATATACTCATTAAAATGCATTTCAACCATCTGTTTATGATGTGCTACACTATGAAATTACTGTTCTTCTACAATTCATACTATTAATGACGAACTTATATTGCTTTGGTATAGATGAAAAGTCCAAAACATTTGTACTTTACCTTCTGAATGTAATTCTCTACACGGTTTTGAATCCCAAACCACTTGAATTCTACAGTAACCAATTTATAAGCACACATGACAGGTGTCACTTTATTCTGAAAAGAAAGTTATAAAATTAATAAATTGCATTATTTAAAGATAGGGGAAGGGGTGGGGGAAATCAACAGTCACTTAAAAATTTTCATACTGAACTAATAAATAGTATTACTTGATTGAAATATGTGCTTGTCAAGAATGGTACACAGAAGATTCCGAGGAATATAACCTTCAACCATCAAAAATGATGGAAAAGAAACAAATCTACAATACTTGTCCTTGAATGATTATGAGCCTCAAATGTAATATACAGCCTTTTTGTTTCTTTTTCTTACTTCAAAACTTTTGATAATTGTCACACTTCCCCCAAATTTCAGCCTTGCCCTGCAATCAGTACACATGCATAACTTTTTGTCGTAAATGTGTGTTTGCATATCAGCTGTACTATATATATATATACAGTGAAACCTCCACTAACGGACACTCCCGAAAAGCGGACACCCCCCAATAGCGGACAATTTTGCAATCCCCAGTCCGTTAATATAGACGTTTCCATGTATTGACCTCCGATTAGCGGACACTCCCAATAACGGACAACATTCTACAGAAAATGAATGATCTTATGTTGTTTTTCAAAAGCAATAGAATCAGGCTACAGTAATATGTAGCGTCCAGAGGAAATTTTGAAATTACAGATCACGAACGCCAACAAAACTCCAAACACATCAAAGTTCGGAAACGGAGACAAGTGCGATCGACTCTATTGTCTTCGATTGGTTTCGTGCTGCACGAGTAAAAAAAAAAAACATTCCCATTAGTGGGCCATTATTGCAAGAAAAGGCTTTGGAAGCAAAGGGGACTCTGAAGGCCTTGCAAAGTTAAACGATTTAAATATTCATATTGAGAAACATGTTTTCAATGCAAAAAACAAGTGTCAAACTCTGTTAACTGATTACTTTAGTTAATAAAATTAATTTTCTAATCCATTTGTCTTACTTAAAAAATGATAAAATTAATACTGTAATTAATTTTGTCATTAATTTAAGTAAGACTAATGGATTAGCATTCATTTAAAAAGGAAAATAGTAAACAATTTGCAATTGTTCATATTTTCTCATACGGCAATGTTAATTGTAGAAATTTAAGATTGTACTTAATTTTTCATTAAATGACATGCTATAAGCTAAAAAATGAAAAAAAGATAGTCCTCCCCAATAACGGACGAAACTTCCGGTCCCGTGACTGTCCGCTATTCGGAGGTTTCACTGTGTGTGTGTATATATATATATATACAGGGTGTTTCAAAAATACACGGCATAATTTCAGGTATGTATTTCCCACATGTAGACAATCAAAATAGTTCATTACAACATATGTCCGGAAATGCTTCATTTCCGAGTTATGGCCTTCACAACATTGAAAATCACCGGAACGTTTTTCGTATTTACAGATGAAGCACAGTTCACACGAGATGGCATAACAAATTTCCACAATCAGCATGTATGGGCGTATGAAAACCCAAATGCAACTGTTGTATCTCATCACCAGGTGCGGTTCTCCCTCAACATGTGGGCCGGTATCATTGGTGATCGATTAGTTGGACCCCATGTACTTGTAAACAGACTTACGGGGCAGGCGTACACAAACTTCCTGGAAAACACCATACCTCATGTTTATGACGACACTCCACTGATCGATCGTCAGCACGCTCACTTCTTGCATGACGGTGCTCCTGCACACTTCAGTCGTACAGCTCGCCGGTACTTGGATCGAACGTTTCCTGATCGATGGATAGGTAGAGGTGGCCCAATTGCTTGGCCTCCACGCTCACCTGATCTGAACCCTCTCGATTTCTACTTGTGGGGCCATTTAAAATCATTGGTTTATTCGTCTCCGGTGCCTGATTTGGAATCCCTTCGGAATCGAATTGTGGCACGTTCTGAGGACATACGCAACATTCCTGGAGTGTGGGATCGTGTTCGCAGGTCATTGAGACATCGATGTGAGGTCTGTATTCAAGCAGGAGGTGGTCATTTTGAACATCTTCTGTAATGGCAACGACCGGCGGAACGAAAAACGTTCCGGTGATTTTCAATGTTGTGAAGGCCATAACTCGGAAATGAAGCATTTCCGGACATATGTTGTAATGAACTATTTTGATTGTCTACATGTGGGAAATACATACCTGAAATTATGCCGTGTATTTTTGAAACACCCTGTATATATATATATATATATATATATATATATAAATGCTTTTAAATAAATAATAAAATAAGTCATTTATTTATTTAATAAACAATAGTATGTTGTCATTTAACTATTACTACATGTGAAAAGAAATAAAGAGAAGCTAAACTAAGAAGTATTGTCATAAGAATAAGGCATTTAACAAAACAAAACTTACTATGAAACTATAGTTTATGACAGAAAATATTCATTGAAAAAATCTTTAAGTAACTGATCCCTCTCAAGATTTATTCACACTTTCCTGTATGCTACCAACACTCTGGAAACCACAGAGATATTCCAGTTAGAAAAAGGAAAATTTTCTCATGACTCATATCTTGTTCAGTTTTTATACAAATACATATTAAACCAATAAGTTCTGAAAGAAAGCTTAGAGGCAATAGAAAAAGAAAATCTAGAAACAATTATCTGTATCTTATAATATTCTGTAATATCTTAAACTTCATATTCAGGCCTTCAAGAAGAAATATATAGTTTGACTATTAATCCAGACATTACTTTAGCATTACCACCTTGGTTACTATTTTAGCCAATGGAAAGCATTCAATTTTTTTATCTTATTTAAGCTTTATAAATCTATATAAGGAGGCACAGATTACAGGAAAATTAGATTACAAAAGAATCTAAACAAAAAAAAACACTAGCTTTAAAAGAAGACTAGCTAAGCACTATGCAACAGTTCCTTTATCAAATTTGACAACTAAATACAATGATTCATACTATTTGATGGTAATTTTTAGTCAAAGCTGTTCGTCCATGAACTTATAACTGCAAAAAGTTTAAAGAAAAATTGTAAACCATTTACACGAAGGCACTAAACGTAAGGACAATGATCTAAATGTAAACTTACCATCCAAGCTCCTACAAGTGGTCCCCGTTTTGTTTTAACAGATTTAAATTTTGTTGGATCTTCATCTTCTTTATAATCCTTTAGATAAAAATTTTGGAATTATTATCTGCACAAAATGTTTGTAAAATATTCAACAGATGTCTCAACGAAACAAAATTAACTTACACTGCTGTGAATAGGATCATTGGCAATGTCAATTAACACCACTTCACGCTGCTTCAATTTCTCAGGTGACAAATAGTGTGCCTTAAAAAAGAATATTTAAAATGCTTAAAATACTCAATATGAGCAAATCTAACTCAGAATAGTAATATTTATATACAGCATTGTTTGTTTTTTGCTTGTAATTATTGCGTAAGCTTGTAAAATACTGATTTTTTTTTGCTTTTTAAAAAAAAAAAAAAATTTGGCTCAATTACAATCTAAAATCAATTATAAGCTTACATTCTGCTGCTCTCCTGTATCTCCACAATGCATGGTTTCAATGGAAATGAAAAAATTGTCTTTCATGAAATCTGGATTCTGTGTAGCAAAAAAAAAAAAAAAAAGAATTAGCATTTAAACCCTTATTAACGATTCATCAAATTATAATCTCGTTACTTTGATCTCTATTTGTCTTTTTAACATGCCATTCCTAACATAAACCTAGACCTGCAAAGGATTTACAAATTTTTAGAAAGTATCAGTGGATTGTCACTGTACTGGAAGCCATTTTGTTTTGTTCTCAGCTCCTCACTATCTGCTTAGTTTTCATTTTACTACAATGGTCGAAAGTTTTAATACCATCTCATTAAAAGAGAAACCCAATGTTTTAAGTTAGGCTACAGTTGATGTCAACAAGATAATTTCATGCTTCATTCCTTCTATGAAAATAAAAGGTCACACTCTCATGATAACTTGTTCAGAAACTGAAATATTCATGAAGTGCAATCATTCTCAGCAGTACCAAGTATGATTTTTCCCAGACGTACTGAATTTTGAAATGCACTTTTCCTTTACATGAACAAAACCTGTAAAAACATTACTGTATGATATTTAAATAGAAGTTTTTACCATTGAATTAAGCAATTGTAACAAAAATAAAGTTAAGTCTGAAGGTAAAATTTAAGTTTTTTTATATCAAATAGCAATCGTGCATCTAAAGAATAAAGTTATTTTCCCTGAAATTCATAAATGTCTCTCATTCTTTTCAAAAATCAATCACAAAAATGTTAGTGAAATGCTAATTAGAATAGAAAGTAGGATGGAGCAATAAAGGATAGTCTTTCTATGGCAATGTTGGTTTTAGACAAAATATTTATCAATAGAACAAAATGTAAAGCTCAGGTTCTATATACTGTATTTGGAAAGCTGCAGTTAAATTAATTATTTAAAAGTAAAAAGTTGGAATACATAAATCCCTCCCAAATTATTACAATAAAGGAAATGATTTAACTAAACCCATATAAAATCCAAAACTTGTAAAGATTAGAGAATGCACTCTATTTTAACTCCCCCTGCCCCAACATTTAGCATTTTTAAGTTGCAATATCATTTACTCCTCCTTTAATTTTAGCTTCTTAATATCACTGACACCATTTAAAAAAATATTTTTTGGTTATTTCTGGCAAATGTTTTTTTTTTTTTTTACTTGTTTACTAAAAAAAAAATTATTATTAATTAAAGACTATTTGAAGAAATAGAACTTAGAAATTCAAAGTATTTAACATTCAATTAAATAAAAAAAACTTAACATTCAAACAACAGATAAATATTAAATAAAAAAATACTGTATTTTTTGAAGCAAAATATTATGTAAGAAATACTGAAGCAAAATCCTAAAGCAATTAATGGAATCAGACGGCAATCTATTCTCTGTTCAAGATTTTGATGAAGTCTATAATTAGAGATCTTAATTCAAAAAGAACTTTAAAGAACTTAAATATTTTAGATTTATTTATTAACAGGCAGAACACCTGCTTTTATTACCACAAGTATAAATAGTTAACATTTCATTAATAATATAATGTTCATCTTTGCTGCAAGCAAATGATAATTTCTAGAAAAATAACCATGGCTTAATGTCAGGATGACCTATGTCTAGAGAGCTAAAACTAAAATTCAAAACTACAATTAAGTTATTCTATAATACACTTTCTATACAAATATCTTTGTGTACATGTTCTTTCCCGAAATCCACTACATGTTTCATGGAAACTACGATAAAATGTATGTCAGTATTTTATTAAACATAGAAATTTTTGTAAAATCAATTAAAATTAAATAAGACAATTATACTTACTGTGATAACTATTGTCAGGATTTAATCATGAAAAGAAATATTAGAAAAAAAAATAAATTAGTTGTGCAAAAAAACCAAACACTGTAGCTGATTTTCTTTTTAAAGCAAAGTTATTATAAAAACACAGATAATAGCCAAGTTACTAAGTCTACCTTTCTTATTGAATAAATTCACCCATTAAAAAAGTAGTCTCGAAATTGTGAAGTAGCATCGGCACCATCTTTCTTCACTAAAATCCGAGGTAGTTTAAAAGCATAATTAGAATGTAAAAAACAAGTTGCAAGCATTAGAGAGTTTGATAGAAAAAGCACTTGCTGCTGAAACTGATCCTAGCACAATAATATTTTCAACACTTGAAAGCAAATATTGTAATTACTGTCATTAATGATAATTACTTCAGCTGAAGTTGTTTGTTTTGTTGTTTTTTTACATAAAACTACTTATAATAAAGCTTAAGATAACTGCCTAAAGCAAATTACTTCAACTAGAGAATGTAATCAAGCAAGCATAGCAAAATATAGGAAAACCTGAAGAAATATATTAAAGCAGAAAGTCTGTCTTTCTTTATTAAAAGCAATCAATACTGTAGGAAATATATGTTTGTCAGATGATATATCCTTTCTTCTAAAAAACAGAAAACTGAAGGTTAGTTTGATAAGCATCTTTTAAAAGGAATCAATGTTACAATAAAATTGGAACTTGACATAAAGCTTCAAAGAAAAGAAAACTACAGTAAACCTCACAATACAAGGCTAGGTGTAATATTTTTTTTGCTTAATTTTTTTGAATCTTTTCCTAACAGCTTAATTTGATTGTAACTCAGCAATTTTAAATAATCTATCTTTAAACTTAATTGGCAAATTATAAGGGGCCAGCTTTACCTGTTTTACAGTATGGATATGCATTCCAGGCTTCCTCATGAACTTCCAAAGACCCTTTAGGAAGAAGAAGTCGAATGAACGCTGGAACTTTGCTAAAACAAAGGGAAAAATAATTTTCAAAAGTTGCAATTTTAACCGATTCGAAAATCTTAATCCATAACAATACATTACTGTCAAGGGAGACAAAACAGGAAAAAACTGGTTCAAAACAGCATTCTCTAAACCAGTGTTTCCCAAATGCCAGTCTGCAGATCAGTGCCAGGCTATAATGATGTTTTAACCAGCCCAAAGTGAAATAATAAAAAAAAAAAAAATAAAATAAAATAATATAATTTTTTTCCAGAAAAGGCAAATAATTTTTTTTTTTTTATTTGATAATTCACAATATAATAAACAATTGGACAAACTTAGTCAAATCCTCAAAACTTTTCAAATTTGATTGGTAAGTGAACTACAAAATTCTGGAAATGAATGCTCTAAAGAACTGCTTAAAGTAAAAGTTAAAGTATTAGTGTCCCACTAGGTCTATGTGGCCCTTGGGGTCGTGGGAGCTAAGGCTCTTGGCGTTTCTGACCAATTGAACTAAGTTGAGGTCGGGTGGTCAGCCCAACGCCCATCTGCCTTTATCCCCCAGGAAAGAAACCCAGTACCCATTCAACAGAGGGCTGTGTAGACTCTAGGACCATTTGGAGGAGAATGGAGCATGGAAAAACCCTTGCCAAGGCCAGGATTGAACCAGCCACCTCCAACCCGCAGACAAGTGCTCTTACCTACTTGGCTATTGGGCCCACCAAGAACTGCTTACCATAATAAAAATTATAAGTTTAGAAAAGCTATTACCGTTTCATACAGCTGAATGTTAAAATAAAATGGAAATTCTTAAGATATATTTATATATAAATGACATACACTAACAAACAAAAATTCAGAAAAATTTTTATTTTTATTATAAACCTTTTTTTAATAAAGCATATTTCAGGTGCATATATAATCTCTAAACATGAATCACCAAGTTTATTAATTTATAATAAATAATACCTTTCTTATTTCATGGCTAATTTCGTTACAACATTAAATGCAATGAAAAGCAAAATTTACATAAATATTATTTGAAAAAAGTGCTTTCATTATAATGAAATCACTTTTTTGCCCAAAATGAAAAATGAAATAAAAAAATTTTACCTCACAATTACAAAGGTTTTGAGAAAAAAATATTTGTAGGACTGTTCCTATTCTCTTAGATTTCCATTTTTCAACTACTGTTGGATTACCAACACAATATTTCCAAATGAAAGTAAAGAAACTTAAAACACTGGAGCTTTAAGGGTGTGTGTGAGACAGAAAACTTTTCTTTTCAAAAAAAAAAAAAAAATGCAATTATTCTTTGATCAAGAACATTAAGAACAATAAAGGTCAAAGTAGCCTGAACTGATCAATTTAAGTTTTTTGTGTTTAAATCTGAAATGTATATTTTTGAGCAGTGAAAGAGTGATGTTTAGTAGCTGGGGTTCAATCACATTTAGCTAGAGTCTGTACTTGTTTATCAGCCTCTGGCGTCGATCCTTTTTTTCCAAAATTACAGAACCAATGGATGATACAAAGTATTGACATGGAATCTTAAAAGACATTTGTTTCCTTTTGCTGTTAATGTTTATTCAAGCTACATGATCAAAGCTCGAGTTCATTAGAAGTAGTTTGATGAAGAAAACACAAGTGTGATGTAGATTACTCGAGTTCATTAGAAGTAGTTTGATGAAGAAAACACAAGTGTGATGTAGATTATGTACATCCATATACAAATTAAAGAATCTGTAATGTAACAATGCATAGCATAAATCACAGATTAGAGAAAACAAAAAGGAAAATTTTTCAGAAGCTTCTTTATTATGCTGTGTTTATCATGACATTTTGTTTCTTGAAGTATTTGGTTTGAACAATGTATCAATAGTATAACGTACCGGAATCAATGACAGGAGACCTATTGGCAGGCTGTGGGCAGTGGCAGTAGCAGATGCCATTAGAATGTCATTAAGTGTTGTTTCCTGACTGGAATCAAATTCAAGATAAGGGAAGTGTTTGAAGGCAACGTACAGTCCTGTATGTCATTCGAAAAGGCAGTGTGACAGCTCAGAAGTATAGAGACTGTTAAATCAGATCTATTGTAATGTCAACTCATGTACTGCAGCAGTCAGTGATCCGTTCCTTTTCATGGATAACACTTGATCTTAGAGCATGGCTAGTGGATAGCTTGCTTGAAGAGGAGGGAATTGATCATATTCCCAAATGACTTAAAATCCCATTGAGCATGCCTGATATGCCCTTGGCAGATACATTGAAGCTAGACCAGCACCTCTGCTGACTCTTTTGTCAACTGGAAAATGCCCTCATTGAGTAGCAAAGATATCCCTATACCCTCTGCAACCCCATGCCACACAGATGTGCAGGGGTCTTAGCCGTTCGAGAGGACCCCCCACCCTACTATAGGCAAGTTACCACTATGGAAAATTCATTTTCCTTGCTGTACAGGTACACATTGTTCTATAGCATATCACATAATGTGCATTAAAAATTTGCCAATTTGCTTTTTCTTACCCATATTACTGAATACTCTACTGTATCTTCTATAAAAATAATATTTTACATTGAACAATGTCAGTCACATGATTTCCTTACAAAAAATCTTGCTCCTCTAATTGTTTTGGCCATTAAATAGCTTAACCTATCAAAACTTTATCAACATAAGACTGGAAAGTCAAAGGACAACATGTTCAATAAATAAATAAATAAAAAATATAAATAAACTTTTTGTCCAGTAGTGCAGTATATATTCCTAGACAGCTTAAAGTCTATTATGAAGAATCTGTACTTCGATTCAATAATTCCCTTTTGTTAGCAGGTTATCTGAACTGTCATCAATTCAAACCAAATCTACTATTCTGTTACACATTTTAAATCAATAGAATTAATTATTAATTATTTCTCCTTAGTTAAGAAGCCTCACCCATCTGCACAAATTCAGTGAGGAATTGGCAACAGTGCTTTTCTTTAACTTCCATTTGAAAAGTTTTTTTGCTTGAAAAATTCTTGCTTAAGCTTTATTTCTCCCTATTTGTTAAAAGTTGTTGGGAATCAAAAATAAATGTGGGAGTTTATGAAGTCCTTAGATTTAGACAGCCATTATATTTTAATGTAGTAATATTATTCAAAAAGCTTTTAAGCTATCAAAATTAATTTATAAGAATTTCAAATTATGCACTTCACTTCAATACATAATTTTTCTACATATATTACACTTACATAATTTCTTAGTAACAACTAAATCACATTATAAACCAAAATAAAATCCATCATTTAGCAGCTCATAAAAACATGAAACTGTTAATCAAACGTCTTTAAGTTCACTGTTGTGAAAGATTTGTTCAAACACTTGGTCAGTACACAATTAAATTTGAAAAATGCACATTTCAAATACAGAAGAAAGGATATTTACTAAATTAAAAAAATAAGAGCCCAAATGTCACCTAGTGATGAGAATTTGGGGGGGGGGGGGAAAATAAATGTACATTCATATCAACTAAAGATCAATGCTGCTTAATCAAATGCAAAAAAAAAAAAATGTGCCTTCTGAAAATATATCGATTAGATATGAGTTATTTGAGCTAATTAAACGCAAAATTTACATGAAGTAAAGGTTCCTTAAAGCAATTTGAACTAATGAATAAGATAAATTGTACACTGCCATTTTATTTTTATTTTCAAAAAGAATTAAGACTGACAGTATGTTGCCAGTATGCTGGAAAGCGACATGCCAAATTAAAAATAGGAAATCATCAAATCAGATTACTAAAAATGGCACTCAGAAGATCACCTCTGATTTTGGGTATTGAGGATACATTAATGAGAATCTTTATTTTATGAACAATATCATTGACAGATCTGAATGCGAGCATTAAATATCATTATGATTTATCTACTACATGCCACTGTGTGGTATAAATGTCAGTGCCCTATGGAAGAAGAACTTCTCTATGTGAAATACAGGCGTCATTGGTCTTTCTGAGGTACTTTTAATGCTTTATTTACCCTGGTGAATTTCTTGTCCACATTACTTGCATTTAATCAAATAATTATTGATGTGCTACAAAAACAACAAATGATGCAATTCCAAATCAATGACAATATGAAAAATATAGTGTTTTAACTATAACAAAAAAAGGTGCATTTTTAAGAAGCAATTAAAAAAAAAAAAAAAAAAAATCAACAAATAGCTTTAAATCTTGCAATAATGAAATTAAACATTTCTTCAGTCAGAAGCACTGGTAGGCTCCCATTGTGAACTGGAATGATGGGAATTTTATGATTGCTTGACTGAGATCTTTGTAAGATGGATTTTTAATTCTCCTTTAGTCCTGGTCTGATGGTTAGTGGAAACTAGCCAAAACATATCACTGTTGTATTAATATTTGTAATTTAAATTTGTGTGTGTTTTCAATGGTTTTTAACCTTTGTAATTATTGTCCACACACGTTAAATTTTATGATTAAACATTTCTTTCTTACATATCAGACAGGAGGACTCAAATAGATTCTCTTGCTTTCAACTGCCAGATTTTACCACTAGAGAGAATGCAATGGTCATAGTGGTTAACTTAACATTTAAAAAGTATTCTAGGAGCCTTGCAAGACGACCAGTAATTCATCTGCTACATCCAGAAGCAGAAATATCATCAATAGAAATTCAAATTTATAGTTGACTTAAGTGTTCAAACTTTATTGTTTCAGCATTACACATTATTAATTTATTTTTCAAGTTTAAAATCAAAATTAAGCAAACTATTTCATTTTTTTTCCCTAATTTTTCACTATGCTGGACTCAAAGCATTTTTATTCTGGGGAATGGCTAAATGACATTATTAAAAAAGTCTGTACAGTCAAAGCTTAAGTAGGTAAGGATTACTTCTGATCCCCAACTTCATCCCAAAAGTCATGGAACTACTGGATCCTATATCTCCAATGCCCCCAAAGGGGTCCAACACTATCTGTAAAATGGGTCAGTTCCAATTTTTTTCAAATTATAGATTTATTAATTAAAAAGACAAGCAATATGAAAGACTGAAAAATTCAGTAACTGAAATGGACAGAAAAATACAAAAGAAAATCAGTCTAAACAAATCTGATTCATTTCCGTTAAGCAAAATCATCCTTGTAACATGCATGGTATTGAAACTCAGATAATTTCAAAAACAAATGTATGATTACAAGCAGCAGAAATGAGCTTTCTATACAAAAATGTTTGGTTATTCATAAGAGCATAATGAGAATTACGAATTCAGTAAAGATTGGACATGACAGTCTAATGGACAAATAAAGAATTATAGAGGGAAAAGTGGAAAGATCCCAAAAATGAAATGGGAAAAGTAAAATTACTTAAAAAGTTCTGAAGAATAGGCATCCATGAATATAAGCATTATAACAGTTATCCTAGACATACAGCTTTCAGCAAAGGGTTTAGTAGTAAATCCTAAGATACTTTTATTTCACAAAATAATGTAAAGACAATCCCAAACAGAATACAACATACTTTTTGTGCCCCTCAACTTATTTTATTTATTTATTTTTTTGATGAAAACAGAAAGAGTCAATGAATTCAAAGTCTGACTATTACATTTGGAGCTGCTGAAATTGGTGATTTTACATTACACTCATTCATTAGCTTGAGATGAAGTCTGCCAATTGTTTTAGTGGTCAAGATATGACTACTGGCATACCTGCTTGTTTCAATTCATTACTACAGATCAGAATATTGAAGCCATATCTATCTATCTATCTATCTCAAACCCGAGAATAAATAAACATCAATATCTACCACAGATTAATTATTATGCCTTCTCTTCCCTAAAGATCTAAAGTTCCCTAAAGTTGATCTTGTATATCTGAAGAGTAATGAATTAAAAAGTTTTCTTGATAGATTTACTCAAATGAAATGTGCATCCTCAATTTTTCAAAAATACATCTACCTATATAATATACACACACCTCCGTCAAAATTTTGTTAATCTGTACTTACTGCATTATGAAGATACCACAACTGAAACTGTTGTTGTTGTTGTACAGCCAATGGATTACAAATCATTGTATGTGAAGATCTGATTCTATAAAGTTATTCCCAATCTTCTACTTAACTAGTTCCATCATTACTACAACAAACAACAATGGTGAGGAATTGCTTTTGACTTATTAATAAAAAAAAAAAAAAAAAAGTCCAGCAGCAGAAAATGTCTGTAAAAATTTAATCTGAAAGTTCCAAGAGGATTCAAACTATTGATATATATTCACACAATAGCCTTTAAAACTTTAGTGCAATACATATAAATAACGTACATGATTCTTATATAAGTCATAGTAACCATGGCTTGTGGCTTTGCAATTGAGGAGCTTAGTTTCAGAACCCACATCTCCAAAAATTGCAAATTCCGAGCCAATGGAGTTTTTGCTACGTTCAAATCAAAACCTGCCGTTTGCATACAGTTTATCTTCAAAAACCGAATTAACAATGTACTGCGATACGATTTCGATACGAGTGCTGTTTCAAAGCCCGCCATGTCCAATGTGAATGCATTATCAAACTCCTATTTTAATTTTGGAGATGGCGGGTTTTGAAACTAAGCTCCTCAATTATATATTTATATAAATATTACTTATTTATTTCAACTATAAAATTTGACATATTTCAATAGTAAGAGTCCTCATTATTAGCAAGTTTGCATTTGTAAAATCTGCAAACAATGAAGCCATTTCCAGTAGAAACTAATTTGAGATTGTATTCTTTCATAATCTTAAAAAATACATATATTGTGAATTGAATTGAGATAATAATGATACAGTTGGTATCACTACTGAACAAGTGATAAATTTCTGTGTGTATGCAAAGAGGAATCAATTCCATAATTATTCAGTAAGTTCAAATGCCTCAGTTCAGCTACAGTATACTTCTACTGCCAAGGTACTTTGGCCCAAAATATGTTTTGCTCGACTCAGAATTATTTCTATTATTCTATAGGATAAGATTAATTGTTAAAAACTTCACAACTAGATTGATTTGGATTTTAAAATAAAAGATTGTTCAAGGCTGCTAATAACTCCGAGTTTTCATTAGTAGCAGCACTAAAAATTCCCCCAACTTTAGATGGGCTACAGATGTTAGTGATATTTCACTTTTTATATATTTTTCCCCAATCATCTGCTTATTCCCGTTAATTTTTTCTAGATTCTGAAAAATTTCTTTGGGAGCCACACTTCACTGGCTTGCTGGAGGAGATTAATATAAAAAAGAACCTTTTTATCAAATGTAATCTCTACATAAAGCTATTATCATTAGCAAACAGTCACAAATTAGTCAAGTATACTTTATCCTATATAGAAGACAAAATTTCTGGGTCTTAGAAACATTAGGCCTATTACAAAAAAGGTCCATTAGATGGGCTAGTTTTTAACCCTTTAAGCCAGTAAGATGTATATGCATACGTTTCCATGTATCTGTCTCACAGCTGGTTTGATGTACTGGGGTACTTTCTCAGCAGAGGTAGATAATTGGTGGCCTCCCCGCTGTTATTTTTCTATCCAATTCTGTAATTTTCCACTGACCGAGAGACAATGAAATATACTTATATTTTAGTGGTGGAACTTAAATTTCCATGCCGTTGTTGAACCAGTAAGAAACTTTTCTTTTCCCCTCTTTCTTTTCTCAAGAAAAAAAAGTAGCAATAAAGAGACGTATGCAGGAAAGAAACTCGCCAGCCTGAAGGGTTATAAATAACCTGAAATAGACTGGGGTTAAGTCATTGCAATACTCTTTTGTAAAGAATGGTAAAAGTTGTGTTTTTTGTTGTTTTTTTTTTTCAAACAAAAAAAGAAATGTGGTGAAACTGGAGATTATGGTACAAAGCTGGCAGTGAAGGAAACTGCAGACATAGTTTCAAAATGTTTTCAATATAAACATCCGTGAGTGCACGTTACCTCGATTTACCTAATCTAAAGCTAATCGGCACATACGCCTGGGTGCAAAGCACCAACAGCTGAGTCTATACTAAGTTAACTGTTTTTCCTCCTCTCAGGGAAGTGGTAACAAGGCAGTCGGTGATGTATCCTTGTGCAGGTTGACATATTCTCCGATTTAGCCATAAATCCTTAATATTCTGAATTTGGTATTTCAAATCATAAGCAACAAAATCAAAATTGTTTACACTAATACTAATTGCACATTTTTTTTTTAATAATAACAATCAGCAGAAACTCTTGCATAATCTACTGGCGAGTATGAAGGTTCTTGATCTCAGTTTAGAAGAACTTGGCCACTCCAATTTCTTTGAAACATAAAAACTGTAATGATGATCCCAGTTTTAATGTAGATGTTCAGTAATCCTTGAACTGAATTAATTCTTCTTCTTCTTTGTTTTGGTTCAGATTGGCTTTTATTTCAGATACCTCTACATTATCACCTTGCAAAAATAAACAGCAACAATAACCATAAGAATGTTCCATCACCCTTCTAGTTTAATGAATCCTTTTTTTTTTAATTCATCTAACAAAGTAATAATTAATTAATTAACTATGTCTGCAGCAATATCTTATACATTAAATCTATTTCTTCTAATATGAATTTTTTTTTTTTTTAATATCTTTATGAGCATATTCACACACACACAAAAAAAAAATTATTTACTGAAATGTGTTTCTGAAATCATTACAAATACCTAGACATTCACATCCTGATGATATCAAAATGATCCTCATTTTGATAAAAAATGAAATAAAGGTAAAATTTATTTTAAACCCCCCCCCCCCCCCAATACATACACCTCAAAAAAATCCTCAAGTCAGTTTTTTAAGTGTACTCTCAAAATTCAATACATCTAACCCCCGAAGAACACGATTAATTGGTTCCGTGTTCTTCGAAACCGTGTTATTCAAGACTACAAAAAATGGGATTCCGTTTCAAGTGTGAAAATAATAACAAAAAAAAAGTTACGTTTTAATTTTTTTTTTGTTAAATATAAAATTAAAAATTTTTATTTTTAAAAAATTTAAAATACTTACTATTAAAGAAAAAATTATTTATAAAATAATTATGAATAACATTTATAATGTCAATAGGGAAAAAAATAATCAAAATAAGGGAAAAAATAATTAGATACAATTGGTTAAAAATCTTTCAAATCAATAAATTGAAAAATAATTTTGGTTTAAGATTGGAAAACTATATAAAATATAAATTATTCAGTCAAATTAATTGGGAAAAATAATTCTAAAACACTAAAGGTATTAAAAAGGTTAAAACTTCATTAATCGCTGACTTAATTGTGAGAATATTACTCTTAAATGTTTAACTACTGTAATTTTATATCAAATAATATATCTATATTATTATTTTTCAAAAGAATTCCTGGAAAATTGTATAGTTTGAAACCGTGTAATTCGGGGGAAGGTATCCGTGTTCTTCGAAACTCGTGCTCTTCAAGTACCGTGTTCTTCGAGGGTTAGGTGTACATTTTATTACCAGTTATCATAACCCCCCCCCTTTCATAAAACCTATTTCCACAATATGTTATGGTAATCTTTAAAATGGAAGATTACTTGTGATCAATTTGCACAAAAGAAAGAGGACTCAAAAGATTAACATATTAACAGAGTTTGACAAGCTTAATACATGTAAAAGTATCAATGCAATTTGATAAATACCACTCTCATATTAGCTTGCTAACTTCACTGTAGTTTAATAGCCTTTATTTTAGTTTCTTTGAAGAGAATAACTTAGGATCAATAGACGATTTTAAACAGTTTACCACATAAGAAAGACCACTTACACAATATATACACTTACACATCTTTACATCATGACTGTAGTGTTTTTTCGTCATCAACCAACATTAATAAATTCATTGTTAATAGTCTAAATATTAAAAATATTAAAATATTTCCATTAATCACAGTTCTTATTTGATACAAACACTGGTATTTAGATAAATATTATATACACAGAAATTCAACTTCTGAATAACTGTTTTTCCAAATGTTCAATGTTTCAAGATTTTAAGAATTATAGTTACTAAGGAAGAGCAAAAATGAAGAAAATATTTGTGTGTTATATGGAAATCTTCATGAGCAGAATAGATATGATTTTGAATTACTTTCTTGGTACAGCAACCAATACTTACCACTGAAATTTTAACTCTAAACATCTTTTGGACTCATTCTTGATGGGTTTTTTTTTTTTTTCCTTCTCTTTCATAATTTCAAAATTTCAGGATAACAGTTTTGGAAGCTAATAACTTTAGTCTATTGCTAAATTATTGTATAAATACTGAAATAAAAGTGACAGGAATTCAAGTATGTAAATAATAAATATTGTCAAAATGCAACATTTTGAAGGTTAAACTTTAAAAACATTTCATTTGGGTTTTTTTTTGCAATGCTCTTGATCATTAACAAGCACTTGAAAAGATCAATTTAAAATTTTTATTTTCAAAAAATACCACTGCATTTACTGAAAACCAGACTAATATTCTTATCTTAAATTTTAGTTTGGATTACAATGCATTCTCTTTGTTAGGTCTGTTAAACAGTAAATGGTTATTTAGAATTCCACCAAAAAAAAAAAAAAACCTTATTGCAATTCAGTATTTTTAGTTAAATAAAAATTGTTACATAACTTTGTTTTTGTTTTTTTCTCCAATTTTTCATTTGGCACTGTTACAGTGAAAATTTTAAAAATCATCTATTAAATAAAGAGCTTATAAAACTTTTTATAAATGAAAAGTCAGCTTAAGTTTTTATCAAAACAGTATTTCACGATGACTTATATAAACAAACTTAAAATGTATTTATTTCATTCAAATCTACCATAAAAGACAAAATAAATACTTTTGCACATTTGAAGATTCTTTATTCACTGTGGTAAACTGCTCTCACCTCTGTAGATGGTAGATTTTGTATGTGTATTGGCCTTTACTATAACGTCCTCCAAGCAACTGTACATTATCAAACGGTTCATTTTTCAGAACTTCAATACCTTCACCACCACCAGTCTCATTTTTACTTGCTTCAGCAACTGAAAACAGCTGACCCACTTGGTACTAGAGAGAAAAAGAACTTTGTTTTAATTCATACAAATATTTATAAAATCTGAAACAATTGACTCATATTGATTCTGAGATTTGTGACTTATATTAAAAAGTGAAACAAACTAATGAGAGAAAAAGTGAGAAACAATGTCAATTACATCAATATACAAATACCCAGAAGAGCATTGAATTCATTCTTAGAATAGGAATCAAACAAATGTTGTATGGTTTGTTATTTTATTAAATGCATATGTAGATATTAGCGGCTTTTATTTTATTTTTATTTTTTTAGTAATTAACATCTTTTATGAACTTCCAGTAAAACGTGCAATAAATCAGGACTTAAATATTTTAACCTCCTACCACAATTCAGACAAAACAAAACAAATGGTCAATCCCATTTACATCACTGACACAATCAAAAGAACTCGTTTCAAATTATTTTAACAAAACATTCTGATATTCAAATTACCTGAAAATATTTACAGGTAAATACAATTTGTCAAAATCTCCTCCTTTTATCGAAACTAACAGTTGATATTTGACAGATTTCAGAAAAAAGCTGATAGGGTTCCATTGATTTACTGCAGAGGACGAAGTGCTGTAAGTTTAATTGACAAGACATCTCTATGAATTCACCCACTGCTTGTCAGTTCCAGCAAACGTTCATATCTCCTTTAACAATATGCTGTGGTCTTCTAAAGTGTGCATCTATACTAGGTTACGGGTGACCCTAAGCTAATGGCACAAGAAGGACATCTCCTAATTTGTGTCAATATCTTATCCATGAATCTCGATTTGCCCTGCAAAAAAACTCTTTATCATGTTTAGATATCTTTTGAAAGTTATTAGAAATCTAGATAGTTCAAAGTTTATTCAGTGGGTCATTCAAATAAATCAATTTAAGTATCAATTTCTGTAAAGATTATAAACCTTGAAGGGGTAATTTATAAATAATAAAGGATAATTTAGATCTATGGAAAAGTGGACTATGATAATTGGATATTTAAATAATATCGCTTATGAAGGATTGTCCCCACTCTGGATGAAGTTGATTCAATATTTCGGCCCAGTTCCTTAAGGCTTCATTAAATGTCTAAGAGTTACATGAACTGTTGCTATTGTTAATGTTTTGGAGAAGGCCATTACTTCAAGAAAGAGAAAAGAAGAAAAGAAAACTAATAAGAATTTCAACCAGAACAGCTGTTATTCATTCTGTTCCCTACAGTAAATACTGATTGTTGTTTTAAATACACAGATGTGATTTAGACCAACAGTAAAACAGACTTGATAATAAACAATTTCCTGAATGTCCCTTTACATTTTGAATATAAAAATATTATATTAACAATATAAAGAGAGAAAAAAAAAAAAGACCGACAATGAAGATATGATCAGTAATAAGAGATATCCAATTAAGTTAAAACTGTTACTCAAATACACCAACTCTCATGCATGCTTTACCATTCATCTTATTGCCATCTATAAAACTGAAATTTCTGAAATTCAAAACATTTTTAAATATCGATTCATTTAAGAAAGCTTCAATGAGCTAACAAAATTGTGAAAAAAAAAAAAAAAATTAGGAAAATATAAACCGAGAAGCAAGTTTTGGATTGCCTGAAGCAGGAATATGTAACTCACCACATCTAATAAGTTACTAAGTATTACTTTTCACATTATTTCACAACCTTTGAATAATACAATTATTCTTTTTGTGATTCTGAACTACACAGCTTCATCATTTCACTTTAAAAATTATATCCATAGAGACTAATTCAAAATTCCCTTAACAATTCTTAATACCAAAATATAGAGCAGCAAGAACAATCCAGATAATTTTTTGAAAAAAAGAGGGGTGGGGGGACATTACTGTATAAATACAGCAGATTTAATGTTTATGTTCATCTTTGAAGATCTCCAAAACCAGCAACAGCTAGAAATACAAAACGTTAGCCGGATTTTTCTGAAATAATTGGATTTTCACATCAAAAATGCGCCCTCTTTCAAAAATGGATTTTTCACAACACAGCAACGTTGGAATTGTCATTTACTTTAATAGTACATCTGTCACTCATTAAGTTTCTCTCAACAATTAATCTATTTCATCAACATATTTATGTTGAAAAAAAAAATCAAATGAAATTGCTCACCTAATGACGAAAGGTTTTATGGAATAATTTTTAACTCATAAACTGTTTAAAAGTAATATATATACATAGTCCCCAGCGTACAATGGCTCAACTTTACAATGGCACGAAACATCTATGCATTCAAGGAGAAACAGTACTTCAAATTTTGAATTTTGATCCCTTTCCAAGCTAGCAAAATGCAATACGATACTCACTTATGATGCTGTGCAGCAGCAAGACGTTAGGCTAGTCTGCGCTAAGCTATGATGTTTGATAGGTTAGGTGTAATAAATGCATTTTCAACTTCAATGGGTTTATCAGGACATAACTCAGTATCATAAGCCGAAGAGCATCTGCACTCTTATTTCACTCAAAACATTTCCGATATGTCAACAATAATAAACTCATTATTCCTATCCATACCCAATACCCTAACAATTTAACTCTAAACACCTACAACACTTCCAATTAGGCTTAATTCAAACTAAATTTTCAATTATCACAGCATACAATGCACTAACACAGCTGACTTTGTCTAATATCAATTAAGAATTAAATTCTATCATCTATTTCAGATCAAATCAAAATTTCAATTAGCAGCAATTTAATTACTTATAAAGAATTAACTGCTGAACACAATGTTACTGTTCCATATCCTCAACATTACTAAGAGCTGATATCATTTATCTCCTTGTAGATTTTTTCAGATAATCAAGAAAAATTTTTTTTAGTAATTATGATGTAATTATGTAACTTCCACAAGCCATTACAATAACAATAGTTCCCAACCCTTCACTTCACGAACCTTTTCAACATTACATTTTCATCATAAACAACCTCTATAATCACAAACAAAGCAACTACAGTAGAGCAATGATTATCTGAACTAAATGGACAGAAGCAGTTTTGTTAATCAAACATAAGAGAATACTCAGTTTATATGAACTAATTGTAATTAGGCCTACAATTTAGTTATTATAAATAACCTTATACACGACCAAATTAAATCTATTTCTATGCTACGCTGCCTATATTTTTGAAAAAATAATTAGAAATGAGTGTATTAAACACAAGGAGTAATATTTCAGTACCAATGCACTAAATTTTGAGGGGCAGTGATGGTACATGGGAATCAACAGTATACTGTTTATAATAATAATAATAATAATAATAATACATAAATTCCATGTGCACTTTGGACACCTTTGTAGAATATCAGATGAGAAACAATGCCACAGAGAAATCGTAGAGGTTAAATAAAACTGAGAATTTTAATCGAGTAATTTACATTTGAAAATAATACAGCTAATCCACAATGATGCAAAATTTCTTTAACTCTGTTGAAAGATACATTTTAGCATGAGTGACTGCCACAGGACTACCATACTGCAACCATTAATCAAATGAAAGAAAACTAGTTCATTTCCTTTTTTTAGTATGTTTATAGCTATACTACAGCAGCAAAATTTTTTAATGTAACTGATTGCAGGGAATTCTAGTAATTGTCGGTAATCTATTAATTCTATTATTTATACTCAATGATTTTTCACTTCATTTTTTCAGTTATTCAAGTTTATGTCACTTTTCTGTCACTGTTAAAGCCTTTCTATCCCATACATAAACTAATTCACTGTCCCATCTACTCTCCTCCTGCTTTCCTTTAACAGGAGAAAATTTCCCTTTTAAGAAAAATCCCCAAATTAACAACCAGTTAAGTAGCACACCCCAAGCCAAGAACTTGAGTTTCCCTTGTAACCCCCAAATAATAGTAAGACAGAGCCTTCAAAAATTTTTATCTTTCAATCTTTATTTAACTTGAATTGGCTTTGTAGTATTCAGTAGGTTCTCTAATCCAAACTTAGAGAGTAAACTTTTCATTTTTCAGTGAATAAATCATGAGATCACCCAAGCACTACGTACTTTTTGGACTAAGGTTCCCAATTTTACACTATGAACGTTAAGATCGCCTTCCTTGTTAATGAACTGTATATGATAAAAGTTTCCTAAACTTCAATTACAAATGAAGTTTCTAAATACTTATTTTTATATTTAACGTTGACGAATTATAGTTAATATTGTATGATCAGAAAATACTGATAATTTACAGAGTTGATCCTAGTAGCTTATAACACAAAAACATGATAAAAATTTAAATTCTATTTCTATTTATTGTAAGACACTTTCTGATCATGCTACATTGCTACTGAAAAAAAAAAAGTGTCATATAACAGCCGAATTTAAAATTGTAGTGCCAGTCAGCACTACAATATCCTAGAATGATCTTTGACCCTATATATTTTAAATTATACCAAACATATTCCTACATAGTCAAAAATCCATATTTTTTTTTAATGCTTTGAATTGTATTCCCTTAACTGAGGCAAAACTGATCTTATATCTTTATTTTTGAGTGTAAAAACTTAATAAAAAAAGGTTATAAGTAAATTTGCTCATTATTTCGAATTGTAATGTCAAATATATTTTTTAAATTTATTTAATTAATGGCGGTGTGCACCAAACTTCAGTTAACTTGAAGGACTGCTATTTGGACGGAGCTAAAATTAGTGAGGGGTGCTGCTCCACAAAAATTTTAGCCTTTGTTTTAAAATTGTGTGAAAGGAAACAAACATGTATAAAAAGAAATTTATCAAGTTTTTGAATAAATTTTCTTTTTATACATGTTTCCTTTCACACAATTTTAAAACAAAGACTAAAATTTTTGTGGAGCAGCACCCCCCACTAATTTTAGCTCCGTCCAAATAGCAGTCCTTCAAGTTAACTGAAGTTTGGTGCACACCGCCATAAGCTTCTGAAAAAAAAAAAATCAATCAAAAATTAAAATGTTTATAAACATGATAAACTATATAATCATCTTTTCATGAATTTACTCCATATTTAATTTTAGTAATACAAGAATAACTACTGAATGAGATAAAAGTCAATTTTAATAAAGCATGTTTCCAAATATGCCAAATAGCATTTAATTTATCAATTGCAATACCCTTTAAAATCCTTTTAGTGGAGGTGTTCACACGTAGCAGATATATCATCCGATACACAAGCATCAACCAGCAAGTAATGGAAATGTCCTGGTTTTCTGGACACACAAAACAAAGTGTCTAAAAAGTCACAACATTTTCATTACAAGTTTTTTGGGTTTTTTTGTTTTGTTTATCATCTTCAAAATTTATTTCAAATGATGGTGTTGTTTCCAAGTGTATCAAACTGTTTGAAGTAATCACTCTTCCACTGTTCAAATGAGACATTCTAATAAATCTCCTTCCCACCCCCCCTCCAAATATTAACTCTAATAGTATCATTGGTAGTGGATAGTAAAATGCATTATATGATATCTATCTTATTTGGATATAATTACAAGAAATAACTCCTATTACTTAATCAACTACAAATATCACAATATGTTTATGTATGAATTAATTTCTACCAAACATCCAACAAATTTTTGTATTCTTCTTGAATACAAGCTCTTAATCTTTTGGGAACAGGAATAATTGCAAATTGCCTGAAATAATAATAATATGTAAATATAATCAAACACATTTTAACTGATATTTCAATTCTTCTGTTACAATCAAATTCTTATTTAGGTTTTTACCTAAAAATTTCCACCTCTCAACATGAACAAAATTTAATGTCCTTTCTGTAAAGATACTGCACTGTAGAAGATTTGCTAATTCTTAATTTAAAATCTGTATACTATATGACAGTGTTGGAGAAATTATAAAACATTCCAATGAAAATTTCTTTTAAACTAAGATTTTTAAAATCCATCAAATGGTCTATTTTACCAAACCTTTCATTTTATATATTAAAGCAACTTACTTATTTGCTAATTTATGCTACAGTAAAATATTTCTTCTTCACACGAACAGCGTTTCCAATCTATTACTTTAAATTCATGTCTTCTTTTTATTCTTATTGGACTTGGTTTGATTATTGAAATGTGCGATTCATAAAAACATAACTTTGATTTTAGTATCCTGGATCAATTGCCTAACAGAACAATGATCCATTATCTTTGAATACAAAGTATTTTATATTCTACAAACAAAGTAACAAGCCCAATGGGAATTAAAACACAGGAGATTATCTGTGATACTTAATCACAGTAAAGTATTTTAATTCTATACCTCATAGACTAGCAAAAAATATTAGTGGAACAACTGGTTACAAATTATAAACTACTACATGTTAAGTTCTAAAGAATGTAATTATTACAAGTTATGAAGAGGACACGAGTTAACTAATCTGTAATGGTACAACATTTCAAAAAAAGTAAAACAGATTCGTACATGTAAATGGGATGAAATGAAATACAAGTCAAGGCGAGTTTCAGTTAAAAAGAAACTGAAAAATTACTCTTTTAAAAGAATGAAGTATACATTAAACAAACGATTTCTAGTGGTTTATTATAAATAATAATATATTGTATAATATAATAACATAGACTGGTTGTAGATTGCTTTACAATATGATATGTTAGGATGCGTGTTCCATTTTTTTTTTATTGTACTTAATAATTGGTTGATATGTCCTAAATTTATTTGTTTCCTTAATAGTGTATCGAAATAGACTACAACATATAGAAATGTCCTCATTAATAGAAACTGGTTCATATCTAAATATATTAGTAATATTTTTGTTTCATTTTTTTTTTCAATTACCTATTTTCCAGTAATTTTCCTTTCCAACAGTATTAATTACCTGTTTCTGGGTGATATACCTATTTCCATTACTTTTCAATACCAAATACAAATCTGATTTATACTTTTTCACCGATACTACATGTACTCCTCATTTTACGACCGAGTTCTGTTCCAACAACTATGACATTAAGTGAGGAGCTTGGGCAGGGAATATACAATCATTGTAAAATTATAAAAATTATGCAACAAACTTCAAATTTATTCATAAAAAGACATGCATATGTACATATTATTTGATTATCTGGAGCTGTAGAGGGTCGAGGTAAGGGAGATGATGATGAAATAGAAGTTGTACCTTCAAGGGCAGAGGTCGTAAGTGTGAATGGTCGTTAAGCAGATAGGTTATAAAGTGAGGAGTACCTGTAAACAAAACCTTTATATGTAATAAAATCTAGGTAAATTTATCTTTCAAAGTAAAATGTAAAGCAAACATTAAAAAATATGCAATAAAGGAGCAATTCATTAAAAATTAGATAATGTAGAGCAAATAAACAGGAAATGTCTGAATACATCATTTTCTACTGTTTAGTAAAGCTCAGCATTTCTCTTGAATTCTATGAACAGTCACAGCATTTAAATTTCTACAATGTACTTAAACAGAGTTTCATCACAGCTGAAAGTTCTTTTGCCTAGAAGCATAAAGACTAGAAATTCATAAGAACTTCCCTTAACAGCTTTATAAATTTAGTAATGAATACTCACAACTGCTTCAAGAATTAAAACAATACGTATTTCCATAACAATAGGGCATTTGGAAATTTGGAAGATGCTATAAGCTACTTCGTCACAAACCCAGAATGTAACATAAAATGAGGTTTACAAATGAGTTAGATGTAAGTATACTGGTTTCAGAAAGGTTCAAACTACTAAATAGAGGCAATGGTAAGACAAAGCCCTAACAAATTTTCAGAATTCAGCATTTTTTTTTCCCCAAGATACAAAGGAAAATGCGATTCCAGATAAAGAATTTCAGGCATTATGGCAACTGAAATATGTATATATATCCTTACCTAGCCCATTAAACAGGTATCTATGTTTCATTATGTATCTATTTTTTGTTGGTACTCTACAACAATAAATAGAGGTTATGAAACAATTTGATATAGAAGTATACAAAGCTAACCAAAAGACTACGTAAGACAAATGGATGCTTCTGTTGGTTATTTTATTAAGATTAAAAAGTAAGGAATCTGAATCTCTCCTGTACATCTCCAAATGTCAATGATAAGACTCATTCAAACACTTATTAAGTGCAAATTTCATATGGTCACTTTTGCTTTTAAAAAAAGTACTGTATATCAAGCTTTCCGAATTAAAAGTGCTACTTAAAGAATCTGCATTTATAATACAGATATTAAAATAATTAGAAGCAAATTGAACTCCTATTCACTACCTAACCACATTAAAGTTGATCTTGTACATTTCAGCAGTATTAAATGCCAAACAAAGTTGTGAGCGATTGATGAACTCTACATTTCTTGCAGAATTTCAAATGCTTGACTACATCACTACAATGCTATTCTGACAATACTTGAAGCATCCAAATGAAAGTTGTAGCAATTTAGTGTCGTAATTCAAAGCTTTAATAACATTTAAAGGAATGAAAAGAAAACCCACAACAATTTAATAAATATTTGCAATCAAAAATTCCTACATATAAAATGACCCAAACTGAAAATATGTAATAAGCAAAAACAGGAGTGGGGTACAATTAAGTCCAACTGGCTTAAGTTTTTTCTTGAGTGATAACACAGATACTAAAGTAGCAAAAATCTTCTGACTCGATATGGAAGGTACCATAAAGGTATCAAAAATTGCAGCAAACAATTGGGTGTCTTACTGAAATTAAATATATGGTTTGAGTTGGAAATCCTTTCACTTTCACCTATCCCTCAACTGTTTGTTCAACAAAATCATCACAATCATTTGCCTTCAAATCAAGATGGCTTCCATGCAAAGAACAAGTCTTACAAGAGTTATTTTTGTTAAAGTCATTCTTCTTTTCCAATATAAAAAGCAGTTTTTCCAAATATAATAGCAATAAACATACACACACACACACGTTATTTCAAAATGGCCAACTTTTGAAATAATTGTTGTAGCAAATTATCCAATCAAAAAAGAAAATTCATTACTTTTCTCAACCCCACCCAGTACCCTGTCAAAGCGTAAGGCGGCCCCAAGTTTTTGAATTTTTAACCAAAAATTTGGAAGGCAATACATAACAGAAAACTCAGCTATCAATTAATTTAATATCATCCTTCAAAAAGAAAAGCAATCAAGTAACCTTTTTCAATAGAACAGTCAGAGTGAGAAAAAGTTAACTTCTAATGAGGCAAATAAAGATTTCAGTGAATAATAAAAACTAAACAACTAACTTAAAATTTTACAAATATGGGAAGTAACAATGCAGTATAAATTAAAATTATTTTCAAAAACAAGTAGTGATAACTATAAGTCATTTACACCAGTTTCCATGTTTTACATTAGGAAGGGAACTTCTTTAACCTCAAGGGTTAAAACTGAATAGCTGTTATCTGAACGACCTCTGGTTAGTTTACAATCAATAAAAATGGTTATTTATATTATTTGAATAAAGCTGTATGAATATTTCTAGCCAAGTTATCATAAGTGGGATTACATTTATGCTAAACAATAGATAATTGTCAAATAATCATTAAGTCATTATTATTCACTGTTGTTGTTCAAATAGTTACTTTGATATTCCTAACAAAGAAAAATTAGCATTAAATTAGAAAATAGGATACCAAATTTTCTAAATAGCAATACAGATAAACTCTATTGAATAGTTGTATAAAGAGAACTAATGAGAGCAGAGAATTTACTATATTCTTGGCAATTTTGGAAGCAGCCACAGTGATATGTATGCTATGAACCTGCACCAGTGTATATGATTTAGTTTGGATATCATGATGTTCAGGTCTTATTTCGTCCCAAGCAAATGAAAATAATTTCTGTCACTAAAGCCCCGCAAACACCATCCGACTTTCCACCAACTTAGTCGGCCGATTTTGACGTCACGAGTTGGTAGAGACAGTTTTGAGCAAGTTTTCCAGCAACTTCGCACCCACTTTACTCCGCCAACTCGAGTTGGCTGTGCACGGGCAACTTTTGAAGTTGGTTCGAAATTGGTCAGAATTACCCAATCACAGGGCAGCGTTGGAACACGTCAGTCGTAACGTCACGCCCATGGAAAGAAATGGCGTCTAAAACGAGTTCACCGATTCGAGTCGAAGACAAGCGCGTGCACAATGAATATCAGAGTATTGCGAGTTTCTTTCTTGCATAAATAAAGTTTATACTGAAATGCAGTAATTGTAAGCGGCAGAATTTATCAGAGAGGTTTCAAAACCTTGATTTTTTCGGATTTTCCACATCTGCTGGAGGAGACGCATTGCATTATGGGATTCCTTCTATCACAACCGACTTCAATAGCGAGTTGGCTGATGTTCAGGGCTGACAAAAAGTTGGCGGGACTCGTGACATCAAAATCGGCTGATGAAGTTGGTGGAAAATCGGATGGTGTTCGCGTAGCTTTACAGGATCTTGACAGTGCACTGCATAAATAGATGTCCCAACTCTGCTCAAAGCAATCATTAGTTTTGTTCAAACTACCTAAACTATCTTGTCAGAGCCTAGTGCTAAAAACTAACTTTTTAAAATTATTAATCAAATTTTTAATGTTTACTTAATTTTCAATACGCAAAGGTCTTTTGATGTCGTTTTAATTGGAATGAATTCAAGTTAAAAAATTATTTTATTTGTTTTTGTTGTTGTTATTGATTATTTTTCATACCAACTTACCAAAATATTTATATGCATTTTGTAATGAAATTTGTTAAATGTCCTGAATTCTTACATCTTAAGATTACTAATAAAGATTATATTTAACCATGGTATAAATGTGTTTTTCGCTCTCTGTATTAGCCACGTTAAATGTTTCATCAGGCAGTCAAAGGAGATTACTTCTATTCTGAAGTCAATTTTTAAAAAATAATTTGAAAGTGTCTTATTAAACGTTGACAAAATTCATCAATTTTCTATTCATTTTTAGTAAAATTATGCTGTTTCAGAACTTTATACTTACAGATCATTACAAATTTAACTTAAGTAGTCAAACCTTCATTCCAAGTAGCTTCCTCTCATTAAACAACAACTACATCAGAAATAATCTTAAAGCTATAGCTTTCTATTACATTAAAGTTTTGTTTAAAAAACACTAGCAGGGATTACAGATAGTTATTAATATGAACAGTAATTTCTAAATACATCTAGAACTTACAATTAACAATGTTTTAATACAGAAAGTACCGAACAGAATCAAGGTATGTCTTTAGATGATTAATCCATAATAATAAAAAACAAAGAAAAGGAAAGATCTATACAACCTTTGTTTACACATTACAAACAAGGTTAGTCATCAACCTATTAATAAATAAAGTTAGCAATTTTCCTGTAGGTGGATATGACAGCTGTTTGAAATTTTTATCATGTCAAAAATTGTCAAGTTCAGTAAACTTTTTTTTTTTTTTTTCAATGTTAAAAATAAAGAGAGGTACTGCAAGGTCATTAACCTTTAACAAATCACTTAACATTAACAGTATTATATTCATACAAAGCAAAAAAAAAAAAGCAGCTGTAGACACTTTTCACAAGGTTCACTTTCACGATGGCAATTCAGTATATTCTTAAAAGCTTCAAAATTACTATCTATACATTTAATGCATTTTGATTACTTTCTCTATATATAAATTCTTTTCTGCCTGAACTTATAATAAGACTAAATGAGGAAGACCAGAATCAATTAAGTATCACGTATCTAATTTTCAATGTAGGAAAAGAAAGTTTTAAAATTAATTACAAATGCATGATTTGAAAGGAATAATTTGTTTTTGTTGTGTACAATATATAATTATAGTAAGCAATAATAATGTTGATTGACGAATACAATTTAATTGAAGATGTTCTAAGCATTTGGCTGCTCAAAACTATCTAATTTTTTTTTTCTTAAAATATGTTTCTAAATTTAATGTGCATTTTTTATCCTTTTCATGAAATATAAAACATAGGTTCTAGCAGTATGTTATGGTAATACAATATCTTTTTAATTCTATTTCACAGAGGTTCTTTTAAAAATGAAAACCAGTTTTGAAATACCACTAAAAATATTATTAGCCTTTAACCATATTATTTAAAATTCAGTAAGGATTTTAAGAACATGATTAATAAGTTATTCAAATTTCCTTCTATCATTCAAAACGAAGCTTGATTTTTAATGTACTATAATCTTAGTAATCAAGCAGCCTACAATTTTTAAATGTTATATGAAAGTAGTGGATTTATTCTGTAATTTACTACTGGTAATAATTTAAATAGAACTTTTTAAAGGAGGGGAAAAAAAAAAAAAGCAGGAGTCAAAAACAAGCTTTTCTATATACTCAAATATAAACTTCAAGACAAACTATATCTCAGCTCAACACTGTTACTGAAATAAAAAAAAAAAAAAAAAAAACCACTCATTTCCTATCTTTAGCCTTTTTTTTAAATTATTATTCCATATATTTTATAGAAAGAAAATTTGTGTAATAACAACTTGACATTGCTTTGAATCCATATGAAGTGCCACTGATAAGATACCTAAATTACAAATGACACCATTAACTCAAAATTAATCATCATTTAATTCAATTCGTAATGGCTTTCACTAACATTGTGCAAGAAAGTTTCAATGTTAGAAAATTTACAACACAAGATAGGATAATGAATTAAAAAAAAAAAAAAATGTTAAGTTCTACTACAAAAAACACAAAATTTCAAGGACTTCATCACGATTTAAAATTAAATTTTAATTACCCTAACTTTTAAATTATTAAATGTTCCGATTTCAGTATTCTTCGTTTTAGTTCAACCTCCCTTTCAACGTAACTTCAGAGGCTTCACTGCATAAATTTTAATAATACATTTATTAATCAAAAATAACTTTGGATAGACTAATGATTAAATTCAATGTAAGAACTGTTTTGATACATTAATTAAAAGATCTCTCTGACAGCTTAAAAATCACTAGGGAGGAGGAGAAAAAAATGCTGAAAAAGCATTTTACTAATTATTTACAAATAAAGGATGACTTTATTCTTAGTATAAAATTAACATTGAAGGGAGGGGAAAAAAAAAAAAGACGGTCAAAATTCTATAAGCTTACAATAAATATGAATTTAACTAAACTGTTGAGAAGAGAAACAAAAACTTAACTACCATTAGCAACTTACAGAAGTGAAAAAAAATTTAAAACTCATATCCGAGGATTTCGGTCAATTTTTACAAACAATTTACTTCGGCATTACTCAACCAATAATCTTTACGAAACCATTTAAATTCAAAAATCACCAAAACGCTGTTTTAATTCTAAAATAATTAAATACAAGATAATAATAATAATCAAAATCTTTTCTAATAGAAATAGTTGAACGATTCAAGCCGCTATCGCTTGTGAAGCGTGAAATTGAGCAAATTTGTAAAACTTCAGGTATATTTCATTTATTATGATTATATTTCCTTTGAAACAAATTTATCGACTGATAATTTTCAATCGAAATTGTAAAGAAAAGAAAGTAAATATATCGAAAGTCAAACAGATCACTTTGATTAGTTTTTGTATAAGTGTTAGATAACATTGAAACAACTGTCCATTTTAGGCCTAAAGTGAACACGGATTACTTAAGTTTTCGAAATGCCAAAGGCAAATATTCATCCTCTACAGTTTCTTTAGTCACAATCAAATTATTGGATCGTATTTTAAGAGTAATTCAATGCTCTCGATCTTTCTGATGTACAAGAAAAAGAGTAGAAATGAATGAGCCACCATCGATCGATCGAATCGAGTCAAAGATGGTGACAAAATAGGAAGATTAAAATCAGCAATTCTTACCTCTTCCACCGTCAGTGGCAAGATAACACGGCTGAAACGAAAAATATCAAAAGTGATTAACCCTACGATGATAATTAAAGGTGTTATAAAAATATTTTATTCAATAAAATTCGTCAAGTGTAATTAAGAGAGCCGGCATTGCGGATCACGTGAAATAGTGGTTGCGAAGTGTTTATACCTTCGCTTAAATTTACTTTTTAAATTAGAAATACCCGATTCCAAAGTTAGTAAATTAAGCAATTGGGATTCCCTTAAGATCACCTGAAACTAGAATCGTCAAAAAGTCTTATTAGGAAAGTATTATTCAAGAAATACTTACTATTCTTTGATTATCATTTCGAGCCACTTTACACATGGGGTGGATAAGAGACCAAGTGACGTCAGTATACACCGAAGACCCGGATAAATAGGCGTGTTCCGGTTTTAGTAAAAGGTGAAATATATTTTTCTATTCTACTCTCGTGTAATGGAAAATTATGTATGGATTTAAATTTAATTGCTACAATTGATAGTTTCGAATTCATTTATTTATGGTTTATCTTCAATTTTCAATTTATTCAATAGAAGTATTTTTATTAACTATAATTTCCGTTCTACTGATGTTTATATTCCCATGCCAACTTTTAGTTACACCATTGTTTCAGTTAAATTTTATGGGTCAGTATTCGTAAAATCAGATATCTTTAAGTAATTAATAATGTTAGCACCAGATTCTAAGCATAGCATCATCGCAAACCGTATGGATAGAAGGAATTACAATTAAAGTAACAGAGAATACTTATTTTCCAGTTTTAAACCGAAATGTCATGCATTGACGTGCTGATATGCTCCAGAAATGTCTGTCGATTTGCTCAAACGCCATTGGCTAAGACTTTTATGACGTCAAAAAGGGACTTCTTTTGAGGAACATGGATTTTTACTTTGTTAGAAAAGCCCTATAATATTAAAAAGAAAACAGAAAGTTTTTCATTATTCTTTGGAATCTCGATACATTGAGCGTTCAAATAAAACGATTAAGTTAACATCTTCTTTTGTGGATCAACTTAATCAGGACCGCAACTTGTAGTGGGCGGTTAAAAGAGTAAAAAAGATTTCTTTGAACTAGCATGAGCCCACGAAATTTAACACGGACATAAAAGCCTCGGGCAAGGGTTGTTCTTTGAAGTACACGCCTTTTAAAGAGATCTTTTTTGCCAGAAGTCAAAAGCAATACTTGGCCAAATACGGTTTTTAATTTACGGTTTTTAAAGTTTGGCTTTAAAAATATTTTATCTTATATACAACAGGAAATTTTCTGATTACTTATAAGTTGGTATATTCTTCAGCCTAAATATAAAATTCCTTAAACATTGGAAGAAAATTGACTCTTCCGAGTTTCGCCTTAAACACTACGACGATATAACGTCTTTTTCGAACACTTAAACACTGACAGGCAGATTCTTAAAATTACCTGAACCAGCATCGAGTCTAGATGTCACTGTTGTATAAAGGATTGCTTGATATACAGTAAAACCCCGTTATTGCGCTAATCAAGGGACCGAGAGCTAAAAGCGTAATAAGCGGGACAGCGCTATATCGAGGTTTTACAGTACATAGAAAACGGTCCAGGGACCGTATAGAAGGAGCGTAAGGAACGGGATCGCGCTATAAGCGGGAGCGTTATATCGAGGTTTTACTGTATTTGATAATTTAGAGCAGTGTTTCCCAACCTTTTTTGTGCTATGCCCCCCCTAAAGTATCTAAAGTATGCTATGCCCCACCAAATTAGATATAACTTTCAAAACCAAAAAAAAAAACGACTTTTTGATTTTTACAACCAAAAAAAAAAAAACGACTTCTAAGTTTTACAATCAAATTTTCAATTTTCCAATTGCCCCCCCTTAACAATCAAATTGCCCCCCTGTGGGGCGTGCGCCCCACGTTGGGAAACAGAGATTTAGAGTATGGCATATAGCTACGCAGTCTTGCTTCAGCTGCTGACAAAGACTATCTAGTAACTTGCTGAGTATATGCATAAAAATCAAAAGAATTTAAGTCTTGGGAACAGGGAGGCCATGCCAAAGGTCTAATTCATCTGGATGTGGTGCTGAGTTGTACTAATGGGTTCGCGTGAACCATATGATAACATCTTTCTTGAAATTCTGAAAAAAAGGGATTTTTTTTTTTCGTTAATTTTCTTCCCGAAACAAAAAGACCAGGGAATAAGAAAAAAAAATACTATTGCGGAGTTGCTATTAATGATTTGACCTGTGATTTTATGTTTGAAACTCGTCTATTATAATTTTAATAGCAATGGCTATTCATCTATATATGTTATGTAAATATATACTATGCTTATAGTGGCATTATAATCTATCATGACTGATGGAAATTGAAATGGAACACCCTGAAGAAAGAATGTACTTGCTGCAATCATAAAGAATCATGCAGTAGATCAGTGGTGACCGACCTTTAAAATGTCGTGGGCCTCTTCAATGATTAGTCATTGCTTCTGAGTCACTTATAGGTCATAACTTGTTCATTTATATTCTTAAGATTCTACATGCAAACCTAGAAGAAAAACTGTCTTTCACCAAATTCAAAATTAAAATTGTATAAATTACAGTTTGGATACTAATTTATTACAAATGTTTCTTATAATGTAGTTGCATTATTTAGTTTTACATAAGTGTAAAGCGAATCATGCATTGGGCTGGTCCACAAAGAAGGCTCAGTAAGTACTTTGTACTGGACATTGTAGAAAATGATTCAAGCATTTCCGTTCTTCGAAACTTTCGTTTGAGATAAAGGGGGACATTAACTAATAGGATGAGAAGATGTATGATTGGAATGCATGAGATGTCCCGATTTGGACAAAAAAGTTGCTCGACGATGTAGTGTGTGGAAAAGACTGCAGACGAGGACTTCACTCTGGAGAGGACGAAGGAATGAAAAGATCGGTATACAGTAGAATCCCACCAATCCGAACACACAAAAAAAGGGACTTAAAATTTTTGAGAAAATAAAACAATCAAAACATACAAAAAAGGGTTTTTATTACGTTGTAAAATTATACAAATTAAATACAAAGTGCATTGCACTTTACTGTACAGTATTACTAAAAAGACTTACAAGAACAGGATGTAACAATAACAAAAGATTAAAGTAAAAAATAGAATGCTGTAGCTTGTTGGGATTTAAAATTACACAATTATGAACAGTTTTTCAACAGTTCATTGGTTATTAAAAACACCCACAACATTTCACTGATGGTCTGGTTACAGAAAATCAGTAAGTTTTGTTGCCTTAGGGTGCGTCTATAAACGATAACCGCTGTTGTGGTTACTATCCTCCTTGCAACCACGCCGTCTATAAAGTCAACCGGTCATTCCAGCCAGCCAGCAACCGTGTCTATAAACTCCAACCAGATGCGCGGTTGTGGTAAGCACTGTTATCTGGTTATAACCAGGCTCAGAGGTGGGTTAACCCATTCGTAGCAGCCGACAGCATTCCCAGCAGAAGACACAATGGTCGCATTTAAATTACAGAGTTGCTTATTACTCGACGATTTAATTAAAAAAAAAAAAATTATTCACTTCTTTGTTTCATATACATACACCAGTGAAGTTTTGGCTGGCTTGTATTGCATGAAAGTATAGTTATTTTATTTTTACTTCTTTATCATTAATGAAGCAATTGCACTGCCAATTTAGCAATTTTCTAACTTGGCTAAGTTGTTTAAAAGTCAGTCATTTTGTGTTTACTTCTTTGTTGTGGTTCAAGATGGCTGGTGAACTTGATTCAATTTCTAACAACAGATTCTTTTAACAATGTCAGCCATCTTGTAACCATGCCGTCTGCAAAACGTAAAGGTTTGGGGAACGACCACAACAAAACCTGTCACGTGACACCCAGAACCTGAGTGGTAGTAACCCCAAACGCGGTTATCGTTTAAAGTTGTGAATCTAGCAGACGACGCAATATTACGCCAGCGCCTCATAAATATGACATCCATTGGCGTGCTGCTCCACATACTGCAGGACTATTTCCAGTGCTTTTGCTCCATCTGAATGAGAAATAATCTCTTTCATCAACTGTATCAGAGTCTTCATCGGAGGTTTCAGTGATCCGGGAAACTATTTGTTGGTCATTTAATAATTCATGGTTTTCCCTGTCGGCTGACAGTCACTCGTTCACATCTGATTCATCTGCTTCTTCACAGCATTGAATTCCTTTCAAAAGCTGTAAAATTTCACTTCTTTCATCTGGGCTTTCGATATAAGAAAGACTTGTCCGTAATTTTTTCCTTCACTTTCTAATCTATGACTTTGTCCCATGTTTCAGCTACCCAGTAAATAACCTCTTTGATAAAGGCATCTTTCATAAAATTTGTAAGTAATTACTCCTAGAAATCCTGTTGAATAACATTCTTTTAATATTCACAATATTTAATGGATATAATGCGAGAATGTTAGTAATGTTATTGCTGTTCATGCAGCATTTTTGTTGTTAGTGTTTAATTGTTATCCTTATTATTTATGTGTTTTA
The DNA here is from genome assembly GCA_023159025.1 of Thereuonema tuberculata. Classification (NCBI taxonomy): domain Eukaryota; kingdom Metazoa; phylum Arthropoda; class Chilopoda; order Scutigeromorpha; family Scutigeridae; genus Thereuonema; species Thereuonema tuberculata. The sequence continues at coordinate 37,978,176 of JAFIDM010009631.1, forward strand.
TGTTAACGTTATTAATAACGATGCTGGTGAATAAGACAGTTTTCAATTGTTAACATATATAATAAAATGTTTTTAGTTCTTATTCTGTAACTCTTATGTTATGTAGAGCAAAAAGAATAGTTTTGCCTTCTTGTCCTCTACAACCACCCGAGGAAGTCCTTCGAAAAGAAGGACGAAATATTATGGGTATTAATAAAATGTTATTTAATAGGATTTCTAGGAGTAACATCTTTGATAGTTGCTTTTTTTAGAAGGTCAAGTATAAAGAGTGAAGCGTCTTCATTTTCAGGTGAAGTTCGTAGAAGAATTTTTTTGTACGCACATTTTATGTTTGGAAGCACCTCCTGGTCCATGAGCTGTAACAAAGGAGTTACATTCGGAGGTAGACAAACAGTTTTTATTTATCCACAAACTACATAGTTATTTGTGCGATGGAGCTTTGTCAATTACAAGTAACGCCCGTTGTGGTAAATCATTTTCTTGATTGAATTTTTTTACACAAAATACAAACTGGTTTTCAAACCATTGCTAGAACAGATCAACGTTCATCCATGCTCTTTTTTGGCTTCTGTAGAACACAGGAAGCGAGTTCACGTTCGTATTTTTAAATACTCTTGGCTTTTGTGATTTACCAATAACCATAAGTGGCAACTTATTTGTTCTGGCTGCATTGCTACATGCTAATACCGTCAGACGTTCAAGACACATCTTGAAGCCAGGTGCGCGAAGTTCTTCTTTGTCAGCGAGGCTTTTTTATGCAGCGCCTTGAAATTCAATCCCGTCTCGTCGCAGTTTTATATTTCCTGCGGGGAGTAATTTTGAGACGAAATTAAGACTGCAAATTCTGCTATTTATTTTTGGGTGGTCTGCTGATAATGATTCCCGAGTTATAGATATCTGTCATATCCCACGCCTGTTCTTCCAGCGATCTAGCCAGCCATTGCTTGCAATAAATTTCAAATTGATGATCGCCACCCATCAGTTTGTTGAGGTGGATTGCTTTCGCCTGAATTAGGGGACCACTCAATGGAGTTCCTTTCTGCCTTTATTGTGAAAACCATAGATAAATTGCTTCTTCAATTTTTTCGAATTGGGACACTTTCGATGTGTGACATTTCTCAAGAACCTCAACTGATGTTGACTCACAAAACTGTTCAATTTTTCCACGATTTTTTTTCCAATCACTTTGATTGCTTTACCAACACCGAACTCGACAGCTAATTTTGTAGCACTTTCTCCCTTGTCCAAACACTTCAAGTTTATCTTTAAGTGTACACTAACCGTGTTTTCGCTTACTGGCCATCTCTACAGCCTATAAAAACGCTTTAGGTACAGCAACAAAATAAACTGGTTTCAATTAATCAATGTTTCACTCTGACAGATCTCTCACTACTAAGCCAAAAAGAAAATGGCGGGTTCCCTTCCACTCCACGTATGGGAACCAGTGCCGGATTACCAAATAGGCAGAGTAGGCAACTGCCTATGGGCCCCGTGCCTTTTAGGGGCCCCGCGACAACGGATTCAAATAATATTGATTTGATCTTGAAAGAAAATTACATTCAAGCTTTTTTAAATTGTTTCCAAAAGGTAGATAAAAAGAATAAACTCAAAGAAATGAAAACTTTATATTAAAGACTCTATAGAGAAAATACTGTACCTGTTAACAACTTAAAGTACATAAACCATAGACATCACGATCACATTAGAGTTTGTCTCTTGAAAGTTCATCTTCTGTCAACTGTCAGTTTTTAAAAAATTTCGGTGCAACCTACGTGCATATAACCTACAATAGTGATGGTTATCTCCCTCTAGCGGCCGATATGCACACTATTTACTTCAATGTTATCACATTAGAGCGCACGCACGAGAAGCCACCAGAAACGTAGCTTTCTGTGAGTTTGTGTCGCGAGTTCCCGCCGACTCCAAATCCTAGTAGAATATTCACTAGAGTAGAAGTTTCGAATACATCGACGAGTATATATACTGTACACCCGACGTCTGTATAAGTCAGTTAGCTTTTCTGAGTTATAATAAAGTTCAATTAATTTCTCCGTCTAATTTCCGCTGTAACAGAAAGATTCTCTATTTTTGGTTTCGGTTCAAAAAAAAAAATATCATTTCCGATCCTGATTTCTGTTCGAAAACGGTTCAGTTTGGGTCCCTGGTTCAAGCACCTTTAGGCCTACTCATTTTTGGCTGATACTTAAGAATTCTGTCTTTTTCTTGAACAAAACGGAAATATTGTTTGACGTCGCCCTTTTGCAGACATAGAATGTCGGCGCCCGAAAAGAAGAGATACTATAGCAGTGCTGAAAAACGAAAAAAAAAATAGCAAGAAAAAGCGAAGAAGCTTGATGAATAAATAAAAAAGACACAGTCTTTTCCAACTTGCTTTACTCGTAGGTCAACAGAGGATCAATCCGAGGCCTCTACAAGTACTTCTGCCAGCGAAGTGATGGCGATGGCGGTAGACCTTTCCCCTGAACAGATTGCTGAGGATGAGGATACGGTTCAATTATTGAGTGCAGCTGAAACTGAGCCAGAAGTTCAATTACATCATCAAAACAGAGGCCAGAATATCAAAATACCAGTGGGTTATGGCCAAACATTATCGATTTGCAGGATTTTTGGTGTAATACAGGCCCTGTGGAATGTCAACACTTTGATGGTGATTTTTCAGCTTCGAGCAGGCAGTATGAAGATCATAAAAGGAATTTTTCACGTTACATGATCTTTCGAAGACATGGAAGTCTCTTTCAAAAGAGAATGGCTCATGTACTCTCCGTCCACAGGAATGTGTACGGTTTTCCATGTGTTCTATTTTTGGGAAACATGTAAAGGCCGAACTCAATTTACTGTGATTGTAAGAATGCCTCCCAGCGAATGAAAATGCACAAAGACAGTGCAACGCATCGGGCATGTGTACAGACACTGATCAGTAGACGACATACACACGGTCGAATCGACAGCTCTTTGGAAATTCAGTTCAACAAAGAACAAGAATACTGGCTCAAAGTTCTGTGTCAGTGATCAGTGTCTCTCATCACGTGGATTAGCTTTTCGCGGTGATACAGGACTCCTTGGTTCTCAACATAATGGCAACTACTTGAGAATTTTAGAGTTACAGTCTGACAGATCAGTCGTGACGAATGAGATTTTTCCTTCTTCTAGAGTCCGAGACAATAGCCTCTTTCCGATGCTTCTCGAAAAATGTCGACACACTATTTTACAAAGCAGCTACAGGCAAAATTATATTCCAAGTATAGAAGAGTATTTTCAGTAGAAGAGTATGGTATTCGAAATTATTACTTGTCGTTTAGTAAATCATCCAATTCACGAGTTATTTATATGGAAACGACAGATAAAAAAAAAAACGACTTTCCTTTAAAGGACCTTTTCAGGTTTACCATATTAAACGGAAGAGTTGTCAAACAGATAACAGAAAAAAAAATTACTTTTTAAAATTTATAAAGTTAACAAAAACCAAAAGAAAACAAGGAGAATGTAAATACTTTCATATCAGACAATTCATTCAAAATTTAAAATGCAATATTACATTAATAAATTTTAATTAGACACAATTACACATTTCACAGTTATTTCATTTGCTAATCACAAAAAAAAACAAAATATAAAAAAATATGCTAAAATGTTTCATTTCAATTTATGTTTTTAATTTCATTGATAAATTTAAATCAAATGAAATGCGGAAAAATGCACGAGGCTTTTGCTTTATTTTAGTCTAATTTTCAAAACACTGAAAACAGTCAAACAATAAATTCGTCGTGTAGCGTTTTCCTACTGATAGACAGTGCACAGTATACATTTCCTGAAACCTCAAAAGCTAAAGGCTAAATGCTAAGAAAAGGCTAAAGTCAAGATCTTAGGCTTCCCGTGAATCTCAAGAAATCTCATTCGTCAAGACTGATCTGTTAGACTATAATCCCGGAGTACGACTCTTTTCTAAGTTTTCATTTACCCAAATATGATTTAATCAAAGTCAAGGAAAACCCTCCTATTTGCCTTCCATAATTTGCGAAGTAATCGAAATAATGGGAAATAAGGTTCTGAAAGTGATTGTAAAGGAAATCCAGGAAGCCAATTACTTTTCTTTGAGCGTTGATTAACATATCGCCACATTGACCAAAGGAGTGTAGTGCTTAGATTTATTGGAATGTCAAATGGTGAAGTGGTAGAACGTTTTCTCATCTTCATCCCATTAGCAAGCCACACTGGAGAATTATTTGCCACCACTGTTTTTATCTTCTCAAACAAATTCTCAAACAAAACCCTGAGAGGACAACGCAGCAAACATGTCGGGGTTTGCTTAGCAGAACGCTTAGCAGATCATTGCTGAAGATGTGAATCAGAAGGCAGTGACAATTCACGAGGTCAAATGTCTGCTAAATGACCTTCAAAGAAGGAAAATGTCATCATGGCAGGCTTCTGGGCTGTAATCCTAGACGGATCAATGGAGTCAGCAAATCCCTACAAAAGGAAACAATAGAACTTCAAAAGGCTGTCGATCTTAAAATCACTGCTCCATTTTTTTAACATCACAAACAGAAATGTTTGAAAACTACGAGAGGAAAATCGATGCGCAATTGATGAAAGCAGACGTGTGCATGTAAGAAAAACACATCACGAAAATGGTGATGTGGAAGAGGTTGTGCTTCGAGGAGGAGAAAAGTTTAAGATTGAAACTTACCTATTAATATTGGATAAGTTAGGTGGATAAGTTAGGTTGTTATATGCTTTTCCATTGTATGGAAGCGTATAACAAAGTTCATTCTCTATTTGTGTTCCCATCGAAGACAGACGCCGAAATTAAAGAAGCTGCTCGAAGATTTAGAGAGAATTATCCTGAGGATATCCAGTCGCAGTTTACAGATGAAATGGTTTTTAAGTATTTCATATCATAGTTAGAAGATTTCAAAACTGATGAACAATGCCAGCATTGCAATCGTAAAAGCTCATTTTTGAAAATATGGTGCAATCAACGTTCCCAAATGTTATAACAGCGTTAAGAATTTATAGGTGTCTCATGATCACGAACGCTACTGGTGAAAGAACCTTTTCGAAGTTAAAACTACTGAGAAATTGTCATCGATCTTCAATGACACAAGAACGACTGAACTCACTTGCCATTATGGCTACTGAATACGACGTCTTGCAAATGTCTTCCAAGATATCCTAAAATATTTCACCATAAACAAATTGTGGAAAGTGAATGTTCAAAGTTTTGTAGGTTTATTAAAATTAAAAATTTTATAATTTTTGTTTAACAACATATGTTAATTTGTTTAATAACATTAATAATTGTTAATTTTTATTTTGTTTAATAAAATTGGTTTATTAAGTGTTGGTTGGTAAAATTAAAAACGTATTAGGAGATAATTTGCGAGGGGAGGGGCCCCGAGATTTAGAATGCCTAGGGGCCTCTACAGAGTTTAATCCGGCACTGATGGGAACAGACATTTGGCGACAACCGGGTGGGGGGATTCATTTTGGTCCACTAGCTCAGGTAGTGGGGGGGGGGGGACAGTGTGCGACTGGCTTTGCTACCGCAGTTCAATAATGGGCGACCGTCAAATGACAGTATTACTGCCATGTTCCTAGTTTTGACAATAATTTCGGATAATCCGAACAGGCCTCGGTACCAATTAGTTCTGATTGGCGAGGTTCTACTGTATGTCGTAAGGGGTCATCCATTAATTACGTGAGGTGAAAAGGGGGAGGGCAAAATCTCACCAAATCTCACCAAGGGGGAAGGGGGGTCAAGGAAAATCTCACGTCAACTTTTTCATTCAGAGAATATACGTATTATAATAGATTACAACATTTTGTAATATTGACTTTTTGAACTTTTTTGATGTTTTGACATTTTGAAATCTTACGTGAGGGAGGGGGGGGGG
>JAFIDM010009631.1:37995123-38009150 GCA_023159025.1 Thereuonema tuberculata
CATTACAAACTGCGTTTCTAAGGTTCGAGTGGTTCCCTTGTCAGTCCTATGGTCTCCTTAATTGCTCTTGGACAGATCTGGAGAGACTCAATACTCATAAGAGTTCTTTTAACAAAATACAGATGTCATCATCTAACAAGCAGTATTGATCGCCTTCACCTTCCAAGAGACATTCGGAACCCGTGTTCTAAACAACTTAATGATCTTCGGATGATAGTGACGTATCTTCGTAAGATGACTTAGACGTAAATTTTACTTCTCTCTCTTTGGCAGAGACGAATAACATCCTTGAAATTGTATTTAAATCTGGGTAAATAAATAAGTGGATGGTTTGGATATAAGAGCAATTTATTCCAAGAAAAGATTGTCGGCATAAAATAATCAATTATGGACGGATTTAGGATTCTATATCGTGAGGGGGAGGAACGAATTAGGAGACCTTTTAATCCAACCAAAAAAAAATGTTCAAGATTTCGAATGGGTGGGGTCAAACCCCTTAAATCGACAACTAATCAGGAAAAGAAATGAATTTAGTAGGATTTATTCTTATATTTTGACGTTTCGGACCAAACCCCATCCTCTATTTCAAAGAATTTTTTTTTTGTTTTTAAAAATAATGATATTGGTGCCAAATGCTGACAGATTGTAAGAATTTTCACATTGTTTATAATTACATTGGTGTCGTCTGATTCCATAAACAGACACGATTAGTCCTTTCAGTAAGCTATGATTGCTCTCAAAATTGTTTCACACTCACTATAAATATAATATGTGTATAGAAACCGTCATCACCTGCAATTGACAAACCAATTGTCTATCTTTATACTAAAAAAAAGCTTTTAGTGATAAACTGATTACCACTCGCTAGTTATTATCTTGATAGATAAAAAGAAAACTTTGACTTTTATTTTTGATGTGGAAATTCCGGGAACTGCAAGCCTTACAGAAACGGAATCAAACAGTGAAGAAATCAAAAGACATAATTATCACAATAATTATTTCTGCTACTAGAATTACACCCCAATCATTATTTAAGAATTTAAAGAAAAATTACAATATCTCTCTGTCGACCCCTGGAATCTAAAAATTGTCTTGCTAATCAAAAATTGTTAAATATTGTTAATTTTTGTATAAGTTTGCTTGCTACTTATTTGTCGAAATTTTACTTTACAGTTTTGATTGAGTTAAAATGATAAGAATGTAAGACGGAGACGCTGCTGAAGAAATGAAAGTTAGGATCAACAAAACTAAGTATTGAAGAAGCTATAGGGAAAGTTTGTATTCCATGAAGAAAAGCTCAGGAAAATAAATCGAAAACCTTCAAGTACCGTATATTTATTTCTTAACAAAGGGAATAAAAACGCACAGATAACAACACTTAACTGCGTTTTGAATTTTTGATACCGAGAACCCAAGACAGTTCCTGGTTTATCAACCGTGCACAGTTGGATTTTCTAATAAACATAAGAATGTCCCGTCATATACAAGAACGTTAAAACATAAAAAAGGGCAATTAGTTAATTTAATCCCCTTTCCTTATTTTTACTTGTTTCTTTTCCTTGTTTATTTTCCTTTGATCTCACTAAGCTGCTCAATAAATGACAGTTAATAAATCAGAAACAGGCTGTCTTGGATTCCCGATATCAAAAATTCAAAAAGTAGTTCAGTGTTGTTATGTGTATGAGTGTTTATTCCCTTTGTTAACTTATTGTATGCACGTTAAAATTTAGTTATGTACATGTATTTCTATTGTAACTTTCTTCATTTTTAAACGAATTATAGTTTAAAATCATATTTAACTTGAATTATCTGAAGCTGATATTTCTTTGTAAGTTGATAAAATGTTTTGTTACTATGAAATATAACCAACTGTGACTAGTAGCGTAAGCAAAGGGGCGGGAGATGATAATGATAGCGATATTGAAAAAAAATATGCAAAAGCTTTCATGTAATAATATTTTACTATTTATGTTTTCTTAAGTGCTTTACGAATGCAATAAAAATAATTTTTTTTTCCATAAAAACCTCTTCCTCTTCTCTGCATATTTTATTAGCGACGATGTTATTTTTTAAATCAATTATTAAGTCTTTTGTAGTGTTGTTTCCATTATCTGTCCTTTGTATTAAGCAGAGATCTATTCATTAATTGCAATACTCTCATTGGCAACAATTATTTCGGATACAAGAAACTATTGGAGATTTTGTTGTTTAATTTCTCGGCCGTCCTAAGGTAAAGGAAGTAACTGCAAATTTTCTGATTTTTCGTTTTCTGCATTTTCTACGTTAAGAAGTATCTATACATCTTCCAAAGCAATTTGGTAGAGATCTGCTGTTCAGTATGGTCCCTATTTCGATGATCAAAGGTAGCAACTGACTCACAATATGCTTATATCTACGGTCAAAGGCAGCAAATAATCAGTTTCCAAATTGCTAGTTGCTTCCTTTTACCTTAGGACGGCCGTTCTGTGCGTTGGAGCTACTGTTATCCAGAATAGTTGTTTCTGATGCTAACTTTTTCTGTGTTACAATGTATTGTTTAGTATCGAAAATTCCTCGACGATTTTCTATTGATTGGATAAACAATAGCCTTTTATCAGGTTAAATTACGTTCAAATTTTTAATCAGCATAAAATTGTTGTTATTTTCATCATACCATAATAATTCATGTGATTACTTACTCGGAAAAACAAATAAACATTATTTAAAGTATAACGTAATAGAATTTTTTTTTCACTTGTGCGTGTCACTTAGCATACCACTTAAATTTTAAGTCACTTAGCATGTAACAACCCATTATGTGACTCATTTTGTAATCTTGTATTCATTATTAAAAGTTAGTGCTTATGTCTTTTTTTATCTTTCTTTTCTTTATTTTGTAATAAATGTTTTAAATGTATTTCTAGAGAGATCCTACGGCTTGAAAGACAAATACTGGGTGACCGCTAAGTCGACGTATTCCTTTCAGGGCATCATAGTAGAGCTCATTTGCAATTGATTTAACCATAATACCCATTATGCAAAACTCGATAGTTTTTGAGATATGTTAATTTTTTGTGTTTTGTTAGAAATGTAATCCCAAGTAGTACATTAGCAAAACTAAAAAATAAATAAATCAAACCTTTTTATTGTAATATTTCCGTTTCCTCGTTAGTTTACACAGTAATACAGTTAATGTACTAAACAGTTGTGTTAAAAACTTCAATACGATACAAATACAAGAGCCAAAACCTACACTTGTTGTAAAAACCTTCAACCCATTTGTACATTCAAGTGGATTTATGTCTGAAATTTGATAATACAATAAGCGTACAAATGACTTTAAAAACTTCCCTGTTTTATTACCTTTCGAATGAGACATAAAGGCTTAAGAAATATCTTTTACTTCCATGAATAATAGCTCGGTTACTACTTGGGACTACATTTCTAAAAAAAACACAAAATTACCATATCTCAAAACCTATTGAGTTTTGCATAATGAATTGCATAGGAGATCTACTATCAGGCCCTGAAAGGAATATGTCGGTTTCCCAGTCATTGGAAGGGAGGTAGACCCTTCATTTCCTCCAAATATTTCTCCAAAAAATTAAAATATTTAAAATTTCATATAATTTTCAAATATATGAAATTAATTGGAATTGCTTAATTAAATTTTTTTCCTAGACATACTGCAAAGTAACAAGCTATAGATCATTTAATTCAAAATATTACAGAAATATACGTTAAAGAATGACCCTCAATAGAACTATTATTATCCGCGCGCTCAAAGATGAACCTCCCAGAATGCAACGCAGATTATAGATTGACCTTTCCTGGCTTTTCGTTAACATTCAAATGGAAGAGAAAATGGCGGTCGCTGGTTGACTGACCTGTATATTGAATATGTTTCCTAGCTTCGGCGACAATCGTCCTCACTGTCGGCAATTCCTTCTTGATATGCATATCAGCAACAATTTGACGAATGACGTAACAATCAAAATCGCCATGCGAACTCTTTGGAGCCAAACGAGGCCTTTTTATCCCTGGCGTTCGTAGCAACGGCGACTGTACAATTCTCTTCACCGTAGACAAACTCACTCCAGTATATTCTGCAGTGACCTTCAACGCATCCTTTTTACTTTTCAAATCGTTGTTGGGCGATACATCTTCTAGAAATCGACGAGCAACGTTAAGAATAATTTCCCTAGCTTGACTGTTTCCCTAGCGACCGCCATTTTCTCTTCCGTTTGAATGTTAACGAAAAGCCAGGAAAGGTCAATCTATAATCAGCGTTGCATTCTGGGAGGTTCATCTTTGAGCGCGCGGATAATAGAATCTTATCCTTTCCTTCATACACTATTGACTGCAACTATACTTGCATTAAAATGTTTTATTTATTTATTTATTCGTGTATTTTAATGCTTACCTGGCAAAATTTAACCTTTTACTTAGTGGTAGTGGAGAACAGGAAATAGTAGAGCATGTTATTTATAAATGTATCAGATTTGAATATAAAAGGTTGAAATTACTTTTGAATTTACAGAAACATGATATTGTATGGCCAAGCCCAGAAGCCCAATTAGTACAGAACCCTATTTATAATTATTTTTTTGGATTATGTAAATTCTGTAATGCAAAAGAAGCACAAATTAAGAATCTAATTAATTTAAAAAATAGATAATTTATGTGTAGTCTCTGTTGATTTATGATTTCATTCTTACAGATTCATAAAATTCTAGAATCATATCAATATGTATTTAATAAAATTTATATATATAAAAGAAGACATCGTTTTTTTGGATTTTTTTTTTCTTTTTGTTTTTCTGTCCGCTAGCCTCCGAAACCATAAGACACAGAAATGCAAATAAGGTATCAAATGTTAGGTATAATATTGAGGATGCTCATATTTTATTTTTCATGGACATGGGTCAACCGGAAGTCACGTGACGTAAGGTCAAAGGATACACGTTCATTTTCGATGAAATGGAAAGACAAGTTGTTCCTCTCATTGAGATGAACTTTTACAAGTAGTCCGGTCGCGATCAAAGGTCACTTGACTGAGAAAATGACCTCGGAATCCACGATCACGTGATCACTAAAAATTTTACTTGACAAGTTTGCTAGTTAAACTTATAGTGAAACATGTATGTAGTTAAAAGATTAAAAAATTAAACGTTCCAACTTCCCTATTCTGGAGGTCTTCATCAGACGCCCTCTCTGTTATTATCTATAACTAGATAATATGTATCTAGGTGTAGTAATCACTTAATAATTAAAATATGATATTTTATGTTAATTAATAATTCTAGTGTAAACAGTGTTACTCTCTTGAAAGGTACACTTAATTAAGTTCTTCTTCTTATTTATTTATTTATTTATTTATTATAAAAGATTTGAATAATGTAAGAGATATTTAATGAAAAATGATGAACCCTATTATTTTAGGATATTACGTTGAGCGATTGTTGCGCCCTCACACAGGGAAGTCGAAAGATAATTCTATGGTAAGTGTCATCGTAAACTTGACAGAAGTTCAATGAAATCCAGTTACCACACACTCCCCATTGAATAGTACCTAAAATTGAGCAATTAAATAGAGATTTCAATGAAAATATTTTTTTTCAACTTGAAGCCAAATTGACAAAGGAAAAAAAAACAAAACAAACAAAAAAAAGAAACAAACATGTTTTTGTAAAAAAGCTCACGAAAAATCTAACGGATAGGAATGAAATATATACTGGAAATTTTTAGCCATAGTTTTTAGCTCGGGTCTGCAATTTTCACAAGTTTGAAGATTAAATATGAAATTTAGAAAGTTATCTTTTAGTATATTAAATTATTAAAATAATTTAATAAGATGATACTTATCACTAACAAATAAGATGTAAGTTTATCAAGGAAAAAAAAAAGGAAATACTGTATAATAAATTTATAAAATAATCACATTCGTCAGTTTTTTACGTGATGTAAATATAACATATTTCAAAAAGATATTCATTTTATAGGTGATCATATGAAATACAAAATATAATCGTAATCAGTTAATCTCTTTGATACAAAAAGAAAGAAACTGAAGATTTTCAAGTGGTGGTAATGTTAAGAATTTCATCAAATCACGGACATTCTGAAAAAAATGGAAAACAATAAACCTTCATGTAAAGACTTTATGCCAATTTCAGCTCAGTTTAAAAATTGTAGAATGTGAAAACAGTTATTATAAAGAGCTTATAAAATTATCAACTAATTTTCACGATTTTTTTTGTTTTAAATTGGCATTTTTCACAGAGGACAAATAAAGATGTTGCTTGGCATTTTTTGCGATGTCCATACATTCTTCCTTTACATATTTTGACCACAATCCATACTCAAGAGCCGTAGATTAGAAATGACAGTTGTTAATCCATGTTAAGAAATGTTGTATGTTTCATGTGAGGGACAGAATTCATTGGACAGAAAGGTAGTTTTCTTCAATCTTAGAAAGGTCATCTATTACTGACTTATCAGTATTCTAGGCAGACATCTCTGGTCACTCATAGTAGTTGTATTTACAGTGGAGACAAAACTCTTAGGATGTGTTGACAAATGAAACTAATTTCAATGGTTTTTGGTAACAAGACGAAGCCCAATTTTTTGCTTAACATTTCAACTATCAATTTCGACCCCGGGACAGTCCAACTTCTTACTGCGTTTTCAGCTTTATTCGTGAATCTTCATCAAATAAGTTATTTTCTTTATTTTTCAGAAGTATTGTATATTTCGTCTTAAAGAAAGTGGTAATTTATTAAAAATTGGCGATTTTCCGCAGTCAATGTTGGTTTGTTTACAGAGGAAGTGCCTTTAGATCCCATTCACCTACTGCGCAGGCGTGATGTTGAATAGTGCAACGATTTAAACATTGTTAATCAAATCCCTATACTCGTGGAGGAAATTGCAAGTCACAACAATACTAAGTAATGAATATTGAAAACTAACAACAGCAATAACAAGATTTAAGCAACGTCTTTCAGTGACTTAATAAGAAATTAAGATAACTTATGAAGTAATGGTAAAAGGAAAGTAATTAAATGAAAGTAAGAACAACATTATTTTTAGTTTTCGGAACACTGTCTGCAATTGATTCGCTGGGGCGGGGGGTCCTACAGCGGTAAAATCTGGAAATGCATTAAATATAACTTCCTGATAGTGATTTGCCTGCCATCTTCTAATTTCAGTACAAAGTATAGCCTATAGTAGATAGTAGGAAGTTTTCCATGCGTCCCTTACAATTCATGAGATATACTACAGGTCCTGTACTGTTTCTCTATGATCATTATATAATGATCAACTTTAATGGAAGCAACTTTAATGGAAGAAAAAAAATGTTTTCAGATGATTATAGCGTATAGTGAGATAATAATGAATAATCAGTAAATAGATCATGAGGAACTGTTAATTTTACGAAATTAACATACACAATGTAATTGATGATCTGTTAACACTTTATTAAACATTAACGTGTTTAGCAATGTTCAATTGATACTCAACGGCATCGTCGTCAGCACCTCAATTTCCACAAAGTCTTTGTCTACTTGGTCGTAACTAGTGGCGCATTCACGGGGGGGGGGGTAGGGGTCTAAGGGGGCTGAAGCCCCTCTCAAAACCCAAAAAAATAAAGAAATAAACAGAAAGTAAAAAAGAACGAGGATAAAACCTTTATTAAAGCGTGGACGTTTAAAAATATGCGAGTGAGGATACAGCTGCCCTATAACACTTTTTATGAAATTCCTCCCTTAAGTACAGTTTCAAATAGCACCCATCCCCCAAATCATAATCCTGGGTCATAACCAAAAAACATTAAGGGACTTGATCCTTCAATATTTTGTTAAATATAAGGTATTTCCTAAACTACACAGTTTATGATGTAATCAGCTCAAAAATTTGAAAATCATGAAAACTCCATTCTTCCTGACTGGTAATTCCAGTCTCAGCATTGGAAAAAGTAGGCTGAAATTTTTTGAATGTAAAGGTTTTCGTTATTAATTGATTTCCTAGACATAATGACAAAACTTTGAATGAAATATTGAAAGCATCCATGACTTTTAGGAAGAAGATTGTTCAGTTGTAGCAATACTTCTCAATCAAATACTTCTCCAGACTTCTCAATCAATAATATAGCATTATCCAGATATAATTAGGATTGGTAGGAATCTCTCAGTAAACTTCATATCTCCGAAGTGAGCTTCGGATCTCTAAAGAAGCAGGGCGTTGTGTCGCTAACTTCATGTTGGCAAATACAATGAAGCTCGGTTATATCGCGATCTTTCAGATCCAAGATCTCGAAGATCGCGATCTGCCCGAGCTTTTTTTACTTCGCGATGTTAAATGTCGTATACTCGATCCCTATTATCGCCCACATGATTCCAAATCGATTTAAAATGGTCATTCGCGATTACCTACATCATTCAGAGCGATGTGAGAGAATTTTATACTGTATTTATAAATAATTATAAATCATTACCTTTTCAACACTTTGATGGGTTATATTAACCAAAATCTTCATACAGTATTTATGTTTTCTTACGGTACTTTGGTTAAACGAAAAAGTCCGCGATTCTGGTATTTTTTTTAGAAATATATTGTATTTGACGCATTTTAGTGACATTAGGGTGGGTATAGAGTCTCAATTACTGTAAATAATGAAACAAGCATAGTAATTTATAACTTTGATTTGATTTTCATAAAAAATAATACTGTACCAACAGGTTGTAAACTACAGTAATACTAATGCGTACTTTTTGGGCGAAAATATGGTAAATTTTGCAATTTTACAATTATACATCTTTTCCAAAACAGAAGGGGTCCAAGACCAAATCGCATTATATCCGAATTCGCGATATAAACAACCGTGTTATAGCCGAGCTTCACTGTATCTAAATCTAATTACAGCTTCTTTCGATGGATCCACATTTCATTGGAATGGTGTAAGGAATCTGTATGCCTTTCTTGTAGACCTTAGAATGTTACGTTGGTGCTTATTGATGCTCCTGTTACATATTTCCCTAATTCTATTTCTAAGATAGCATGCAGTAAATAAAGTGCTTTCTAATCTCTTATTTTTGAAGTTTATAAGTAAAATCTTTTAAACATCCCGTGATAGTAATCTGATAACCCGAGAGATTGATATCATCGTTGACTGTTACTAAGCAACTGGTCAATTAATTACGAATAAAGCCTCCAGGAAATGGTATAAGAATCAATACCAGAGTTGTGAAGCAGGAATTTTTTTTTATTTGGACCTGACTCCAACCCCAATAATTTGCTAATTACAACTCTTACCCCGTCTTTTGTTGATTACATCGCACACGGTTATATTTGATAAACCCACACATTCAACTCAAATCTTGGGTAAATTTTAATTTATACAATAATTTTAAAGAAACTTTCAAACAGCAACAGCCATCTATTAAAAAAAGCCTATTTTATAATAATTATTCCACAACTAAAACAAACATAGACTCTAAACTATACATATTAAATAACGTCAAATGTTTAGCTTTCGCAAAAGACAGATGGAATGTGAAGAGGCTTGATTAGTTCCTATTGTGATTAAATACTCGTTTTTAATTTTTATATTTGCTTTTATTGTATAAATAGAACAATCTTATTATACATGGTGATTGAAAACGAAGCGTCATAACTTCAACACAGAATTTAGGTCAGAAATTCCATATCAATAGACATATATCCAAATCTTCGAAGCAAAGGAGTTACTCGAATTTAAAGAACAAACTTTAAACTTTTCACTTTTCCTTTTAATTCCATTTAACTACTGAAAACAAACAAGAAATGAATAAATGTCCAAATAATAATGATTGTTAATTTCCGCTCTCGGTCTTATTCCAATCCCAATCATTCAACACAGAAGTTGGAGTACAGTCAATTATATGACAGTAGAACGTAGTCTAAATCGAGAGCGCTACGAATTTTGTCCTATTGAAAAGAACTGGATTTCAAATGGTCCTACACATAAATAGTATTTCTTGCTTTTATTATGTGTTAATAAACCGTTTTATTGTGTTTATTTTTTATTTGTATATGCTTGGTTTCCTATTCATTATCAGCTGGATTCGTCCGGTATCTACTGCTCAGTGATCTTTTAATGATAATGAATATAAAGAAACCAAAATTCAACAAAACAATGGCCCTCCATATTCAAAACAACACTATATAAAATAAGAATTAAAAAGCCCAAGCAATCAATTCCCACTAGCAGCGCTTAGCTGATAAAGGATTAAATTATAGATAAAGAATACATCAATGGTTGAGACTAAGTGTTTACAATGTGGTATCTCAGAACGACCGTTTCACGCTGTATAGGTCTCAGCACAGAGGTCATCATAATTAATGGTGAAGAAGAACGTGGCACATCCAAAAACTAAAACTAAAAACAAGAAATACACATTAAATAAAAATAGGAAAATTCATGTTCTAGCATCTGCTAGCCTCAAATGAATTTCCTTAAGCATAAAAACTTCCCTATCCTCCCTTTCCCTTTCTTCCCTCGATATAAACATGGGCTTTCTAAATGCTGAAGTTAAGGCATTTCATTCTGAAACACCCTATAAACTTGAGAAGAACATCCTAGACTTCTCAATTGTAATTGGCTTGTAACTGATTCATTTTAAAAATCTGTAAATATATCAAACCATCTAAGATGTACTTTCCCACAGACGAAAAATTATTCTTTAGTAATAAAAATGGAATCCTTCCACGCTATTAGTTTGATTTCCTTCAGTCACTTTCAAATTGTCCTTCTTAATGCTACAATCAATAAAGATATTATAGTTTTATAAATATTCAAACCAATAGTATAGCCAGAATCTGATTAAGAGCGTTACTAAATAAAAACAGCAACAACACCCCAACAACATGTTTAATGAAAATTATAAAAATGAATATTACCTCTCTGTTTTAGTTATGGGGGAGGAATTGGGAACGGCTGTTTCGTCCTTCTACGGACTCGTCAGCCCAATCCCGCCTTCCCCCGATAATATTAATTTCTATTTAGATATGTGCTGGTTTGTTTATTAAGTTATATGATTTTACAGCACGTTAAATAATGTTAATTATTTATCTTGGCCAGGTTTTTAGTTGGTTAAATGCCTTCATAGCCTCCGCTCCGGAGGAACGAGGTATCAAGTGTGGATTTTACATACTTTTTAATTTTCTTGCTTTTCTTGCTCTGGGGGGTCACAGCCAGGTTGGTTGTTGACCACCAGAAAGGGATCTTGCCCCTCTGGTTGGGTTATCGGGAGAAGGCGGGATTGGGCTGACGAGTCCGTAGAAGGACGAAACTGGTTATGTGCTGGTTTGTTTATTAAGTAACATGTTTAATGTTGTGTTTTTTGTTTTTTTTGTTTTTTTACAGTAGGTTAATTGATTTACAATGGTTGTAATATTTATGTGGGTGAGTAAGAGAGAAATTTCCTTTTCAAGTCTTATAGACTATATTGTAAGTCAGTGAAAATATATTTCACTCTCCATTAATATGATAAATGTACAAACTGCTTCTCAACTGCTTCTTTATTTTCGCCATCATTCCCTCATCTCATGTACAAAAAATTATTAAAATAAGACGAGGAATACATGTGGGACTAAAGTGACGTAATTCATGAATGCTCTCACTATCTTAAGAGCTTTCCCTTCCTTCAACAAAAGATCCTTTTTATCAATTTCCCTCACAGGAATGCTCAAAGGCTACATGTATTAAAATAGTAGCAGCTGAAAGAACTTTCCTTAAACTCTTGCCTTTAGTCAATTACTTTTTTAAAAGCCATTAAAACAAAATGTTTCTTTGTTTGTTTTTTAAATTATCTGCTCAATACAAACAAGGCATTTCTTTTTTCTGAAAAAATTAATTAAATCCACGAATATTACTATTTAAATCTAATTATTTTTATCATGTTAAGCTCGCGCTGGCATTAATAGGAATAATAAGTGGATTTCTACAGATCTTTTGTTTCAGATGTCTACAGAAATCCATCGTTTGAATTCAATGAGGAATTGTGTGATGTTCTGTCGTCAATTTCATGACATGAACCAGCACGGAAATAATTAAATGCAAAGTTAGATCAACTCGATTTGAAATGTACATGCTGAGTTTTAAGAAGATTCACCCAGTGGTTCAAGAGTTTAGTTATTAGGGAGAGAAACACACACACAGGGCCTCCAAGAGAAATCTTTTAAGGCGGTACAAAACCCATTTGTAAGGTGACCATTTTTTCTAAAATGAAAAGGAGGACGCAAATAATTTGAAGAAAAGAAAAATGTTATCAAGAGTATAAACTTATCTGTTCAATCAAAAAAAAAAAAAAACCTCTAAACCTATCTGTTCAACCCAAAAACAAAAAACAAAAAAGGTTTTAAACGGTTAATCACCTTACCACTTGGGCCCCCTTAGACTTGCAAAACGGTCCTTGTTTAAATGGTTCTTCAGTCACGGGACCCTCTGTAGCTCTCGGGCCCGTGATAGAGTTCCGGCTGGACCCCCCTCTCATAGGGCCTGGAGACACACACATACACACACACAGATCTGATGAGCGTTACTTTTCTAAGGAACTAGGTTAAAAATATGCATATTACCGTATTTGTAGACATTTTTTTTTAATATTGGATATCATTTCATTTTACGTTGTTTGAGATACACTACAACCTCGTTTAACCGGACTACCTGGCACCAAAGGCAATCCGGAAAATCGAAATCCGGATAATCCGGATAATAAGGGTAATAAGCAAAACAAATCCTTAAATAAGCAGACTTACTGTTTATTACGATAAAAAACTATGTTTTGTAACAAAATTACTCTAGTAAAGCTTTCTTAAACTCGACAAAAAGATTTTATTATCATAATTTATTGTACAATCTATGCAGGAACTGTAGATTTAATCGAAATAAAAAACGAATGTTTGGCATACTATTAGTTATGTTCTTATTATCATAGTTAAAATTATTATCTATGTGAACATTAAATAAAAAAAAAATGTCTACAAATCCGGATCAACGAGGGACGAATAAACGACGTTGTAGCTTTATGGTGCAGGGTTTTTGGTCCACACTGTAAGTAGGGTGGGGGGGCCTCATTTGGTCAAAAATTAATCAGGAATATCAATAATCCCTTAATTAAGACTTGATTAATTTAATTTGAATAACTTAAGATATAATTTTTACTCTTACAAAAACGGTTTAGAGCAGTGTTTCCCAACCTTTTTTGTGCTGTGCCCCACCTAAAGTATCAAAAGTATGCTATGCCCCACCAAATTAAGTATGACTTTCAAAAAGAAAAAATTAAAAAAAACAAAAAAAAACAAAAAAAAAAAACAACTTTTTTTACTTTCACAACCAAAAAAAAACAACATTCCTCCATTTTCAAATTGCCCCCTTAACAATCAAATTGCCCCCCTGTGGGGCGTGCGCCCGACGTTGGGAAACACGGGTTTAGATAAATTAAAATTAATAATAATAATAATAATAATAATAATAATAATAATAATAATAATAAGAACTGGACTATGGTTTGGCCATCCAATCCATGGAAGAGGGAGAGACCTACAAGTACCTGGGCTTCCAGCAAGCGCGCGTCATTGACAACGCAAACATCAAAAATGCACTGAAGAACACATACCTTGCTCGAGTTCACAAAATCCTCAAAACACAACTCAACGCCAAAAATAAAATTAAAGCTATCAACACTTTTGCCGTTCCCACACTAACATATTCGTTCGGCATAATTCCATGGACAAACACCGAACTCGAAGCACTACAACGCGCAACACGCACTACATTCACGAAACACAACATGCACCACCCCAAGTCCGCTACGGAAAGGATGACTCTTCCCCGCAAGGAGGGAGGCCGAGGACTCATCAACCTCATCACCCTACACGAAAAACAAGTGCATACACTTAGGGAACATTTCCACCAAAGAGCAGAAGACTCCTCACTTCACTCAGCCATTGTCAAGGCTGACACACACCTCACACCCCTGAACCTCGAAAACTCTTCTCCAACACTC
>JAFIDM010009631.1:38020013-38042720 GCA_023159025.1 Thereuonema tuberculata
TTATTATTATTATTATTATTATTATTATTATTATTATTATTATTATTTATCTGTATTGTATTCATTTTCATCGTTAACCGTTATTTATTTTAAAACATTCCTTTTCTATTTCCTAATTATTGATGTTCTGTTTATTTTTAAATTCTTTCCCGTTGCAGCCGTTGACTCAGTTAATTAATTTAAATTCGTTATGTTTTTATCCAATCATTCTGTTTATTTTTAATTAATCTTCCAATCAAATTCTTCTATGTAAAATCTATAAAAACCAATGTTGTACATTTCATAAATTAATTCAGTTCAGTTCCAGAACTTGACTCGTTGTTTTCCATCTCAACGACTCTACCACAAACACCATTACAATATATTTTAAAATAATAGTGGTATTCTACTGCAGGCCGTGCAGGTCCTTGGTTGCGTGGGAGGTTTAAATCCCAACGATTCTCGACCAACGGGACTAGTTGAGATCGGATGGTCAGCCCGATGCCATCCAGCCATTAATCCCCTAGTAATAAACCCGGTACTGGTTTGACAGAGGGCTGTATGAGCCCTAGGGTTCGTCTGTAGCAGCACCTGTAACCCTTCCGGTGGGTCGCGGAAGGGTTACAGGTGGGTCGCGACTTGATCCTAAAACTATCAGAAACCATCGAATAAACCATCAGAAAAGATCAGAAAAATCGAAACAAATCGAATTGTATTTTGATTGGTTTCTTTTTATTTTATTTTTTATGGACCGATGGACCGTGTATGTATTCCGATAAGGAAAGGTGGGTCGCCAGCTGAAAAAGGTTGGGAACCACTGGTCTGGAGGATAGAGAACCATGGGAAAAAATCTCCTATCTCTGCCGGGTATTGAAAATACTAATAATAGTAATAATAATAATTTTATTAGAACAATGCAATTCAGAAAATATATCTATCAATGGTTTCTGAAGTGTACAAGAAACAGAAATTAATACCGGTATATTGTTGTATGCTTTTTTAAACCATACTTCTTTATTTTTATGTTAGAATATTACTATTACTATTTTATTATTATTCACATAAAAATAAATCCCAGTAATGTCCTGCTAGAAATAATTGTGTGTAAAAAAACTAATTCAAAAATTTAGAATTTATTAATATACTAACTTCTGTATATCCTATCATTATCATATTGTTATTATCTATCTATCTAAATATATATAAAAATGAATGTTTCTTTCTTTCTTTCTTTCTTTGTTCTTTATACACTCCTAGGCCCTTTGATCTATCTGGACCAAACTTCGCAGAATTACTCTTTAGGACCCTGGGGAAAAGATAGGCTGCCTTAGAACCTGGACCCCCCCCCCCCAAGGGGTTGAAAAGGAGTAAAACACCTGAAAAACCCAATATCCACCTGTTGGTGACAATGAGAACTACACAAATATTGTGTAAAGTGAAAAATTCGCTCTCCTATGGGGGGCAGGGACACCACACTTGGGTGGGGGGAAGGCGACACAAGGGCCTAAGTGTCCCACACCCGACCGACACCGGGACCTTATATTTAGGACTCCTTCTCGGACCCCGCAAGTCAATTGCAAAAAGGAAAAATTCGCTCTCCTATGGGGGGCAGGGACACCACACTTGGATGGGGGGATGGTGACACAAGGGCCTATAAGTGTCCCTTATATTAACGGCTCCTTCTCACCGAGCCCTTTCTTTCTTTGAGTGGTATTGCAACGCATGCCGGGTGCAGCTAGTTATTATATAAAAGTTCCCTATATTTGGGTTTCCCTAGCAAGACAACATGGCGGGTCAAGGGCCAAAGCACATGTTGCTAAGTGTAACAAAAAAATTGCAAGGGGATGAGGGGTATTATGGTTGTGTGGTTGTGTCCATGAATTTTCTAACTATTCGTGTTGTGTTGAGTACCACAGCCTGTGCATAAGTGTTTTTGTGAAGTCCTAGTGTGCTGAGACTGTAGTGCAATGTGTGAGGCACCAGACCAGTGGCGGACAGAACGATGGGTACAACACGTACTCGGTCTGCCACCAGTGCTTCGGTGTATTTACTGATCTTTTATTATTATTATTATTATTATTATTATTATTATTATTGTTATTATTATTATTTTGAAAAAACTTCGCCATTAATTTAGAAAAAAAAATTAAATTGAATTAATGAATTATATATTGAAACACTAAGTATAGAAGTGAATATAGAAACCGCTTTACACATAAAATGTACATATATTTTAGTGTAGAAAACAATAATTCCACAGTTCAATTTTAAAAAGAAAAACTATGTAACTATACAGAGCCAACGAATTTATACAAAATTAAAGAAAAAAGAATGGAGCAGAGATGAAAGACCTGATTAATAGAAAGAGATTCAGTTTTAAAAAAAATAGAAAACTAACAAAACCACATTTACAAAACAAAGAAAACAAAAAACCAAGCTAACTTCACATATTGCGATAACTACAGAATGCTTACAACTAATGAATTTTAAAATTGCAAAAAAACAAAGTAGTATTTTAATAAATTCAATAAGAAATTAAAACATTCAAAGCAATGCTAGAGTAAAATTAAACAACTATCATAAAAAACTTATGGTAGATCAAAATATAAAAAAATACAGCAACAATCTCAAAGATAAATACAAAGATAAATTTTGTATTTCCTCTCAATAGGGAAAAAAAATTCAGTTCCGCTTTTAAGGACAATATTATTAAAGAAAACAATTATAATATTATCATCAATTCAATTGTCGTTTGTAATCCATCAGAAGAGGAAACCTGACATAATTAAAAGAAAGAAAAAAAAATATTATAAAAATAAAACAAGTGAAAGAAAATAAGGATTTTTTTTTTCGAACCTATGTAATAAATTTCATAACAGAAAATATAAAAATTACAAATTTCAAAATTTAGAACTAGGGGAGGAAAAGCAAAAATACAAATTATCATCCATAGCAACACAATCAATCATCAGTAAAATAATAGAAAAGTATACAAGATTATGTGAAAATAATAATAACGCAATCATATTTTATATAATCAGTATTTATATCAAATGTCAAAAAGCACTTTCAAAATAACTAGATTTATTCATGATTAGTGTATTAATTCTAAATTCTAAAACAAAAACAAAACAAAAAAGGACTTTTCAATTTCTTTTTCCTCTTTATCTTTGAAGGGTTTTCAACGATTAAAATCAATTATGTTTATTTTATACAATTTAAATTAAGCTGTAAGTGAATATAATCAAATCAAATGCTTTAAAGCGAGCAACTCTTGTAAATTTTATCTTGAAAACGGGTCTAACGATTTTGATGAAATGGGGTGAATCCACTATTTTCGGGTTCGAGGAAGCGATTTAGCTAGGTCTCGACTTCGGTAAAACTCATTTAGGGGATAAATGATTGACCTGGGGCCTGGGTACCAGGTGATTGTCCGCAGTGTTCTTACTTTATTTTCGTTTTATTTTATTCTTAATAAATTTGTGTTCTGTGCGTTTTTTATACTAAAATAATAACCTTATATTTACCTATAATAAAAGAATAATTTCACTTAAGACTAATTTTTAAAACTTTTTCCTTTCAACGTCGCATGTATTCACTGCGGAGCTGTCCATTTCTCCGAATGGAGGTTAAATAACCAGGTGATTGTCTACAGTGTTCTTACTTTATTTTCGCTTTATTTTATTCGTAATAAATTTGTGTTCTGTGCGTTTTTACGTGTAATAAAACAATAATTTTATTTTACCTTAATAAAATAATAATTTTTAAAACTTTTTCCTTTCAACGTCGCGTGTATTCACTGCGGAGCTGTCCATTTCTCCGAATGGAGGTTAAATAACCAGGTGATTGTCTACAGTGTTCTTACTTTATTTTCGTTTTATTTTATTCGTAATAAATTTGTGTTCTGTGGGTTTTTTATACTAAAATAATAACCTTATATTTACCTATAATAAAAGAATAATTTCACTTAAGAGTAATTTTTAAAACTTTTTCCTTTCAACGTCACGTGTATTTACTGCGGAGCTGTCCATTTCCCTGAAAGGGTGTTAAATAACCAGGTGATTGTCTACAGTGTTCTTACTTTATTTTCGTTTTATTTTACAGAACAAAGCTCAGTCTTCAAGATACTATCCACTATAATAAGCCTGAGAGGCACAAAAGAAATCAAAAAGATTTCGCACCTGAGCTACCATTGGTGGGAGTCTGGTACGGCCGTTTTGTTCTCTTTATGGACGTATCAGCCAGACAGATCCCTTCGATGGTAAGCTCAGAAACGGCTGAGGACGAAACGGCCTTGCCAGACTCCAACCGATGGTAGCTCAGATGCGAAATCTTTTCGATTTCTTTTGTGCCTCACCTGTTTATTATTTTGAATTCTTTGAAGCACGTTAAACCCCTTTTTATTGACTATAGTATTGTATTCATTGATAAAGTTACTGGAATAACTTCGAATTTACTAATACTTTATTATAAGTCCTTTTTTATGTATATTTATGATTTTGTTATACAAATTACATAGTAATCAAACTGTCATTTTAAGATAACTTATTACACTTTTTATTCAAAGTCACCATAATTGCATTATATATTTATAATTAAAAGTTTAAAAACATACATACACTTACTGAACAACGTTTCTGGCCTCCATATTGATCGGTGATAACTTGAGAAGGGGTCTCGATCAATATGGAGGCTAGAAACATTGTTCAAAAAGTGTATATATATTTTTAAACTTTTAATTGTAAATATATAATGCAATTATGGTTGATTTTGAATAATTTATTATTGCCCGTAAAAATATTTTATAATTATTACACTTTTTGTTACAAATATATTCATATATATTCTCTTCATGGCACGATCGCATCTTAACTTAAATATAAAATGTAGAGTTTCTTAAATTCTTTGCTTTCTCGGATGTATAAATTCACGATAAAACACTAGTTAAAAAAAAATGAATAAATAAATACGGTGCTAAATTTAAACCCTGATACCAATATTATTTCATTCTTTTGATGAATTGTTAGAATAAATTTTGAATTTTCTTTATTAATTGTTAATAGTTCTTATGTTTTATTCCCACGTGCTACAATTTTAATATGCTATACGATAATTATATTGTAGTGTCATGTAAAATATCGTAGATAATATTATATAACATTTATTATATTAAAATATTTAAATACAAGTTTAACGTGCGGAACTTACGTTTACATCACAAATTAGGAACATACACGCACAAGAAAAAAATGGAATCACTGATCAGTTTTTTTTTTTTTGAAATTTCGATACCGGGAACCCAGAACAGCTGTTTTAAAGTTAGCGGGGATTAAATTTCTGCCCTTTTTTATTCTTATTTTATATATTGTTGTTTTCTATTACGAAGGGCCATTTTCTTGTTGGTTTTTGTTACTTTTATGTTTCTTGGGATCACTGACTGTAAGATACTGGGCTAATCCAGCTGATGAAGACTAGGAAGTCTGAAACAGCTGTTCTGGGTTCCCGGTATCGAAATTTCAAAATACAGATCAGTGATTCCATTTTTTCTTGTGCGTGTATGTTCCTAATTTGTGATTTATTATATTATTTATGAATTATATAATATTTCAATATGATTAAAAAACTGTATTACCTACAAGAATTATTTTAAATAATAGCAAAATTTATATAATGCATATATAACAAGAAAAGTAAGGATAAAAACGCAGACATTTAAAGGATTCGCTGAGATATTTTTGGAAATTTCGTACCGGGAACCTATAAAATTTCGAACCGGGAAAGATAGACTGTTTTGAGGTTCAAACCTCTCGTTAGTTAGATTCGCCCAGTACTCACAGCTCAGTGGAATCCAAATAAACATAAACAAAATACAAAATTAAACAAATTTTATGTTAACAAAGGGGATTAATTTATTATCTTTTTTATTCTTAATTTGCTTTTTGATATTTTTTTAACTCAAGGGCCATTGGTTTGTTTAATTTTACCTTTTTTTTTTTGCTTCTTTGGATTACACTGAGCTATGAGTACCGAGCGAATCCAACTGATGAGAAGTATGAACCTCAAAATAGTCTATCTTGGGTATGAAAAATCCAAAAATGGCCCAGGGAATCCTTTAAATGTGTGCGTTTTTATCTTTATTTTTCTTGTTATAATTATTTTGAATACTTTATTTTATATTATACAGGGTGTTTCAAAAATACACGGCATAATTTCAGGTATGTAGTTCCCACATGTAGACAATCAAAATAGTTCATTACAACATATGTCCGGAAATGCTTCATTTCCGAGTTATGGCCTTCACAACATTGAAAATCACCGGAACGTTTTTCGTTCCGCCGGTCGTTGCCATTACAGAAGATGTTCAAAATGACCACCTCCTGCTTGAATACAGACCTCACATCGATGTCTCATTGAACGTTTTTCTTTCCGCAGGTCGTTGCCGTCAAAGGACACATTAAGAGGGCACTCTGACAGATCATTCCGAGGCGAAGGTTAAATTCAGTGGTGTGTTTGGCGTTCGACTGTGTGTCATGTACACAAATCAGGAGCTGGCAGAGATGCACTTCATGTACGGTAAGGCAGACGGCAATGCTGCGCTGGCTCGTCGTTTGTACCAGGAGAGGTACCCACAGCGACAATGTCCAGATCGGAAGACATTTGTAAGTCTCCATCACCGTCTGTGCGAGTATGGAAAATTTCACTCTCCTGGATTGGGAAGGGGACGACCAAGGTCTACAACTCCAGAAGAACAGGAGGAGATTCTGGAGACTGTGAACAGAACTCCTTCTGTCAGCACACGAAGGTTAGCGTTGCAAGTGAATGTTCCCCATACGACTGCCTGGAGACTGCTGAAAGAGCATCAATTGTATCCTTATCATTTGCAACGTGTACAGGCGCTGTCACCAGCAGATTACCCTGCACGAGTTAGGTTCTGTCAGTGGTTCTTGCAGCAGTGTGCTGCAAATCCGAACTTTCCTGCCTTAGTATTATTTACAGATGAAGCACAGTTCACACGAGATGGCATAACAAATTTCCACAATCAGCATGTATGGGCGTATGAAAACCCAAATGCAACTGTTGTATCTCATCACCAGGTGCGGTTCTCCCTCAACATGTGGGCCGGTATCATTGGTGATCGATTAGTTGGACCCCATGTACTTGTAAACAGACTTACGGGGCAGGCGTACACAAACTTCCTGGAAAACACCATACCTCATGTTTATGACGACACTCCACTGATCGATCGTCAGCACGCTCACTTCTTGCATGACGGCGCTCCTGCACACTTCAGTCGTACGGCTCGCCGGTACTTGGATCGAACGTTTCCTGATCGATGGATAGGTAGAGGTGGCCCAATTGCTTGGCCTCCACGCTCACCTGATCTGAACCCTCTCGATTTCTACTTGTGGGGCCATTTAAAATCATTGGTTTATTCGTCTCCGGTGCCTGATTTGGAATCCCTTCGGAATCGAATTGTGGCACGTTCTGAGGACATACGCAACATTCCTGGAGTGTGGGATCGTGTTCGCAGGTCATTGAGACATCGATGTGAGGTCTGTATTCAAGCAGGAGGTGGTCATTTTGAACATCTTCTGTAATGGCAACGACCGGCGGAACGAAAAACGTTTCGGTGATTTTCAATGTTGTGAAGGCCATAACTCGGAAATGAAGCATTTCCGGACATATGTTGTAATGAACTATTTTGATTGTCTACATGTGGGAAATACATACCTGAAATTATGCCGTGTATTTTTGAAACACCCTGTATTTTTATTTCTTCCTTCCTGTAAATCAATTTCATCATATTTTTTTCCGCCTATAATTCATGTATGACTTTTTCTCGTCATTGATATTAATAATGCTTAATTAATTTCCTCATACTTTTGTACGCCTATTTTTATTTTGTTTGTGTTTTACAATGTATTTTTTAATGTATAAAAAGCTCTCTGACGAAACTATTACATTGCTAGAATCTGTATCATTTGTCCAAAGATACAGTTAAATATGAGGGCGAGATCTTAATTTTGTTTTCCAATTTTTATTATTCTAAATACAGTAGTTGGTACTGTGCTGTAAAGATTGCTCGTAAGGAAATTATAGATCCCTCTATGAAAAGAGCAAAAACGAAGGCACAACGCAAATAACAAAAGTTTTTGCTGACTCGCGAATGCTTTCAACATTATATGGCGAATCACAACCGTAATCACAGTAGAGCCTCAATGGTGAACAGAACACAACCTAAATCAAACCCGTCACAGCTTGTATGTAAAGGATGAAGACGCCATTACAGAAATTTCACTGCGAACCGTTAGATAGGAAACGCTGATCTGTTTTCTTTTTCAATTCTTCCTGTATCACTACTGGCAACCGGGGGGGTGGACCGGGGGAGGGTAATAACCCCAATTGCATTCGAAAATTAAAGAAATCTAGCTTTTTGGATTTTTTTTTTTATTTGGAAAGTCCATCTCTTTGCTCTAAATACCCCCCCCCCCCCCAATCAGAGAAAAGGACAACTTGTTTTGTTTTTGTTTTTTTGAATGAAAGGTTAAGACCATCAGAACCTCTCCCATTCAAAATTCCTGGATACTCCTTGAAGTATCCTTAATTCTCCAATAATGAGACTTGGAGTATATTTAAGTACTGTACGAAGCAAAGACCTTCTTGGAGGCACTGGAGATATAGGCTCCAGTGAGGCAAGTCAACATGACGGAGTTGAGATCGGAGGGATAGTCCAATGCGTCTTTTTCTCCATTTTACAGATCCTAAAGAAAGAAAAAAACAAAAAACAAACCCTATTGGTAAATTTCCCGGCCCCATCGAGAATTGGACCCCTCTTTCATTTTGTGTTTATATTATGATGTTTAGCATATTTTTTACTTGGACTGATATCTTCTTAAAGCTATTTAAATTGATTGTTGTTACTCTTAATGTCAGAAAGAAAATATAATTCTTTTATTAGAAATTCAAACTATTTAATGGTGATTTCTTTCTTTCACTTCTTTAGTGATTGTATTTACTTTAGTATTAAACAACATTAAAATGTAGGTGATTCTACCTGAGCTAACAGACATATTCAGTTCTTCAATCCTTTTTCCCGTCGAAACAAATGTCACTTGCACATTGTAAAGAATCGTATTCAATGATCCACTATGAAGCTCAGTGATGGGTTTTGTATTTCACTTTTCTGTTCTACCTCTATTACGCTTCAATAAACAGAAATCTCTAAGCAATTTAATCAGAGAATTGTGTTTGACAAATAACGAATCAATTTTAGATTTGTTGACATTCGCAAATAAGAGTTTGATGAAACTTATTCTTCTAATTTCTATATAGATATTAATGAGAATTCAATTTATCAAATCAGTTAAATGGATAATTAAATATCCGAAAGAAAGAAAACAGGATAAAGAAAAAGTGATTTTTAATATTTATTACGAAAATTACATCTAATATATATTTCCAGTTAATATTGTCCTAAAGACAGGACAATATTAAAAATTATTATTATTAACTGGTAATATATATACAGGGTAATTCAAAATTCCCTATACAAACGTTAAAGGTATGTTCTACTCAGTAAGACAAACAAAAAGGTTCAAATAAAATGGGTCCGGAAATGAATAGATTTCCCGAAAAATGTAGTTTTCATTATTCAATATATAGTTGGTTATTTCCAGACCCCATATTAATTGTTTTTTGTTTTGTTTTTTCAACACCAATTTATTAAATCATTCTTTCCCTGTTTTGTATATCTGTGTTTTAATTTGTGAATATTTAGAAATACTATTTATCGCACCATACTGTGCCAGCAAACAACCATACATTGAATAAAGAAAACTGTTTTTCGCGAAAACTATTCATTTCCGGACCCAAGTTTATTTGAACTTTTTGTTTGTTTTACTGACAGTGAGTAGAACCTACTGTTCGGTTTTGTTTACGAGAGCCTTCAACGCTTTTGCGCATGCGTCAGGTCTCCTTCGATTTCTTCAAAATAGGGGCGAGGAGAAACAAAGATGGGATGTTTACTTTTTATAGTGTTAGTTTACTAGTAGCTGCGTTCTATTTGCGCTTTTCGGGAAAGAATTATGGAAAGAATAAATACTATTGCAAAAATGCTCCTCGTTATTTTTTTCTTAAAAGCGAAAATGTCCAAAAGAATTTCTTAGGAATGTACCCATCTCATCGTATCACCCGTCTGCGGAGTAAAATCGTCCGGCAGTGGTAGCTCTGCCTTTCATAAACGCACAGTACCTTTAAAGTTTGTACAGAGAATTTTGAATCATCCTATATATATTGCACTGATTGTTAGCAGCTTCATATAGACTTCAAAATCGATTCTAAAGATTCTTATTTTTATTTCCATCAATTAACGAGTTATTTATAAAACTCTAATACATCAGTAAACTTGAACTTCTCAAACTGAAAGCACGATTCAAGCCTGTCATGTTTTTCTTTCCAAACTTTTATTTGCTGAAATATAAATAATGCATTATTCTTCTGTAAACAGGTTACATTAACATTAAAAATTGCTTATTGACTTTGCAATTCCTTATTTGCTATATTTTACAAATTACAAATGCATTTTATTGCTTTATAACCAATTCCTCCAGCGGAAACCCACCAAAGGAAACAAGACCAACATAATTTTCTGTTTTGAATTTAACTCAAGTTGACGAAATATTTAGATGGATATTAATGAAGTCAATGGATAGAGTAGCTATTTAAACAAATGAACAATTGAATGGCTCCAAACTGTTAATTAATTTATTAATAGTAAATTATTATATTCAAAAAATATACCATTTTCGATTGGGATTTCTTTAAACTTGAAGTACATTGTTACTATCAATGAAAAGGACTCATAGTAATCTAATATTAATACTGAGTTTTATATCTGGTGAAGCAAATAGATCTGTTATGAGGTAAAATATTATATTGTAAAATAACATATTTATTTAATTTACTTATTTAGGTCACACTCAGGGGAAAACGTGAATGTCAGTATAAAATTCCTGTGGGGGAAAAATTGTTTATTCAACGTTTGTTTTTGAAAGTGGGGAGGGTGTTTATAAAAGGTATCCACCCTCCGTAAATCCGGCCCTGGCCATTACCTTTCTAAATGACCTTTTTTTTTTTTATCCTTTGATGTTCACGGCCGGATTTACGCAGGGTGCCTTCCCTAGGCTTCGCATATTTAGCTTCGTCAATTACGTCAACAAAAATATTTTCTCTTACAGATATAAACATTTCTTAAGTTTACAACTGAAAGGGAAGAAAAGTTTTGACTCAGGCGTATGGAATGATAAACATATCTGTTATAACAACAGAATAATTTTTTGTTTATTTTTACTGGCATAGTTCTACGAACATATACACTTCAAGATTTCAAATTCATTTGCTTAGGTCTAGGATGATTGAAAAAAAATTATTAGCGGTTAATATATTTTTATTTTGTTATGGAAGAAAAACGGTTACCAAACTTTGCTGAAATCTGATAAACATTTGCAATTAAATATTGTATGAAAATCTTCAACCATAATAGATGTGACAGTGAAAAAAAAATGTATAAATAAAATCGCTACTCTCTGTTCCAGTCAACGTTGACATGGTAGTGATATGCCGCCCTTGTATCCAGTCACTTTCCTTCGACTATCTTTAGACAAATACAAAAATCCTTATTCTTTATTCACTGGATTAGTTCTTCTGGCCCTGCTGCAAAAAAGTTTTTTTTTTTTTTTTCCCCTAATAAGATAAGTATAACAAAGTATGGTAGACCTTGTTTATACGACGATATAATGAAACGAAATTGCAGAGAAATATATATATTAGTAAGAAAAGTACCTGTATAGAAATGAGAACCGGAAGTAAGTATATTTGACTGAAATTATTAAACAAATACATACTATACATTGCAATCTATACATTGCACATGTTGACTTTGAATGTCGAAAAAGAACTAACCTGACGTCAATTTGGTTTAAAAAAAGATTTTGCAGAAGGAACTGAACAATCCGTTTATGTAGAACTAACTTTACTACGAGGAATGACTGACTTTACAATGTATTCCAATAAGCCATGTCATTTTTAGTTGTAACGACATAACAAATCAGAATATTTATTTACCTTCCTGTACTAAGTTAAATCCACGCCGAAAGATCCTGATACTAATTGTGACTCAGCTGCTGCTAAATCTAAAAATGTTCGATTAGTTTCAACCAATATCATAATTAATCACATTATTACTAAAGGAAAATAACTAAACAAAAACCACTAGTAATTCTGAATATCCTTATAATTCACAGGATTAAATCTTTACTTAAAATTGCAAAACATAATAAAATTAAAGCTATCTTACTTCATATTAATCAGCTGCTAGAATTCTTTCTAATAAAGCATATTTAGAATTTGAAGATCAATCTGCCCCTATTACAATAGGTAGTCTTATTCTTCTTACACATTTAAAAAAATAATAAACCTAAACCAATAACTAAAATTAATCTAAAAATAGGTAAAATTATTCGTCAAAATAAAGGTAATGTTCATCTTGTAATAGGACATTTACACAATTGTACCTGGAAGATCGAGCTTTGCTTTGTAAAATAAAACGAAAATAAAGTAAGAACATTGTAGACAATCACCTTTCGGAGAAATGGACAGCTCCGCAGTAAATACATGCGACGTTGAAAGGAAAAAGTTTTAAAAATTATTATTTTATTACAGGTAAAAATAAAATTATTGTTTTATTACACGTAAAAACGCACAGAACACGAGTTTATTAAGAGTAAAATAAAACGAAAATAAAGTAAGAACACTGTAGACAATCACCTGGTTATTTAACCTCCATTGGGAGAAATGGACAGCTCCGCAGTGAATACACGCGACGTTGAAAGGAAAAAGTTTTAAAAATTATTATTTTATTACAGGTAAAAATAAAATTATTATTTCTAAATCTTCCAAAATATTATACTTATAATAAATAAAAACACAATAATTGATCAAACTATTGGCTTTTATGTTGACAAAAAAGTAAAGGAGATGTGTTCTGAAAATAATATTAAGTTGATTTATTACAAAAGTAATTGTTTGTTCAAAAAGAATATTGATAGGAGTAAAGGTAAAGATAATTTCTTACATGAAATGGGTGCTATCTATTCTCTAGAATGTAGAGATTGCAAGGGAATATACGTAGGAAGCACTGGTAGATCGTTAAAAAAACGTGTAGACGAACACGTTAGGGCATACAGAAGAAAAAATAAGGGCTTCTGTGATTGGGCGGATCATTCTTTAAAATTGAACCATAATCCGGATCCAATTGTAAACATTATTTACAAATCCAAGAATGAGAGGAGAGGAGAGATTCTTAATTGAATCCTTTTTTATCAGTTGGTGTAATTGTTTCAATAAAGAGAAAACTTTGAAAGTCAACGAGATTTCATTTGGACTCTAAAAACTTTATGAGTGGTAACAAGAAAGTAAAAGCAATATTAGGGCTTAATTGATGTTTGTCAGTTGTTTTAATTATTTTACAATTTATTTATTTATTTTATTTTACAACATGTGTATGTTTTTCAAAATGTAGGTTTCTTACTATTCTATTGTTATTATTAAGTGATAGTTTATGATTATTTATTCAAGGAAGGAAACATATTTTGTTTCTTCCTTTCCTATGTAGTTTTTCCTGAAGAAAGTTCTCGGTGAGAAATATCGAAAATAATGAAGATTTGTGGAAGTTTGATCAATTATTGTGTTTTTATTTATTATAAAATTATTGTTTTATTACACGTAAAAACGCACAGAACACGAATTTATTAAGAATAAAATAAAACGAAAATAAAGTAAGAACACTGTAGACAATCACCTGGTACCCAGGTCCATCATTTACCCCCTAAATGAGTTTCCCGAAGTTGAGACCTAGCTAAATCTCTTCCTCGCACCCGGAAACGGTAGATTCACGCCATTTCATCAAACTCGTTAGACCCGTTTTCAAGATAAAATTACAAGATTTACTCGCTTTTTAGCGTTCGATTTGATTTGCTATGATTAGCCATAATTGGATTATTAATTTCCATAATAAAAAGTTTACCTGCATCAGGAAAAAGTTGTAATTCTCCTAAAAATTAGGACATTTACAAACCATCTGAAGCCATTCACTCCAAAAATAGCTAAAAATGCTACTTCAACACACACTACCAAAAATAAATAAGAAATAAATAACAAAAAAAGCATTTATCACCCCTTTAGAAATATAAGTATTAATCTACTGGGTTTATTAATAGGTTCGTCACTGTTTCTAAGGCTTAACCTAAGTTTCATTTGGATTGCAGTGAAATATTTTATATCAACTACAAAGTCTGAAAAGAGAATAACTTCAAAAATAAATTTACAATTTACCGCCTTCATCAGACATATCATCAATTATTATAACTAGTGGCAACCCGTGAAATATTCACGGAAATAAAACAAATTCCACATTTTTGAAAAACACAAGATTGAAAAAGATGTTCTAAGCTCATTTTTTAAAAGCCATGAATTCCGTTACAGCCCACATATAGTTTGAATGCCAAATT
Source organism: Thereuonema tuberculata (assembly GCA_023159025.1). NCBI lineage: Eukaryota > Metazoa > Arthropoda > Chilopoda > Scutigeromorpha > Scutigeridae > Thereuonema > Thereuonema tuberculata. Next base: position 38,034,560 of record JAFIDM010009631.1, read on the forward strand.
TTGTTAAAAAAAAAATGATTTACCAGTTTCAACAATAACAATAACGAATGTCTAACCGATACCAATCATCCTCCTAGGCAACAATGACAGCACGTGTTCCCCTATTGTTGAGTAGTGAGCAAGCGGCTATCCCAGAGTTCAATGGGGTAACAGCCGAAGCTGTGGAATTATGTAAAAACCGAGGTTTTACGAATTCTCTGATAAATTTTGACGCATGAACTTCATGCATTTCAGTGTAAACTTCATTTATGTGTGGAAGAAAATCTCAATACGCTGATAATAATTGTGTAATCGCACTCCGTCGTGCTGAAGTGGGGCGAATAGTAGAGCGCCATGTTTACAAATGGGCGTGACGTCACGACTGACGTGTTCCAACACTGCACTGTGATTGGTTATTTCTCCGACTCTGCTTACAAATTTACAAATTTACAAATATCCGTACAATTTTTGCCTATTAATAGTATGATATTAATAAACATATTAATCATTACCATCTTATTCTCAATATTTGTATCTAAAATAAATGCTTTTTCAGACCAAGAAAAATCCTCCTCCCATTGATCCAAAGAGATTCTGCGCAAAGACCTTTTTCTTGACTGTTTTGTTTCAGTTCTAAATCGTTGATGTAGAAATTACTTTCCTTCTTCTGTTACCAATTAAAAATTCTATTTTTTTTTTCTCAATCAATATGAACTTTTTTAACCTCATCAATTTTTATTAGATTTTAATTTCAGGTCTTTACTATGAATGAATCCAAGGAGCATTAGAATGAAATCCATAAAACAGGAGTCATCAGAACATTTCATTGTTAATGAAGAAATTACAATTAATTGTCTATTAATACTTAAGATTAATTCTTCTACCTTCCCAATTCCACAAATTGAAATTGAAATTTAAACTATTTAAGCATCGTAAAATAAAGTCAATTTTTAAACTCAAATATTTAGAGGTATTCAATGTAAAAACAATTCTAATCTCTTTAAAATACTATCGCTTTCTCAAGTTGAGTTAATGAGAAAATGATATAACTAAAAAAAGATAAGAAAAAAAGTAATGCTTAAAAAGGTAAGTTTTCAAAAAATTATTCTACTCGAATGACAAATTTCTCCCAATGGATTTATTCTTGGAGAACTGCTATCTTATACATAACAAAACGATTGATAAATTAAGAAAAATAGTTACAATCTTCGTCTCTGTAAATATTCATAAATAATATTTGATAAACAAAATATTCCAGAGGAACACAATCTATGTGCTATTATTATCATTAATCTTCCTAGAAATCCACAGACAAAACAAGTTATAATTCTCCTAAGGTCATTGCTATATGAGCAACTAATGAATAAGCAATTAATGACTTAATATCGCATTGTGATAAACATGTCAACGTTACATAACACCTCCTAACAATCTTAACCGATAAAAACTCATTTAGTTCTGATAAATTTACTTAGAATAATCTGTTTCATTCGGAGAAGTTCAATAACTCCTACTTTTAGCAAAATATCTACTAATGCTATTGAACTTCAACATAAGCCTTACTTAGGTAATGATAAAGGAACGAAATATCTTTGTAAGAAATGTTGTAATAGAGAAAACATAGATAATTTTACTAACATTCATTTTTATGTTAACCAACGATATAAAGGATAAGCTCCCTAACTCTTCATAATAATATACTAAATAAATTAATAGAAAACTCGGTGAATGTTATGTAGACACCATTCAAAAACCATGAAATTCATCCAACCTTACCCATAAAATTTCGTTTTAAAGCCTCATTTATTCTACTCCTTTACTGAGTCTCCGTTTTCCTGTCCTTTAGAACATTATCCAAAAATGTTCGATACATTTCTTGCCAAAATCTATTTTCCTATCTTCGCCTACGAATTTCTTGGACAGTCAAGTTTTCCAACAAGCCCTGGATTACAAGGAATCACCTAACAATGATGATTTTCCATTGTTAGTGACCTTTCCTTGCAAAGGAAATGAGATGATCTGGTGAAACCGATATCGTTAATGAGGGTTATTAGCAGGGCTAGGATTCTGATGACATGTCATCTTTTAAATGGTTCACCACAGACATTGCTAACTTATATACAAATCCTGTTCATGGCCCCCATATTACAGAAATGCATATTTATTAAGTCATTTTTCTAAGTATTTTATTTTTAGGTCATTTTCTCGCTTTTTGCGTCATTATTATGTCATTTTATGGAATTTATTAGAATATTTTATACGTTTTGAGTCATTTTCTCACATTCTTAATGGTTTATGATGCATTTTTTGCATGTGGTACTGGATATTAACGGAACTGAAAGTGAGGATGAATACGAAGACGAGAATCTTCACAACTTTGTTCAACCCTTATTTCTTGGAATTTCCACATTCCAGGAGACACACCAAATTATTGTAAGTTTCATTCAAATTTTTAGGTCATTTTTTTAAGTTTTCGGGTCATTTTATGGGATATTTGCAGTCATTTTATATGTCATTTTTTAAACATTTTTAGGTCATCAAAATCCGGGCCCTGGTTATTAGGAATTCTGCTGTTAAAGATCTTTTCCGATTGGTTATCCCAAATTCTCACCTGTTTCCTATGGGATTGCCTTCGTGAATGTTCTTCAAATGTAAAATGAGGAATTTACCCTAACTTTAACAAGCAAAAAGGTCTGTAATGATAAAGTATGTCAGTTACTAATAAGCTTAATAGATACTATAATTCTTCTTCATCTCACTCCTTCTAGATATATAATTATTAAACATTATCATCTCAACATGCATACTATATTAGAAACAAGTTAATTGATAAATCAGAAATGGCAGAACATTGTTTTAAGAAGCACATTTCATTAATAAAGAAATTAAAATTTTATGTGTTGAGAAGGATTGTAAAATACGAAAGACAATAGAAAGGATAGAAATATAAATAGAAACAATGGTATTGAGATTGGTAATGTTACTGTAAACATGGCTAGGGATTTCATTAGATCATCTCGATGTAATAATAAGGTGAGAATTGATGAGATGAATTGTTAAAGTGATTTGTTACTACAATGGAATATTGTAATTATCACGACTTCGCTTTTCTCATATTTGTTATAATACCATGTCGTAATAGTATTATTGTAGCTTGAAAAAGAAGAGAAGTGTAAAATGTCTCTTCGAAAATTTGCATTATGAATAATGTATTTTAATTTTACATTTATGTTTTGGTGTTAAGATGATGATGTTTAATAAGCTTAATGGATGTTGCTGTTTAGAATTTGTTATCGCCCAAGAAGATAATGACTTAAGAAGAGTGAATTTTTCATTCTGAATTTTTTTTAAAATGGCGTTCTTCTAACAAGGGAAGGATTTCATCGCTGGAACACGGATTTTAATAAAAATTGCCAGAAACATAGTTTTTGGCTTGGGAAACACGAAAACACGCATTCCAAGTGCTGAGTGGATACTGGTCAAGGACTACAAGCAATTATTAAGCTTAATTGAATTCAAATACAAAAATAGTAAGTATGTGTAGAACTGAACATAAATGGTCGAGTGGTCTAAAGCAGGCCCACGATGCAGCTTTGGGCCGAGTTGCATGTAAAACTTTTGGCCTAGAGCGTTTTTGGAGCTGCATGGCCAAAGTTGCAACCGGAGTTGCATGGAGAAAAAGCTGCAAAGGCGAGGATTGCAACTCCGCAAGCTGCAAGGAAGCTGCATGGAATTACCCAATCACAGTGCAGCGTTGGAATACGTCGGTCGTGACGTCGGCCCGAAGGGGGAAACATGGCGTCGAAAGATTTCCTTCGCTTGAGATGGGCAAATAGCGAATACTCAATAAATATCAGAGTATTGCGTGTTTCTTTCACACATAAATACAGTTTATATGTAAATGCAGTAATTTAATGCGGCAGAATGTATCAGAGCGTTTGAAAAACCTAAATTGTTTGAATTTTTCACCTCGGAAGCCGTCTTCGCAATGAATTATGGGATTGCCCGCTGGTCCGGACGGCGGCGCAAAGAATGTTGCATCGTGTGCGCCCTGACTGTCGTTTGCAACCTTTTTTGTGCAACTTAATTGCAACGAGTTGCACAGCAAAAGCTGCATCGTGTGCGCCCTGCTTCAGGCTCACGAGAGAAACGTCATCCATTTGACTCAGGTTCAATTCACGGCATACGCAATTTTTTTAACTATAATTTAATTTGGTTTTGAGTAATTTTAATTAACTTTTATGTGATTTTAATGCATTTTTAATAATTGCTAATTTAGTTGTAATAATTTTTAGACAATTATGTGCAATTTACATAAAACAGAGGAAACAGTGCTGTTCAAATGGAATAGTTCACTATATTGAGGTAATATTGTTTGTTTGTTTTTTTTTTAAATCTCTATAAATCAAATGTACTGATTCACTAAATAGCAAATGAAAATGACCAGACGTTCATTTTGAAAAGATTTAATTCGATTTCGAAACAATTAAAGATGCGAGAATATTTTATTATTTGCTATTAAATGCTTTTGCTGTTATCTGGTTACGTGCAAATGATTGAAGTTTATTTAATATCTTAAGCCCATTGCACATGGATCCGAAAATCGGGCGGTCGAATCCTTGTGCAATGGGCTTAAGGGGAGCTTTTGAGACCAAAATTATCATATTGAAATGAAAAAAAATAAAGTAAATGAGGGTGGTTTGAATATGGAAAGTTTGGACTGAATCACCCTATTTTTAAATTGTGTTCCAAAACACCCTCATTCACCTTACCTTTTTTCATTTCAATTTTGGTCTCAAACGCTCCCCTTAAGTCCATTGCACATGGATCCGACCGACCGATTTTCGGATCCATGTGAATGGGCTTAAAATATTAAATAAATAGCATTTGAATTCAATGAAAATCTTTAATTGCCCGTAGACCTTAACCAGTGTCTATTCAGCCCTTGGGGCTTATGTCTTTGTGTTTTACAAGCCAAAAACTATGTCCCTGCCAATTTTTATTTAAATCCGTGTTCCAGCGATCCTTCCTTAAAAAGACTACGTTTTCTTGAAATTCTGTTCTTATTGAAGCCTTTCTAACTGATGAAATAATTTATAGCTTGTTAATTTTATGTATAGGTTTTTGTATTATATTCTAAATCCTATTGTTATATTTCATTTAACTTAATAGATTTTTGTTTGGCAAGAAAAATTTGAAGAAAAAAGTTGAAGAAAAAAGTTGAAGAAGGAAGGACTCAAGTAGCTACTATTGATAAATCTGTTTTTGCTTATTTGTTCTTTTCAGTGATGTATTATTATTGAAAATTGCAAATAATTTAAAATGAAAAAAAAATATTTAAAGGGAATTATTGATTGATTATAGCTAAATGTAAATTGCTCTATTTCCCATTGCGGAGAAACGAAAGATTAAGATTGATCTACTGTAGAATTCGATTTTGTTTTTTAATCTTTTTTTTTTTTTCGATTGAAAACTAAATTTCTTCCTTGAACGGTGTCTTAATAACAAATCATATTAAACTAACATTAACATTCAATCACAAATCCCGAGCAGACGAAATTCAATTAAAAACAAAAAATTTTGGCAACAGTTTTCAATCCCCGCAAAAAAAAGCTTGTACAAATCAACAGAAAGGCATAATTTATCATTAGCCAAATTGTTAAAGAATTGTTAAATACCAAATTGCAGTTAGCAAATGTAAAAAAAAAAAAAAAAAAAAATCCTTTTCAGAATTAATGACTTTATTTCTACCATTTTGATGTTATTAGCAATGATATCAATTTGTTTTAATTTGTGTGTATTTTTTTTTTTTTAACTTCAAAAAATTTTTTTTTGTAAAAGATCATAAACGAATAGACACCATTGCTTCAAAAATTCTTTATTTTAAAAAGTCCTTTTAGTTAGTTAATATTTATATATATTTCTTATGGAAAATACATAAACTCATTTACATAGAACTTTATCCAAATCTGATGAACTGTTCCCTAACATTACAGTAATAGAAATAATAGATTGATTTAACTAATAGAAATTGTAAGGATAACTTTCTATTTATTTATTTCTGTAAATTCAAAGAAGGAAATAAATCTAACTTCCTTGTAATACACAAGCTTGAAAAGTTATATCATATTTCTGGAATAGTAAGTAAACAATTATTCTTTTTTTTTTTAAAGTATTTGAGCTGGCATTTTGGTTCCTTCCATCCCACAAAGTAAATTCTTGGCTGCCATTATTGCCATAGCATTTCTACATCCAAACGTGGCTGTTCCAATATGTGGAGTAATAACTAAAAGAAAAAAAAAGTGTTAGAAAACAAAATAAAACACAACAAAACTACCAAAACATCAATGTGTGGTTTTTTTTTTGGTTTTTTTTTTTAAATATAGTTAAAATGCTTTGCTTCTTATTGTATCCAGTCTTGATCTAAATCCAACATAATGCTGAAGTATTTACTTGTTCCTAATAAGTTTAAAAAAATGAAGATTTAATAACCATTGCTTCCTGCAACACACAAAAATATTTTTTTTATTTTTTTTGTCATCCTGTCAAAACCTAAAAGCATGTCATGTCGTCCTTATTACTAGCGTCATTATCTCGTCAATTTAATCTTATAACGAAGTTCCGATTCATAATATAGAAACCTCATTATAAGGCTTAATAAATAGGATATATTTTCTATTTTATACAAATCAACAATAATGAAAATTACGTAACATTTGATGACCTTGCGGCAGTTTTTAAGAATTAAGGTCAGACTTTTATTTAAATTGAAAATACAGGAAATATTGTTTGTAATTCACGATGCGTATCATGTTGCATTTGAAATACTACATAAAGTTCCTAGAATCACTTCTTTATTCAATGTACATTCATTTTATTCAATATTCACTTTTATTTTTGTTTAATATTTACTTAGCAAAAAAATTTGAGAACTAAAAAAAACATTTTATTTTCTTAACAATATTAATAACTCTTGTTATTATTACGTATTACTAATAATGAATTATTAATTATTAACAATATTTTTGTAAAAACATTAAATATCTTTGAGATTTACAAGATAAGAATGAATTTTGGGAGGTTTTAGTTTAAGCTGTTTCCTGAATCAACCAATCGCATTATTTCTTCAGAGATCAATCATATTGTAATTGTTTAAAAATGCATCTTATGAAAGTTTTTCGTCTGCTCAGGAAAAAAAAAAACCAAAAAAAGCAATTGTCAGATATAAAAGGATAGTGTCCTAACGAAGTTTTTTTTTTAATTTTTTTTTTAGAGAATTAATAACAAAAACTAACGAATAATAACAGTCATTCTAATTTTCAGCCAATAAGAAAAGATTTTATTTTTTTTGTTTTTGAAAAACGGAAAAACAATAAAATGCACAATTTTTACGCTTCACATTTGCTTTCACGCTTTGAGTCATCATCGATGGGAATCTGGGACAGCTGTTTCGTCCTTATTATGACTCATCAGCCATATTTACCCTCGATCATCAAGCTCAGAACAATGGATCCTTCTCCCGCTTAACCTTTTATTAGACCTAAATGCCTTTTCACGCGTTCTGAGCTTGATCATCGAAGGTAAATCTGGCTGATGAGTTCTAATAAGGACGAAACAGCTGTCCCAGATTGCCGTCGATGATGGCGCAAGGCGTGAAAGCAAACGAATTTGTGCATTTTCATCGTTTCTCCGTTTTTCATGTTACATTTAATATATGTTAAACTTTCTTACATATGAAAAAAAATTAAAGAAAAGAGCGGTTTATAAAAAAAGTTTTATTTTTATAATCATCTCCCGAGAAAAGAGTGAACAGTATACAAGTAATGACTCAAACGATCCAAGGCTTTAACTCTGGATAGACAAGCCGGGGACTCTATTATAGTCTGTCTACGACGAGAAGACGCTTGGCCACGCCTACGTCACATGATAAGCGACGATTCCATGAATCCCTTTCAGGGATCAGAGCCATTTATCCATTTTCAGTGCAAATGCATAGATTTCGTTTCTTGTTTATAACATAGAGGAATTGATGATATAAAATACGACATTATGTATCTATTTTTCTTATATATATATATAAATAACAATGTTATATTTTAACCGTAACGATATATAAAACTGATTTGCTGTTTAAGAACTGTTATATTTATACTGTTTCTTATTTATTTAAATTATGAAAAAT
>JAFIDM010009631.1:38053364-38077376 GCA_023159025.1 Thereuonema tuberculata
GTTACAAACAGATAGATGGGAGACTTGCAGGGCAGCTTTCTGATCTGGTGTGTTACACACAAAGGAATACACACACAGAATTGGAAAACTATATATGTCGTAAAGGCACATTATTCTGACTATATTTAATTGAATCTTGAGGTAAAATAATTGATATAATAGTATTTTATGATTTGTTGTAGTCGTCAATTTCTCGAAAATTTCAAACTTTGTAAAATCTTCTAAAGAATATAATAAGTTGTAATCAAAATTTGAATAATTAAATATCAATATTTGATGATTCTGATGAATAAAATTAGTTTTTCTTGATTTCGTTGACGAAGTTTATTTTTCAATCTTAGTTTCTACTAGGGAGTGTCTGTTTAGAACAATAATAAATAACAATTTGATCATTTGTCTCAGTTTACGTAAAAAAACTATTCCCATTGTTTGATTTTAAAATATCTAATTCCTTCGGTTTATTTTTTTCTTCAAAATTATCGATGTTATTTATAATCGAATCTTGCAGTAGGCTATATCTATAATAAATATTACAAGTGGAGAAAATTTCGATGTGGATGTAAGCAAATAAATACTAACAAGTAAGATTAATTTTTCAAGAACAAGAATAGAGAAATCATAACAACCATAATTAGAGTTATTAGATTGTAATTTTGCCGCCCTTTTCTAAAATCTAGTGAAATCCCATGAGTATTGCAAGCATAGGACCTTTTTCCGAAACTGAAACCAAAGTATTACAAGAGATATTTATAATCTTCCTTAATTATGTTTAATTCATTAAAAAAGTTAGCAAGGTTTATTTTTTCTTTCAATCATATTTAATTGCTTGGATGAGTGGAGGCTCCTGCGATAAACAGACGAACGGGACGAAGTTCAGCCCGCCCTTAACCCAACATAAACTCAGTACACGTTTAACAAAGATGGAACCCATCTGGAGAAGAATTAAATGAGAGAAAATATCCGATCTCCCCCGGGGATTGAACCCGACTTCTCCATCCTTAAGTCACGTACTTTACCACTTGAATTCTCATGTAATTTACATAAATGGGCCGCGCGGTTGGCGATGTCGCTAAGACACTGGCCTCTCACCTCTGAGTACCGAGGTTCGGTTCTCATGGGGGTTTGTTGATGGTGGCGATCCGCGCTGGGCAGGTTTTCCCGGGGTTCTCCCGTTTCCCCTGCATTTCTCACACCATCCTTTCTCAGTCTTTCTCTCCGTCTGTCCTTATTTCCGTAGGATAGTGCAAAAGATCTTTCAGGTCGCGGTGCTCGGCTGTCAAGCCACCCACGCTCACCACATTACATTACATTACATTACATTACAATTTACATAAATTACAAAAGACAAATCATCTTTGATAATTACCTTCTGGTTTTTCTTCGATATCAAAGTACAGCAACTTGCCAAGTTCAAACGAACTTAATCGCTTGGCTACAGCTTGACCTAATAATAAGTTATTAAGATAACAATCAAACATTAATCGAATTCACCAAAGGAAAACAACAACGATATTCTTTATTTTTAAAATATAGACGTAATAGAGAATCCCATCCTTTCACTAATTCTCATTTATCCTTTTGGAAAATCTTTACATTTGATTGAATAAAGAAACATTTTTACAATTAATAATCAAATTATTCATTTGAATGTGAACAGTAATTCTCTCTTAAGTAATTTTAAACGCAAATTATGTTGGATGATAACAAAATCCAATTAAATGTTTAATTAACAGAATAATTCGTAATGAGATGAATTTAATGAGATTATTTATATGTTGTTAAGAAAATCTCTTAGAATTTTTTCAACATTTTAATGGCGTTATTTTTCATTTTACCTAATTAAATTAAATAAGGAGGTACAAAAAAAAAAATAAGATGCAACAAGATTCATTTCTTTATTCTTTAGAATAACGCAAAGTCTTATGGAATATGCCACTTACTCGTCTGGAGGGTCCAGGAATTTCGAATTAGGGTGAGGGGAGATGAAAATTATTTTGCACCAACCAACCAAAAAATAAAACATTACTTTTATAGAACGATGACTTCTCTCGTTCTTTTTTTAATCTATTATTATTTTTTATTTTATTTTACTTTTATTTATTTTTTACTTTCCAGTTCTTTTGGATATAATGAGAAATATTCTTCAATTCCCATAGGGACTCCCTATTTCCTGTTGATAGCGACAAAAAGGGGCTGTCCATAAATTACGAACGCATGTCAGTGGGATGAGGGGTTGTGCTTAGCGTGACAAAGTGTGACGAGGGAGGGGAGGGGGAAATCAAATGATCTGTGACGTCACATTATATTTCACGTAAGCGCAGTTTTTGAAATCAAAAATACCTACTAAGAAATTCATTAAAACACCCGCAAGTACATAAACTTTAAAGTTCAATGAAAATATGCTTGAATATAAGGAATATGCTTCAGAAAGCAAAATTTCTAATCATACGAAAAAACATAGGCGGAATTGGGGGGGAGAGAGCAGTTGCTCCCCCAATATTTTGAGCAAAAAAAAAAATTAATATAAGTCGACAAGCGTTATTTACTTTTTACAGACAAATTTCTCATGAATTAAATTATTTACTAGGTATCCTCAGTGATAACTTAAAATACTTTAAGGTTTGCGAGTGGTTAGATTTTTTGCACTCCCAATCAAAATGCTGAAATTCAGCTTAAGCGAAAAAAAGTAGATTTCATTTCAGATTTTGGTTTTCCCTTAAGATCTAACTTATTATTTGTACCTACCTATCTATAATAACAAAAAGAGATCGTTTTAAGTTTAAATTTTGATTCTGTTTTTTAATACTGTATTTAAATTATTTGATTTCTTTAATACTTACCCAAAGATATTAAAAAAGTATTTTATTTATGCATAAATAATCAGTCCTGAAGATGTAAACTTTGTAGGAAAAATTACAAAATAGTTAATATATTTTAAATAAAAAACACAACATCTTCTTCCTTCCTAAATACAGCTATATTTCGCAGATAACTTATCTGCTTCTTCAGGCTTATACATAGAGAATATTCTTCATTAACAAAAATTTTTGATCAGAATATTAACAATATTTTATATATTTTATTAATATATTTGTTAATAGTACATTAAATTATATTCAGAATTTTATTTTTATTTTTGGCTGTTATCTAATTGCCTAGAAATCAATAGACAAAATTGATTTTCTATTGTTCCGTGGTCTTATAAGGCCGTTTGCCAGTTAAGGATAAGGTTCTCTCTCAATTTTATGATTGATTAAACGACTTAGTCGTTGAACTGATTAGCAGCTGTTCTGAACTGAATCTTATAAATACTGTCAGCTACTTTTAAATACTTTAATTTTTAATGTAAATTAGGGGCGGGGAGGTGCATAAAATTGTACGTATTATTAGGGAGGGGGTTCATAAGATCGTGACAAAGTGTGACAAGGGGGAGGAGAGGGGATAGAAAATAACAGAAATTAGCGTGACGTAGTTTAAGGACAGCCCCAAATATTTAAATAAAAAAATTACATTTAAAACCTCATAGAATAACTAAAGTTAACATATATAAATTTCATATAAAAAGGAAATATAAAAAAAAAAAATCAATTTGTTATTACAGACTTTAAAAGTATTAATACTCAAATACTTGTATTATTCGAATAAAATATTTGTACCAAAAAAAAAATGTATTAAAAATGATACGATCATTTCGTGTCGAAAATATGAGAACATATGTAAGTAGCGTAGTTCAGTAGCATTTATTTATTTATATATCTTTATTTATATCGTATTTTAAAATCATTTATTACGTCAAAAAAAGTAAGTAAAAGAAAGTAAATTAGCAAGTGTTTAGCAGCTGCTTTCATAATTCACTGTCTGTTCAATTCAATGGCCTCAGATACATGTGTCAGCTACTAAAAAGCCAATTCGTTGAAATATTCTGTGCAACTATTGCGAGGAAATTACGTCAAATGATAAGTACTAACTTTTTTAAATTATCTACAGAATTTGCTCTTTGCTCCGTAAAATATCAGAAATTAATAATATTTAAAAAAAAAAGAAGGAAAAAATATTGATCTGTAATAGTGATTTTTTTTTTTCTTCTAAGTTTGTTTTTATTGTAAAAAGACTGATTAACTTTCAAATTGAAGGTGTCTGAAGACCAATCTCAGATTGAATGCTTGTATTAAATTTACTGGCATGAATGAAATTTGAGCTACATGCTATCGTTGTAACGAGGAAAGCAGACGTGATAGATGCTCTTCAAATTAAAGCTGTAGTGACAGAAACAGAAGTTTTTTGGGTTCCTATTTTTTCTTAAAATATTTACAATAATTTAAATTGTAATTCCGTAACAATAACAAGCAATTACAAGTCAAGGAAGAAACAATTAATCACTTCATCACACGCAACAGATAAGAATACAAACAATATTTAAACTAAGAAAAGAAATTTAGGAATAATACTAGCGGTGTATCATTTTGCCGCTCAAACGGTCAATCCCATTGGTAGCACAGAAATTTCATATGAAAATCGTATGTTTCTTTATTTTAAAATAACAGAAACGAAATATAAACATTACGTCGTATCTATTTTTTTTTAATTGCAGTCGTGTCATTACAGTAATACAGATGTTGGTAGTGGATTGGTGGCTTTTACAATCTTCCTCGTAATAATAATAATTAACCTTTTAGGGAAATTTCGGTTTTTTACCAGACCGAGCCCGTAGGTCTGATAGGATATCGAAGTAAAAATTGAATGCTTCGATGGTCGACGGAGACTAAATGATCGAATGACCAAAACGAGGCTCAACCTACAGAAAAGAAAGTCGCTTGTACAAAGAATGATTGCAGAATTGATTATCTCCTCATAGAAGATAATAGATTGGATTATCTGTTATTATCAATTTGGAGGAAGCCAGCTCTTCAAAAATTGCTTGAATCACTTTAGTAATCAGATCGTTTTAATGTCTATATTAATAATCTGTTTCATAATATTAAATTAAATATCAATCTTATCAATAATTTGTTGTAATAAACTTGCACGAGTTTCTTTTTTTATGTTATTAAATCCTTTCGGCTTTTCATTCAACTCAGGTTATGATTAGACGTTTAATCAGATAAGATTAAGCTTAATGATTTAGGCTTAATTAGCGGTTGTTCTGGATTGATTTCAGCTCAGGCATCCACTCTCGCTCGGAGGAATGTTTTTTTTTTCAAGAGAGCCTTTTAAAACTCATCTTCATTATGAGTCAAAACATAAATAATAAACTTAATCATGTGATGTTTCCTCTACATGAAATAAATCCAATAATGAATAAGCTTTAACTGCTTGTTTGTCAAATCAATTACTGGCAAAAATAATCATCAAATTCTTTTAATCAACGAAAATTTAAGATGAACTTTTAGTTTCTATTATATTCGCATTTTTTTTTATTTATATAAATTATAATTATCATTGTCAGTTATTTGATTTCACTATTACTGATAAGTTTGATAATTTCTTGGGAATCTTGAGAGTTATCTACATTTGATCTCAATTTTTAAGATTGATTGATTTATGATTAGAGTTATTATGAAATACTGATGTACTTCTTATTCTTTGGAATAGCATTTCAAATAATGCAAAATTATATACTACATTGTAATCAATGAAAGACATGTTTGTCTGTGGTGTACTTTTGTGTTTATACTTTACCAAAATTGGATCCTCTCTCTAGAAAGAGCGGGATTAATTTATCTTACCAATCTTTCTTTAATCTAGGAAAAAAAAAATGGATGAAAAGAGACAAGGGACTCTTTTCCCACGTTTTCTCCTTGGATTCTTTTTTAATTAATTACTGGCTTTGAAGTTTTGCGCTTGAAGAACCACTTACAATTTCTTGTATGTTTCGGCATTACTCTAGTCATCATCGATCAATCAATTTCGGAGTAGTAGTATGATAAATACAACTCTGAATTCTCTCCTCTCTGTATTTTTCATTACTCGAAAAAACAAAGTTTAAGCTTCTACTCCTTCAACTGGTGGAATTTACTTGAAAGGCTTCTTTTATAAAATTAAAAACAAAGCAAAACATTATTAATTATAATACAATTAACTGAATATACCAAAATCACTATAAAATCAAATGACGATTTATTTTTACAATGCAAATTAATATAATAACGACAATAACATACTCAATACTGAGAACAAATTTATTTATTAAGCTTATAAGCTTATATTGGATAAATTTTTGTAATAGTAATAATTAATACAGAATTCTCCAATCTTCTAAATTCTTCATTAATTTCTATCCTTTCCTTTATACTATGTTCCGCCTTTTAATAACTCAATTAAATAACTTTCTATTAAATTTCTTATAAGGTCTTGAATTATACTTTCTACTTTGGGATTTCAGATTCTCCCTGTTTGAGATGATTTAAATGTTCATTTAAAGGCATTTTATAGTAGCGTGTCTCCAATATAGAACAGTCCATAATAGTCACAAGTTATTTACATGCAATTCCCATTATAGATAATATATTATGACTAGTTGTTTCCCAGTGATTATAGAAAATAATAAGATATTTTAGAATTTTAGTTATCATTAGAAATTAAATTAACAAATAAGTACAATGTCTACTATCTCAATAATTATTATTATGTTTACATGCAGCCAATGCATCAATCAATCAATCAATCACGGCCTTTCACTCGATTCCGAGCCTTGGCGACCTGATGGATGAACGATCTATAGGAAGAACGATTACGTGCAAGTTCACAAAGATCGGCCAGGGTCATTTCTGTCGTAGTTGTAATAGTGTCAAACCATCTGGTTGCTGATCTTCCTCTTCGTCTAGAGCCTTCTATTTTTCCCAACATAATGTCCTTCTCTAAAGTGCAGCCAATGCACTCAGTTATTAAAATATCTAACAAAGGTCTGAAAATTGGCTGATTGTAGACTAGAAAATTAAGGATAATAATTTGAAATAAGACGTTTTCGTTAGTAAGAATCTTAAGTAATACGCTAAAAATACTCGTTGATCGGAAATTGGTCCTATTAATAATATTAAAAAATAATGTCATGAATTTTTTTTTTCTTTTTGCTTTTCTTTTATTTTCCAAACATGCTTCACATAGGAAAGCTTAGGAAGAATGTTACTTAATAAGAAGTGTTCGCTTCTAGAAGAGAGAGTATTTTTATTTTGTAGGGCTTGTCCCATCAGTAGCACGTTAGTAGTTGTTCAGACTCGTGCTGCTGAAGTATCAACTGTTCATTATTTATTTATGCTTTGTGTTTTTATGTCGCTTCTGAATGTCTAAATCCAAAGGAAAGGAAAAACAAGTCCCCTTCCCATTGACAAATCTTCAAGTTTTATAAATAGTTAAGAGTCGACGAACAACCAATGCTCAGAAGAAATTTCGGTCTGGAGATGTTGTTCTAATCATTAGGTCTCCTTGAGAAACCATAGCAACCAAAGCAGATCCTTCATCTCCAAGGAGGTGAAGAGAACATTTCAGAAAGTGACAAACACATATTCGATGTTATTTAGATCGACATTTTACACCTTCCTCACCAGGAATTAATTTTTCAATTAAAGAAAATGAGGCGCCATGCAGCAATTCTAGATATAAATACTAATTCGTGTCTTTTTAAGTATACTTTTAAGGAATCTATCATCAAAATTTAAGTAGTTCATTTTACATCTTTTGCTGTATCTTAAATTTGTCATATACAACTGCTGTGTCTTCCTAACATAGGGTGAGCAGATTTTGAAAATAAAAATACGAGACACTTTAATTTAGCCAACGCTTAATTGAGTGTGATGAAGTATTAATATCAACGTTACAGCAGGTATATGAATAACAAGTTCTTGCACTTAGCAACTAATGGATCTGAAGTCTGAACGCGAGCATAATATAAGATCCATTGTTGGAAACGTGTTCATAACTTTATAATGCACAAACGCTCGATGAATGATTCAAAATTGCACTGCAGAATCATTCAATGCAGATTGATAATATAAAAATATATTTATCTCATCACAGTTTCTCAGGTTCGGAATGGCTGAAAATAAAACTAAGAAATGCGGAGTAGTAGTTATCTTTAAATTGCATTAAATACGGGACAGTTATGCGTCCCGTAATAAATTTATCGGGACAACGGGAAACAATCTCAAAAAACGGAACAATTCCGTAAAATATGGGACCTCTACTCTAATGGGAAAAGTGTCTGTGATTATGAACTGTAATAAACATGTGAATGACTGAGGAAAGGAACAACAATCTCCCCTCCCTTTAATACACCACTGGCGATCTGCCAGGGTGGAGCGGCGAAAATATTGGATGTAATATTTCACAAAGATTTCAAATGAGAAAGGTCTGTCGAGATCTATTTATCACAGTTTGAAGTGTAGTTAGCAGTATTACAACAATAATAATAATAATAAATTTTTAGCGACCCCCCCCCCTTCTTTCTTCTGAGTGTAAAGGGGGAGTTTTTAAGAAGATCTGTCCGTAAGTCCTTCGTCCGTAAACACCTCTACAACCCAACATACAAGTCGGACATATTGAAACTATGATTTGTAGAAGTGGGAAGAAAAGTACGATTTCCGATCTGCGGTCACTTCCTGTCAAACAGGAAGTGATCGAAAATGAAGCATGTGTGAGGTCGCTTTGGTTTCTTGAACAATATGAAACCAGTTTTATCAATAAAATGATAATTACAATTATTCTTAACAATCACGGGCTACTCAATTTTTTAAAAAAGAGTGGGTTTCATACAAATGTGGTCCATTGAAATAATTTTGATGGAATTTGGGATGAGATTCTTATTAAAAATCGAATTTTGAGTTACTTGAAGTCTTGAGTGAAGTTATTTTGTACATCCTATCAAAAGTGTTTTAATGTATGCATTTGAAAAGGACAGCTGTCAAAGGAGTTTATACGATACACAACGCAGAGAAAAAAAAAAACACAATTAAAACAATTAAATTTTAGAAAACAATTTGAAATCGAAATACGCAAATCTACCCGTAAGTGAAGGAGATAGTTCAAAAACTATTTATCACCTCGAAAATTTTGGCTTTTTAAGATTTCTAAAATTGGTTATTGCATAGATAAGAGCTAGGATGAAAATTGGCCTATAATCACAGTTTTTAAAAACGACTCGTCTTAACGACAGAAATGACAGAAATTTCTAAATGACAGAATATGAGATCTCTATTCATTGACACAAGCGTGGCCCATTGAATACAAGACGATTAGGATCAAAACATCCAAAACACGAATCTTCTTATAGAACTTGTACCAAAATGGATTAACACTAATTACCTGGAAGAGCTGAAAGTTTACTAGTACGTTTACACTATTCACTGTTTTATTAAATAACGTTGAATATTAATAAGTGAATATCACTACGGCTCACGTCAGTTGAATTTATGATGTTGCAGCAAAATTGAGGAAGAATGCAACAAGATCTATTAATCTGCCTAGCAATAGATATTTAACATAAAAGTTACCCTCCAGACACGATATTTGATATGAGAACATCTGCTTGTCAGCTATTAGCACAGCAGTTCAGTGATTTCAATCTAATGTATGGAGATAAGAATACTGTGATGGCTTTTATTGTTTTAGTTATTTATTCTGTCTTTACACAGAAAGCACTACAGTTAGTTGTCGTTACAAAACCGTTACCATTGTTATATTCTAAATATTAATAATAAAAAAACTTAAAACCTAGTATTGTCTTACATAATTCGACTGCAATCTATAAAATTTCACAGGAAATCATTTTTTCGATGTTTTTTTTTTAATATTTAATCTTATCTGTGATCGACACTAACAATTATTTTTTGCAAACAATCTTTAATCTGATAATTAGAATGAAAATGGTTATCAAGAAAAGATAATTAGCCAATACGAGGAAATATTAATACTAAAAAAAGGAACGAAGTTTCTTATTTCCACCTTTATAGATAAGACTAATTGACTGAAATAACGTAGATATTTATTTATCTATTTATTTAATCTTTTCTTTGTATAAGGAGAGCGATTGACCTAAAGACTCAGTTTGGTCAAATTGAATTGATATCAGTGGGTTCTGGTATTGAGACTTCCGTTATTTATAAGCCCTACTATCAAGGCTATCTACGTTTTAACTAAGGTGACCAGACGTCCCGATTTTTAACAATTTGTCCCGCATCCCGCGGCATTTTAAAAAAGTCCCGCTTTTTTTTTTTTTTTGGTTGTTGAACTGGAGATTCCGTTGTTTTTTTTTTCCCCCCCCCCCCCGGTCAATGGTCCCGCTTTACCAATATTAAAATCTGGTCACCTTATTTTAACCCTACTTTAGCGGAATGTAATCTTTGTCTTCATTGATATTACAGGTTTCGAATTGTCAAAATATAAAATAAAACATATACAGCTGGATTTCATACAATCTCAATTCAATTCCATCCTTATATTTACAGTGCACTCCCTCTATTCTGAACACTCATGGGAGCGACCAAAAGTGTTCAGATTATGGGGGTGTACATTATAGAGGGAGATTGGGAAATGCATATGCATAGTGAGTTTATAGACTGTATAGAATACTTAACCTGGTTAGCCATGTCAGTTACCGAGATGGAGGGGCTGAATTTAGATTTGGCGGCTACTGCAATTCAGTCGGACCTGTACTCTACCATCTCATTTGTTTTTGCTTTTTTTTATTAAAAAAGTTTTACAAAACATACAATAAAATTACATAATTATAGTATTTGACCCCCCCCTCTAACCCCTTATGTGTTGCGGGGGGGGGGGGGGGGGGGGCATTTCTCCGAATTTCCATGCTGGGTGAATTCCCCGAATTCCAATTGCAAACCCACATTCAGTTTACAGAGAGGTAAAGGTAGAATGGGGATCAAAAATAGCGTTCGTAATATTAGAGGGTGTTCAGAATACAGAGAGTTCATCTTATGTTAAGTCTATGGAGTTTCGCCGGGACCGTCGTAATGTGTTCATAATACCGGGGTGTTCACATTAGGGAGTGTTCAGATAGAGAGAGTGCACTGTATATAATTCAGTGTGAAACCTATCTTTAGGCTAAATGTGAAATCAATGAAGGCAAAGTAAGCCTCGGTAATATTGCAATTCCAAAGTAATAAATAAAACATGTAGTTTGATTTTTTCTAAAAAAGTATTAGATAAATTTGAGAAATAAACTCCACTTTTTTTTCTTTTTCTTAGTGCAGTTTTTTAATTGATCATACCAGTGATCATAACATTCTGAAACTCAAAGCAAAATTTGTCATTAAATGTTAGGTTAGTGCTTATTATTGTTTAGCAACACTTGTAATTTGTGGATCTCTTCTTTCCGTCTCCTGAAGATCTAAGTGATTTTTTTCAAAACTAATGAGTTTTTCGAAAAACAAATTATGGGTATTTGGAATGAAAATTTAAATGGAAAATAAGCAATTAATTTACAATTACATATTGAATATTAACCACTTATCACATGAAATAAGAAATTATAAGTGCCATGCCAACTTCGAGTATCCCCAGTGAAAGTTAATAAAAATTGTGGTTTTTCTTTTATTCGAGATTTCAATGTACAGTAAAACCTCGTTAAGTCGTCACTCAAGGGACCAAACATTTTTGACGACTTAAGCGGAGTGGGAATTTTTGAAAACAAAAAAACACTGAAATACAGTATTTTCATGAATTGCTGTAGGATTCGGTGACAAAAACAAGATTTTCAGAAATCAATTCATGCAAATGAATGAGTGGAAAATAAAAATAAACACACTTTTTTAGTTACCACATTTTAATCGTTTTAAAAGAAAGGCAATGTCTTTCTTTGAAACGTTCCAGCCAACCATTGCTGCCGCCGAAATCTTCAATGTTCAACTCCTTAGCAATTTCCATGGATTTCTCTTTGAGAATCACGGCGGAAATCTGACCATTTTGCGATCTGGCATGTTTTAGCCATCAACTAAAACCTCCTCGATCTCGTCAAACTTCGATTTCCTCATTCTCTTTCTTTTGTCTTTGTAGTCAGCTTCTTCAATTACTTGTTTCGATGAAAGAATATCGTTTAATGTAGTCCTGGGAATATGGTGTTCTTTGGCAAAAGCTGTTTTCGAAACATTTGATTTTTCAAGAAGTGCAATTAAATCTTTTTTTTCTGTAAAAGATAACGAGGTAAGTTTTCGTTTCCCTGGCATGTTAAAAACGTAATCGAACCATGAAATTGCAAAAGAAAAAATAGCCCTTATAGCGGGGCTTACTCGCTATGAAATGAAGTCACACTCAGGAGCGGTCAAGAAAAACGTTTACACTCGACAGAGTCTCAGCGAGAAGTGTGCTTTGAATGATTAGCAGCAAGATTCCAAGAACCCAAATCCTCCGAAGGGGTACGATTTTGGTTCTTGGAATCTCGCTGCTAATCATTCAAAGGAATGAAGTGACATGCGTGGTCGAAAATTTCTCGTAAAGGCTTGACTTTCTTAAAGTAAAGGGGTGGGGCTGAAAAGACAACACGATGGCTTGAAAAATGGAGAATAAAGATGCTTTTGTCCATTTTTGAGGGTGACGAGTTATACGGAGTAGAATTAAATTTGGTGACGGGTAAATGAGGGTTATTTTACATTATTGTGTATGAGACCTTGTCGGGATCAAAGGAAAACGACGATTTAAACGGAGTGACGACTTATCCGGGTGACGACTTAATGAAGTTTTACTGTATTTAATTTGTAAGAAAATAAATTGGAATACACAGTCTTTTTGTGACTTTTTTAGGTTCCTAGGATAAAAAATTATTGATTAATGGATGTTATGGTCCTCACGTATGAATCGAATTTGTACGTAAAATGATTAACAACCATTAAAGTAGAATCTTTCTGAAATAAGTAGTTTCACTTCAATGGGATTTTAGTTTCTATAGTTAACTTACCTCTGGATCGAATATAAATTGTAGGCATTTGCCTTTGAGAGTCTAAAACAGGAATTTACAAACTCCGGTCCTTCAACAATTTTATCAAAGTCCATTCAGCAAATAATTAAATTATTTAATTATTAAAATTTTTAAGTAGTTTTTCATTTGAGCAAAATTAAATTTATCACATATATAAATCAATTTGTTTTAAATTTAACATATGTTAATGTTTAGATATATTAATGTAAATTTCCCGTACATTATTTGTCTTAATATTAAATTGGGAGATAATAGCTGTGGATTAGAGGCTTATTTTCAAGCATCGTTTCTTTATAATTTCTAAACATTTACAAACATAAAATGATGTTATAAACATTATTTTTATGTCCGATTCACATTATAAATTTATTGCTCATGTATTCTTGATACAGTAATTAATTAGAATTTTTTTTTATTTAAAATAAATGTATAGTAAGGTCTATTTTCTGGTGCGCAGTGGCAAATCGTATCAATCTTATTACGTAGATGCAAATTGTAGTTCAGAAGTAACCGAAATACTAGCAAATATGGACTTATATTTCTGACAAAGACTTTGTTGTTAAATTTAGTTCTTTTGCTGAAAAATAATATAAAATTATATTTATTTAAATTTTTATAAATCATTTGTGTTACTTTTCATTTTTCTATGGAGTTATAATATAAAGAAAGTTACCTAGTAAGCAGAGCCGTTTCTAGGTGTTCTGCCACCCTAGGCGAGAACTGAAAAATGCCGTCCCCTTCCCTTTCAAATGCCGCCCCCACCAAAAAAAAACAAAAAAAACGACAATCCTATTTTAACAAAAAAAAAAAAAACGGAATCCGTCCTTCGGCCGCCCTAAAATTTTGCCGCCGTAGGCGGCCGTCTAGTTTTGCCTAATGGTAGAAACGGCCCTGCTAGTAAGAATAACAAAACTTATAGGAGAACAGGCAATTCCAAAACCTAGAGATCCGGAAAAAAAAATACTACTTTATAGAAGTGAATGATAAGATTAGATAACGTTTATGCAATTTCATAGCGTCTATTTCAAAACTCTTTCATTTTAACAATCTTTCAATTCATGGTACTGTACAGGGGCGTATATAAGGGGGGGGGGGCCGAGGGGGCCCGGGCCCCTCCAGAAATAATGAAGATATGTCCTCCGAACGTTTTTTTTGGTTGAACAGATAGATTTTCATTGTTTTTTTTGTTTAGTTGAATAGATTTTTTGGCCCGGGTGTCTCGCCCCCCCCCCCCGAAAATATATTCTATATACGCCACTGGTACTGTATATGCGTTAAGTTCAAACATTTATACCATGAAATATTCAAAGCCGAGCATTAGACACTAGTTGATTAAAACTCAATAACGAACACCATAATAACGAACCAAAATACTGTAGTTGGTTTCAAACTCTTCGGAAGAAGGTTTAAGATGACTGACCCGCAAATATTGAGAATCATTATCTAGAGTAGAAGAATATCTCAACCCACTTCCTGTATTTTATATGTCGACTACAAAATTACAAAGGAAAAGTCAACTGGGTATTTAGCGGACATATTACAAAGCTTACATGTGGTAAAAACGTAATATTTTGAAAATTGAAATCCATAGACACAATTTTCTTCATTCTTCAAAATGAATGTAGAAATACATTATTAAAAAATACACAAATGAGTTTAATCAAATGAGAAATTTTGATGGACTTGTTATTTGTACACATGCACTGGCGGCTCCAGGATTTTAAAAGAGGGGCTACGATCTGTATTTGAGGTTTGCGCCTCCAGCCTTTGGGGGTATGGGGGCGACAAAAAAAAATATTAAAAATGAAGTAAAACTGGTTAAAGATTTACCATATTTACGTAGCTCACAACGATGTTGAACTATTCTGGGTTAGAATTAGAAAAAAGGAAGGTTATTCATACTTTAATACATTTTTTGTGTATACAACAACAAAACGAACGTTTTGTTTTGTTCGAAACGAATTGTTAACAGTGTTACATTCTTGGCGCATTGCATTCACTTCACTAATAACTTTCACAAGAGGATCCTACGAGGTCCATATGATTTAAATTTATTCATACAATTGGCAATGTTAATATTCTTGAAGCGTTTCTGCTCAATAAACATGTGTAGCAGGGGTTCAAGTCTCTCTTGATTCGTAGTGCTCCTTATCTTGGTCTTGACGAGGACTAGCTTTAAGAAAGTTATTTCCGCACTGGCAATGGAGACAGGGATTGGAAGGAACGTTGTTAACATTGTTGGGTACAGCTCAGCAGTTGGGGCTAATTTGAAACAAATTCACCAGCAGTGGAATCTTTGAAAATCCCAATAAAATTTCAGCACCACTTACATTTTTATTCGACTTAATATTTGAATATAATTAATTACGAAAAGCACCACATACACTTTATTTCCTAAATTCATATTTCAATATAATTAATCACGAAATTGTAATTTTGACGTGAATCGACAGATGGCGTTATTTATTTATTTTTAATTTTTTTGCGCCCCTATTTCACGAAACAGGGGGGTACGGCCATACCCCTCGTACCCCCACTGGAGCCATCAGTGTACACATGTGAAATAAGCTTCATTTGCTAATAATATACTTCATTTACTAATGTTTTAGCAACATTCAAACTTCTCAATTCGTTTCGTTTATAACTCAAATCGAATGCTGATTTACATACTTGACTCCTACTTAAATGCTGGGGGGATAATGCATTTTTGATGAGCTTGTTGTTTAGAATCCAAAATGGCTGTTAACGAACCACTTCTGCATTTACATCTGACCCAGTATCATTACTTAGACTGGTATTTTCGATTTCTTATTGATTTTAATATAATTTTCATTAATTTTGTAAATTCTCTGAAATAAATTTATACAAAAAATTAAAGAAAAAAAAAATTACCTTCTTCCAAACTTAACAACAAAAGCTTCCACATCCTAATAGTTTTTTACTTATTTTCATCTTAGACCGCAAAGGACGGAAATGCTTCTTTTAACTTAATGTTTCATTCAATTGTTTTCTTTTAATTCTTGTTAAAGTTATTATAAGTTACTACTTTACTATCGACTATCCTCCAATTAAATTTTGAAGACAAAAACCCTTACAAAAAACTTAATATCTAAAAGAAAAATCATTAGGGCCTACAAATTAATGCTTTTCCAATGCTTTGTTTATTTATTTTTGTATTTTTTTTTAATTAAACATCTATCTTTTAAAGATTCGTTTTGTAAAGAATTATCTATCTATCTATTATCTTATTCTTTGCTAAAGTTGGCTAATTGCTTTCAAAATTCAATTTATTTTTAACTTTTTATTCTCTTAAAAAATATTTAAAATTTCAACACTTTTCGAAATAGCGTCTAAAAAGCAATTTCGAAAATAAACATTTTAACTCGAAATATTAGCTTTCCTATGAACTTGTTGAGTAAACTATTTCACCATTGTTAAGTTTGTTGGATTGTTTGTTTTGTTTCTCCCTTCCGGGAGAGAGTTTTATATATAAAGATAACACCGGAAGTCACTGTGGTATTTCCCTCGTGACAAAAGTACTCTTCTCAAGTAAACTGTGACTGCATTTAGCTGCAACAAACAATAAAATATACTTACATTTCTTATTTTTTTTTCTTTAGGCCAAATATATATATATTTTAAGTAAACTAAATATAAAGCAGCAGAGTTTGAAGTTCCAAAATAAATATTGTACACTGATTTAGAATATTTCATTATTTGTTTTGAAAATATGTATTCCCGGCGAAGTTAATCTGTAAGAGAATCATTGAAAAAGGAGGGTTCATCCCCCACAAGTCAGTAAATCAAAAAGACGTTTAATATATAAAATAGAAATATTCGGTTTCATTTAACTTAAAAAGAGATATAAAATAATGTAGTTATAATTAAATTATAATTTTACAAATTTAAGTGGTTTTCGAAGCTTATCTAATTTCTTAACTTAAAAGTTAATTACTATTAAAATAAGAAGAGTCCTGAGTTATTGTAAGAATTTTCTAACCTATTCGTCCAAAGCCAACGATTCCAACTGTAGATCCAACTACATCAACGCCAAACATCCATCCCGATGGCATATTACTGGATATCCAGTGTCCCCTATTGAAGAAAAACAAAATAATCATTAAAGAATCAACGAGCGCCAAAATCAGTTTCTAAAAGGGTGATTTATTCAAATCCCGAATAAATATGAGTGTTTCGTTCATTTTCTTAATTGATCCGACGGCAGGGATCTTCCCTCCAGTGAGGACTAAAGGGGATCGATTGGGGCCCTCGGGCCCAATTGATGATGGGGGCCCCTTTATTGATTTCTATAATATTTCATTAGAATCCAGTGCGGCCACCAGTTGCTCGGAATAAACAACATGAGAAACTTATCCGAAGTTGTTAGTTCTGCGCTCACCTTGATGTAATTGATATTTATACATCTCCTGAAGAAGGCCCGAGACACCGGGCCGAAATATCGAGATAATATCTCATCCCGGAGTGAGGAAATCCCTCAAAAAGAAAGACCTATATAGTTTCATTAGAATCCTTTATTTCGAGTACCCTATTCAACTTCATAAAAAGTTACTAAAATTTCAGAACACAATGGAACTAATAACATTGTATTCATTTTTAGTGCGAGAAATAATGTTTTAATGCACTATTTTAACTAAGAATTGATCATTGTAATAATTGACGAAACATTTCATATATAATAAATAAAAAAAGTAAATAAATAGAACTGCTTAAGTTTTATCATTTCCTTAAATACAAAGAACGAGAATCGATCTGTTTGCATAGAGATTTATTCTCTAATAAAACGAAGACATCGGCATAAGAACAGAAATACCAATCGGAAAGTTAGGCTAATTTATCACATGCCATTTTAGAAATAAATTTCAGATTTCTTAATTTGACATTTCTGCAAAAACTACTTACGTATATCTTTAATAACATAACTGGAGCCATACACCTGATTACTTTAAATTATACTTATATCTTTTAAGAATTATGAAACTAACTGTAAAATACTGATCGGATGTTTATTTATTTACATATACTTTTTTTTTTATGTGGGCCCGGTAGCCGAGTGGGTAAAGCGCTTGGCTGCGGGTTGGAGGTCGCGCGTTCGATTCCCGGTCTCGGCGGAGAGCGGGAATTTTTCCACGCTTCTTTCTCCTCCAAACGGGTCCTAGGGCCTACCCAGCCCTATGTAGATTGGGTACCGGGTTTCTTCCCGGGAGTTAAAGGCGGGCGGGCGTCGGGCTGACCTCCCGACCTCAACCTAGTCCCGTTGGTCAAGTAACGGCGGGAGCCTTACCTCCCGCGAGCCCTTGGGCCTGCATAGGCCTGTCGTGGCATCTTTTAACTTAACTTTTTTTTTATAGAAATCGAAACCTTCATAAATCAAAAAAAAACAAAAAAAAAAAAATTTAATGTTTATCAGACCTATTTAGGTGTACTTCTTACCTGTACACCTGTAATATAGGTTCTGAGAGTTTAATCTAAAGGATCATTTTCCAAAAGATGAAAAGAAAAACGAAATATCAACCATATCTAAAGTTTAATTTATCTAAAGAATAATTATTATTTTTGACTCATAACGCCGAAAGGCATTTAAACTCACCTTTATATAATATAAATACTGCGCTAACTTGTGAACGAAGCTTCTACGGCAAAAAGAGTTTTGAGTTTCAAAATCAGCGTAAAAAACTGAGTAAGTATGCCAAATTTCATTAAAATCGGTGCAGGGGTAACAAAATTATTTGGTTTTGAACGTATGTTTTGTTAGAAATTCAGTTAAAATTTCATGGAACCAACATGGAATGACAAAATGAACTAATATTTCATCCAATTTGAGTACCCTTAATTCAATGGTACCATTGAGAACCTTGGATCTATCTTAATAGCTTAATTATATCGAGTTGCAGACAGACAGACAAAATTAGCAAATTATATAAATTGATCTTTAGCTCAACAAACCCTTGCATTTAGAGGTCACCGAGAAGATGTTCTTTCAGAAAACAGAGGCAATTTCTTAGAGTTGGTAAAATTAATAGCAAAATAGGATCTCGTATTGAAGGAACACTGGTTGAAACTTCAAGAATCCGCAGGTGGACCAAAGAAAGTACCTTCTTACTTATCGAAAGCAATCCAGAGTAAGTTCAATTCTCTTTTAGGTAATTATGTAAAACAGAAAATTATTGAATACATCAAAAAATCGTAGTGTTTTGGAATAATATTTGATAGTACTTCAGATAACAGCCACACTGATCAAATGAGCGAAATAGTTAGATATTTACGCTCATATCGAAGATGTCGTAGAGGTTCGAGAATCTTTCTTAGGTTTTTTTTTTATTTTATTCTCGATATCAGGAAAGACTGCAACCGATATATCAGAGAGCATCCTACAACAGCTGGAAAAAGATGGACTGAACATTCAATTTTGTAGAACTCAGAGCCACGATAATGCCGATAATGCTGTCAGGTTTACATGGTAGAGTTCAACAGAAAATCAAAGAGTTCAACCCTAAAGCCTTGTTTACTCCGTGTGCAAATAACTCTTTAAATCTTCGTGGAGTACATTCATTTGCGTACAGGTTCCTTCAAGTGTAACCTGTTTTGGTACTTTAGAGAGATTATAGACTATTCTTTGTTTTCTGTCTGCATCCATAGATCGGAGATACTTTTACAAAAGGTTGGGAAGAGTTTAAAAAGATTGTCTGATGTTTGCTGGAGTGCTCATCACGATTCTGTCAAAGCTGTAAGAGAAAATGTAGAACAGCTAGTGAACACATTATAAGAAATGTGTGATTCCTCTAAAGAAAATTTGGATACTAGATCAGCAGCAAGCATACTTAATCCCGCATTATGCGACTTCACATTTGTAAGTTATTTGGAATTTTGAAATACTATTTTACAAGAAGTTAATATCACTCAACAATATTTGCAAATGCCGAAAATTACACTGGATATGGGTTTAACGAAAAGAAAAGCCCTGCAAGCATTTCTTGTTAAAGAAAGGAGCAAGAAAGGAGATTAGGCTACTCAAAAATATACTCCAAAATTGTGAATAAATTGGCATTGATATTGAAAGATGCGATAGATGAAAATTGAAAAAAAATCAATTGAAAAAAAAAACGAGGAGAACTATCAGATGATTAAGTTCTTGTAGTGAATTTAACACTACAAGATTAAGTTCGTAGATCGATGTTTCAGTGTTTAGATCGATTTATCCAAGAATTGTCCCAAAGGTCTCTGTAATGGAAAATATATCAAATACGTTTAACGTAAGTTCAGTCAAAGTTCTTAATGAAAGCGTCAGATAATGATTTAGTATCGGCTGTAGAAAAGCTCAACCATGTCGACGACGGTGAGTTCGATAAGACCAAGTGGTGCAGGAAGTAAAAAAGTTTCAACGGCATACAGGCGCTACTAATACTACCACAGAAGCAGCAGCATGGACAGCCAAGGAACTTATCGTTAAATGGGACTTCACTGAGTCCATTCCAAACATATTACAGTACTTCGTAACAATTTGCGTCTCTGTGGCCTCTGTGTACGAAAGAAGTTTCTCAAAACTTAAATTAATTAAAATTATCTGAGATCAACGATGAGTGAAGAAAGACTGAAAAACCTGGCCATTGTAGTCTATAGAAAAAAAATAACAACCACTTTAGACTTACGATATTAAGGGACTCTAAAACTTCACATTGTATTACCAGGAGTAACACAAAGTTGAAAGATTCCAGCTTTTTCTTTAGTTGCTTTGCTTCATCCCTTTCCTTCATTTTGTTGCTAGTCAGAATCAGGCGGCTGAGACATTTCAAAACGTCACAGAACCTATGTTTAAGGGCGCTTACTGCATCAAATCTGCCAGCCCAGCGAGTTGGATTTAGGGTTTTTAATGTCACTTTCGAAGACCCACTCTGATACATTGTTTTTAACTCCTCCCAGCGAACAATGCTACGACCAAAAAAGTAACATACACTTTGGACGGTTTCAAAAAACTGGCAAATCTCTCTGTTTCCTTCAACAGCATCTTTCAGGACAAAGTTAAGGTTATGTGCTGCACAATGTACAAGGTAAGCATGTGGGGGCTTTTTCTTTTATACGTTGTTGCACACCGTGGTATACTCCACTCATTACGGCTGCTCCATCATATCCTTGACCCCGCCATTTCCTCAGATCTAAACCCTTCTCTTACAGAGAATTAATTACATCTTCAGCAAGACCTTGTGCTGACTGATCTTCAACCTCTCTAAAGGAGAAGAAAACTTCACAAATTTTCAACTTAACAGGTTTTCCTGTTTCGTCGTTCTCTATTTTTACGTTCCTATAAACTTCCCTTAACTGGTCAGTCTTAGATACATCTTGGGTTGTGTCCAAAATGAGTGAAAAAAAAAGAAGCATTTTGAAGCTCACATGTGATTTCATCTTTAACTTGTGATGATAATAAGTCGATCAGCTCATTTTGAATTTGCGGACGTAGATATTTTACTGCACCATGTGGACGCATTAGCAATTCTAGCAACACAAGATCATACTTTGATAGCAGTTCAATGATTGATAAGAAATTTCCCTCATTGCTATGTTTTAGTGTTTCACTGGTTCCGCGAAAAGCGAGATTGCTTGTTGCAAGGGTTAGGGTCACATTCAGTATTCTTTCAACTACCTTCCGCCAGAAGCTTCTTTCTTCCTCTTTCTATCAATTGTTTCATCAACTGTCTCATGTTTGCGCCACTGTTCATAAAACAACCCAAGCACGAGCATGGATCCTGGATCCTTCATGACTTTTTATTCGTTCTGAAATACAGCGAGAGTAAGCTTTTGTAGGCAAAATAGGCAATGTGCTGTTATACCTTGTAAAATTCGTTAATGTTTTAAGACTTTGATAAGTTTTTAAATTTATTTATTTTAAATGTTTGAAATAAAATGAGTTTGATTCAAATTTTTTTTTAGTCCGGTTTCGTAAAAAAAAAAAATTTCCCTTCGTTCGGGAGCCCCGGGGCATTGCCCCCTCTTCCCTGGTGGTAGTTATGGCCCTGTTCTCAGTCCACTGAACGAAATTTATTAACTTTTAAATTTTCTCTAATGAAATATTTAATCATTTAGCAATGGATTCACCGCAAAGAGATAATTAATTAATTTGCCAGATGAATAGTTGAAGTTGGCCATTAAGGATATTATCAATAAATTGAAATTATTATTATTTGAAAAGTTTCAAACCATAGGTTTCCCCAGCAAAGACAATGTGGCGGGTCAAGGACCAAAGCACATATTGCCAAATGTAAAAAAAAAAAAAATTTTGGAAAGAATATTTAGGGATATGTGATTGTGTCCATAAATTTCCTAACTATGCGTGTTGTGTTGAGTACCACAGCCTTCTGGATTTGTGCGTAAGTGTTTTTGTTAAGTCCTAGTGTGCTGAGACTGTGGTGCAATGTGTGAGGTACCAGACCAGTGGCGGACAGAACGATGGGTACAATATGTACTCGTTCCTGCCTCCACTGCTTCTGGAGCTCGTGTGCTAGATAGGTGTATTTACTGATCTTGTCTGCGTGAGTTTTATGCATGTTCTTGCTGAGAGGCACTGCAATCAGTGGCGGATTTAGCACTTGAGAGACCCTAGGCGCAATTCAATTTTGAGGCCCCCTCTAAATATTTTCATTACCTTTGGGGGCCCGGGGCGGGAGTTCCATTATTTCACAACCAAAAAAAAGGAAATACTAGGGTGGATGGGGCCCCTAGACTGACTGGTGAGGCCCCCTAAGCTTGCTTTCACAACCCAAAAAAAAGGAAATCTTGCTTTTACAACCAAAAAAAACAAAAAAAAACAAAACGAAATACTTGGGTGGATGGGGCCCCTAGGCTGACTGGTGAGGCCCCCTATTCTTGATTTTACAACCAAAAAAAAAAGGAAATCTTGCTTTTATAACCAAAAAATAATTTGTTTTTTTATTTTGAGAGGTAAATTTTGAGGCCCCCTTGATTGATGAGGCCCGTGGCGCGCGCCTCCTGCGCCTATTGGGAAATCCGCCATTGCAATATCAATGAGATGGGTCCGTTTGTTGACCTTATCATCAAGTGTGATGTCAGGTCTGTTGTGATGTGTAGTTTTGTCTGTGTGAATGGGGCGGTCCCAGTACAGCTTATATGAGGATGACTCTAATACGCTTTGTGGTGTGAACTTGTAGTATGGGATCGTGTTCTTAATAAGTAAGTGTTTGTGTGCTAGCTGTTGATGAACGATCGACAATAAATTATTATTATAATTAATATTATTATTATTATTATTATTATTATTACTATTATTATTATTATTAATGAATGAATTAAAAAATAGCACTAGAAACAGACATAGGCTATATAACAAAACTAGACAGCACAATAATAATTATTTTAAAGATGACATATCGGTGGATTATTATTGTCAAGTTCACAAAGATCTTCCTAAAGAGTTCTTTCAATATAGATAATACACAAAAAATCTCATCATCTGTAAGTGGTAGATCTCAAAGAGAATTCTTGAATTGCGTTGTTTAAATTACGATTCGCATTTGAGTTAAAACAGGCCTTTAAGCAACGAAATCTATTCAGGAAGAAGCAATAATCTTAAATATGAAACTTTATTATCTCAGTCATTCCTGTTAGTGTTACCATCCCTACAAGAGTTTTTCACAGATTAACAGATATACAGACAGATATCAATGGATAAAACAGACAAATGTAATTTAAAATCGTATTTTTACATCAAAACGTGTATTTCTATTATAAATATAATTATCACCACCGTAAAAAGACAAATAAGGTGGCAACACGACAATAAATAGATTGCTGACACAATAAAGCAAATACTACGATTTCACCTCGCTGTTATTTCGTTAATTTTAATTTTTAAAGAAAAAGCTTGAATAAGAATTACAAAAATTAATAAGGAATTTAACGTGCCTAATAATTCACAAAGGCTAACCAAGGAAGGCACAAGGAAAAGGAAAAGTATTTCGCACCCCGAGCTGTCACCGGCTAGAGATTGGGACGGCCGTTTCGTCCTCTTTAGGTCTCGTCAGCCAGCCAAACTCCTCCGATGACAGACTCAGAAGGTGAGA
>JAFIDM010009631.1:38077776-38095058 GCA_023159025.1 Thereuonema tuberculata
GGGACTAGAGTACAGCTGTTTCACAATTCTACTTGATCATCAGCTCCTAGTCCCCTTCATAGGAATGGGTCTAAAAAGGCATTTGTTTGTTTTGTTTAGTCTTGTGTTGGGCCTAACAGTCTTTTTTAAATAGAATTGACGGCACGTTAAACCCAAAAATTTTTTAGATACTAATTTTTATCTGACGAGTTTTGCATTTCCAAGCAAGCGATTAAACATCGATCGAACAAACCCAGCAGAAAATTTGAAAAAATTAAATTATTTTTTCTAACCAATGAATGTAAGCAATCAACATGAACCCGGACCTTCTTGTTCTAAAAATTAATGCAGTGTATACGTACACATCTTTTTCAACCTACTATGTTGAAGGCTGTTTTTTCTTTGATTTATAAACATTTATAAGCATTTTTTGTAGCTAACTATTGTACTTTCATTGATGTACATCCTGCTGCATCACACCCCTATAAGAATTATTTGTTATAAACCGGACTTTCATTAAAACGGACAACCTTCAGCCCCTATTAGTCCGTTATAATGAGGTTCTACTGTATACATTTTATCAGGAAAAAAAAAGCATTAAGTGTAGTTAATGACTTATTTATTTACTTAATTGAAGCTAATGTTTCACTGATCATGAATCTAATAAATGTACTTTTGTTTTATAACTAGAAGCAAAAATGAAAGAAACTAAAATTTTAACTTATTTCGAACTAAGATTATAACTTCATTTAATAATAAAACATATTTTTCAGTGTTTTTAATTTTACTTAAGTTTGGCAAATAATTGGAAGTAAAGTATCAATTTTCTATTACACTTTTTTGATTCTATTTTGACGCCTATTAAATTTGATCAATTGAATTTTTCATTCCAGTATTATTTCCCCAGTTATCACTTTCCCCATCCACCTGCAGAGACAAAGAGCAGTACATAGACCCTTACTTCCAATAAAAGCCTTCGAAACATCTGCACCTGAAAGGAAGAGATATAAAAAAAAAATATCGCGAAATAGCGTCATAAGAGACAGCCTGATGACGTCATGTCTGTCGCACCAAGTCACGTTGCAGGTTGGCTAGGCAACCACTTCTGACGTTTCCTGGAGATTGGGCTAGTTTAACAAATGCTAAGAGTTTAAATCGGAAGAATTCTTCAGTCTGATGCAATTTTGGACCCTCGTAATTTTGGTTGTTAGGACTTCACTTAGTTATTAATTCTCGTTGCGGGACTTGTAAAACTTACCATTGACGTTAAAGAATAAAAAAAAAAGTATTAGGTTGCATGACTTATTTCAATCAGAGAGATTACGTTAATAATTGATAATTAGTTCATCTTACTAATCACTAAAGATTATCACATTCATCTAGATTTTTATTTCTTCTATTACAAACTGATATCAGTCATCATGGACCGGAAAAAAAAAAGATAACAAATGATAACTATATCTTTTTAATCGATTAATTAAAGAATTTTATGAAATTAAATTAAATTGAACAATGAAATACTTAAAAAAAAATCAAAATAAAATAAAAATAACTTTAGGAAGTCATTATTTCCGGTTTGTTTTTACTTTTTCCAGAAAACTTAAAACGAACATCGGTATAACGAGCATTCGATTTACCGATATATAAGTTGCCGGACGAGATTGCTAACAATTACAGCGAAATACTGTAATTTTAAAATGCAACTGTACATATGTATTACAATGTTTCTGAAGTCTGAATTTTATGTATTACAGTTTCAACTTATAAAGAACCAAACTGTTCTGAATAGTGAAAATATTTGAACTACTTGAGTAGATAAGAACATTGTTGTTTCTCAATATATTCTACAATTAATACAAATGATGCATTTTTGTATAAGCTTACAATTATTTTACAGACACTGTATTGAATAAGTGGGTTTTAATACATTTCTCCACTGAATTCGAATAACTTTTATTATGATATTGTAACACGCGTCTATTAATGTTTCTGACACCAATCGTAATAAATAAAAGCTATCTTCTTCATTCATTATACGAAAATTGGCTCATCCGATCCGAATAGAACACAGGATATAGCTTGGAATTAACACATAAAGCCATGCCCTCTTTCCAACAAATAATAGCTATAAAAATAATAGCTATTACAATTTATTCAAATATTTAAGAAAAACAAGAATGAAACTTCATAAAAACAGAAACAATTACACAGGAATAAATGATGTTCTTATTTAATTTTATTATGTTGAATGATTATATATTATTTTTTGATTCTTTATATTATTTCATATAAATATAGAAACGAACTTGGTTTATTTAGCTTACAATGTACAGTTGCAGTAATCTTATACCTTACATTAAGTATTACTGTAATAAGGAACTAAAAAATGAAATGACAACAACACAGCTCAAAATAGGAAAGTGTTGGTCTCTCAAATCGTATATCTTTTAAAGTATTTCATTTTTATCTCAGATTAAATGGGTGACATACACAGCGTAATGTCTTCTTGTAACAGGCAAGTATAGGGTGAAAGAAAACTTCTTCTTTTTGTTAATTTGAATAGGACTCTAGATAGCCTGTTTCCATCTTATTGTTCCTTGAAGTTATGTATTGTTTATAGGCTCAGTTATATAATAAACGAGATATTTAAGTCATATACAAAATGGCTCCACAATTACAGTAAAATGAAATAAAAAAGATATAGCATTACTTACATTGTTAGCCCTGCTTAAAATAAAAATATAACAAAACAAATAGGGATAAAAAAAAATTAAAAGAATGGACATTACAATACAAAGATTATATGCAAAGAAAATCAAAAAATTGTTAGAACAGTATTTCTTTTATTCTAATCAAAGGACGACAAAATGTTAAAAAAATGTCATTATAATCCAACAATTAGGACTAAAAATTAATGAACAATTATTTTTTAATTATAATATTGTATAATAATAAAATTATACATAATTATGTTTTATTATTATACAATTGGATGGGGCAAGTGGGGCAGCTGCCTTTAAGGTCTCTTTCTAATTTTTCTCCAAAGGAAAACCATAAGGTGGTGGTCCTACAAAAGTCATCGAAAGTAGTTAATTTATTAATTTGATTATAAATACAAATCAATACGGAATCAAAGAGCAATTTTTTTTTTTTCTAACAGAGGTAATACTTAGCGTGTCCAAATTTTCCAGACGTCAATCCGGAACAGACAAGTTTTACGACCAAAATAAAAAAAATAAAAAAGGAAAGATATCCGGAAAACATCAGGGAAAAATAAAAAGACTTTTTCGATTATATATTATAAATCTGGGACAAATTTTAAGAATCCGGGACATATGCAGGACTGTGCACTAAAATCCTGGACGTCTGGCTACCCTAGTATAGTAATTCATCATCAATATTCATGACGTCACAAAAAGTGAAGACGTAATAGTTTCAACTTAAAAAAAAATAAAGATTACGAAATGTTAAAAATATTTCAACACCTTTGAAAAAGAGCAACGCTCTCACTAATTCAAGTCTTCTCGTAAAAATTAAGTTTAATGAGGTTTCTTTACTTAGAAATTATTAGAAATTGCTGCACTCCTAGTAACGGTTAAGTTTAAGGCTGACGCCAGCATTCACATAACATAATAATTAATTGATAAACTTGTGATTTCGTTTGCAAATTTATGTCAAATTGTTAATTTTTTACTTTGTTTTATTATTGGAAGCTCTCTTAAGACTATAAATAAAAATTTATAAGCAGTACAAATTTTAATACGTTACCGGTACTGTTAATACGTGTTAATGAATTAAAAAAAAAATCCATTTAAGACACGATAATTATTAAATCATAGTGGTGGTACTATCTAAGGATTTTGACACTTTACGATTCCCAGATGCGTTAGTCGCCCTTCAGGGCTTACGTATTATTTTTTTTTTTAAATAGAATTGGTGTTACGTGAGTCAACATGTGGGTTGCAGTAATTGGGAGTGGTTACAATATCCAGCACTATTCAATTTTAATTGACTTCTTTAAGCGTTTCACTTTAAAAGGTTTATTTTAGTTTCAGCCGAAAATTGAAATTAATTTTTAAAATATAATATTTTTAATAATAACTACAGAAAGAAATGAAAAATTATTGCAGACATATATTTGTTTATTTTCAAAAACAAAAACACAACCTTGCAATTAAGAAAATATTTACCAAAATATCTGCTTTAGATACTGAAAGAAGTTGATAATAGAAATAAAATTAAAATGAAGACGAAATACATCCAAAAAATCCCATTCAACAAAATTAGAAAGATATAGTTTAATACTTGAACATTTAAATCGCATAGTGAATTGCTCTACTCAAATTATCATTATGAAAATACGCCCGATGATTGAAATACATCCATAAGATAATAAGAGAAAAAATTAAAAATTATTGTAATCAATTGACGGTCCCTATAAAAACGAAATGAAAATAAAAAAAGACAAGCGTCGACACATTTCGAAAGTTATTTTGTTGCTGTACTTGCTTTGTATACTGAACATTCCTAACGCGGGAATTTACGATAACCTCGTTAACAGCAATTGCTGGCATCTTTGTTAATTAATAATAGAAATTTTTAAATTATTTATTTAATGAAATAGCTTAAAGATTTCACTGAAAAAAGAGAAAAGGCGGTGCTTTAATGAATGATATAAACATTTAAAAAAAAATAAAAGTGGCCTCTATATCTCGAATATTCGAGGCCAAGGACAGGAAAACGAGGTTAAAATGTGTGAGCTGCACAAATGCATTAAAGCGATTATCATAAAAAAAAAAAAAATGCTTAATTTATTTAATGTTTAGGAAATGTATCGAAGATATTTCATTACTGTTGTCAGTGAGTCCAACGATGCTAACTTTTTTTTTTTTTTTTTTTTTGTTTTTAATTTTTGAAATCCATGAAAAACTTTATTCGTTAATTCATAGGAAGATAAATCTTAATGTACAACGGTAATGTAAAACGGTTTTAATAATTGCAAGTTACGTTTACAAATCACAGAAATGCACAAAATCATCTATAGTATCCAGTAGCGAAGTCAGGATAGGATATAGGTGGAAAACAGCTTTCAATTATTAGGGGGAAAATACGCTTACTTTTTTTTCAATAAATTTTGAGGAAATTATAAAAAAAATTGAATTAGGTCTTCTTGCATCATTTTTTTTTTAATTTTAAATTTTTATTCAATATTATTTTAATTAATCATTTATTTTGGATTGAAAGATGGTTGTAACCTTCACCTTTCTCCTTTGTCGACAGAAATGCTGGCAATGGCCGACAGGTATTGTTACTGGGAATCATTAACATTATTGCAAGCATGAATAACAAGTCTTAATCATGTAAGTTCAGATTAAAGCAATATTTGCAGAATGCTGTATTAAACAAAATCTTTAAAGTAAATGGGCTTCCATGATTTAGTAAGACATGAAATCGGTCGAATTAGTGGATGTATAGAAGAAAATATAGATGAATTGTCATCCAATGTAATAATTAGATGTTACTCATTAAAAAAAGTGAAGAACTGTATGAAACCGAAATTAAAATGAACTATTTAAGTGCTAATTATTACTCAATAAAATGGCGATTGAACGAGACTAAAAAAATAAAAATTTAACTATCGGAAGTAAAAAGATAATTCTGGAACTTTGTAATTTGGATTTTAAGTAGGAAAACGATTTAAATTCTGCAGAAATTTTTATTTGAAATAGAGAGTTTCAAAAGCCAATTACTGAGTACAGAAATTAACGACCTTTTGAGATTAATGATAGGATTTCAGTCGAATGATATATATATATATATTTCATCTCAGGTTAAAACAGGAGCATTGGAGGTGTTGATAATGCATCGTGGAAGACATCACGCAATGATAAAATATTAATGTTCTTCAATTGCATTTTTATAATAATGAAGACACTACATTAATTAATGAAAAATTAAGTAATCATTATTTGACATTATTTAATGAGTGTACGGTTATAGTTGAATATGTGAGATAATCTAAGATTAACTAAGATTTAACTGAGATACCTCACATAATCTTTACTACCATAAAATTAATAAGGAAAAAACTAGTTTCCTGTCGTAGACGAAGCCATAGCAATCCCGTCCAGTTTTCATTTTCGGCCACTTCCTATGAGACAGAAAGTGGCCGCAGACCGGAAATCGTATTTTTGCCCACCTCTAAAAGCCATAAGCTTTCCAGTAAGATATCGCTCATCTCTGTACGACTTATAGTTTGTAGAGATGGCGATGACAGACGGACAGAGTTTTTCTTAAAAGCTTTCCCCCTTACACTTTGTAAACAACTTCACTAAAAGTAATAAGAAATTAAAATTCCTAACAGTCAAATAAAGCCAGAGCCAAACTGTAAAATATCAAAATACGAAATCAAATAAATAATATCAAGAATAAGATGTGTTAGATTTTAAAACTGAAATAATACATTTACGGAATTTTTGTTTTCTTTCAGATGCAACCAATTAATTCATTTAAGGCCGAATAAAACAGATACGGGAGTTAGTCATATATTTTCATATGAATTTAATGTTTCTTTTTATTTAGTTTTTAATGGTACCATGTTGTTAGAACAAACATAAAGTCACTATATGAATTATAACCTATTTTTGCGCATATGCGAATGATCTCTTTTCAGTTTTGTAACTATAAAAAGAGATCATTAAATAACACAAGCTATATTTCAAAATATATTAATGGTACATTTAGACAGAATCAAATCTACAACGTGCCATAATAACTAAACATACAAAATTCCCACGAGATAATGGATTTATCTCTATTGATATGGAATTATTCTTCATTGCTAGGACTTAACTCAATCGGGACTTCAACGCTTCAAATGTTCCTTTTTTTTAACGTGGGATTAAATTTAGAAGTTTATATTGTGTTTATAATTTATAATTGATGTCCGTTACAACAAACTGTTATAAAAGAAAAAGATTCATGAACTAATAACATCTTTTTTGAAAATCTCCAAAACTAGCAAAAACCTCAATAGTGGTTGAAAAGGAATTTTAACCAATTAACTAAAGATTAATCAAATAATCGAGAATTTTGCTGTTGTGCAAGTTGGGGAAATTTAAATTTGAAAAGCTAAGTTAATATTTTGATCTGATAAGTTTCTAATATTCTGTGGTTTGTACTTCTTTATGTTAAATATCATAACAGCAATTACAAGTTTTTATACAAATGAATTATATCGTTACAAAATATTTTTTAAAAACACATTTATTTATATACTGTACATCATAAATTACTGATGGGTTAAGTTAGTGGTGCGTTTCAATTATTGGCTTCTATCCGTTTTTTTGTTTGTTTTTTTTTATTTTATTTTAAAGTATTGGTGAATATCTTCTAAGGTCAGTCTTAAGATAACATTTCCCGTTTCAATATAACTGTCAATTTTTATGATGGAATCTTCCATCAATACTAATTTTAAGCAAAGCTTATATACTTACATAGATAAACCCGGAATACTGTTTTATAAGTTTTCAAAATTAAGAAGAAAGTTTAGAAGCAAAATATAAAAACATTTTTAACACTTGTTCAAGAAAATATTAAGAGACTTCTGCAAGTGATGACTATCAGCGTTTCAGACTAACAATCCTCCAATAGCTTCATTAATTTTTTTCTTCTTTTGAGCTTACTTTCATAACAATAGTGAGGTATTTATGGGTGTCCAGTAACTTTGAACTTATGTATTGAATAAAAAAGAAACATTTGAGGAAAATAGATTTCAAGAGCTTGTTTGCATTAATTCAGTTTGCTAATTTCCATCAATAGTTTTAATCATAATTGAATTGGATGAAAAAAAAAAGAACAGTAACATTGTCCTAAATAATGACTTTTATCATTCATTAATAAATTCCTTTAATTTATTTTTTTCCTTTAATAAAGTTAAATTATTACATTTAATAAACTTCTAATAATAGACATAATTCCCTCTTCTTGACTGATTGTTTGATATCAGTGTCTTTTTTTTTCTAAAATGAACAAAAGATTCTTTATAAAACCTGAAACATCGCTAATTGATTCTTGTTTATTTCCCTACAGCCAAGTTATTGGAGCTACATTCAATAGGTAATAATAATAATAATAATAATAATAAATGTTCTAAATTAAAGATCGAATGAATGTGATCCTTCACCCTTGACATATTGGAAAGTCCAAATAACCTTTCCGGTCTTTCGATCGGAAGTATTTGCAGGAAATGAAATACAGACATTAAAGAAAAGTGTCATTAGCGAGGAAAAACTCTAGACATTCCTTCTTTCTGTTTAAAACAGTGGTAAACAAACGTTTTTAACTTATGCCCTTATTCCTTGTAACACACTTTTATTTCTTCATTAAAGTTTTTTTTTTTTTTAATCTTTAAGAATTGTTCTTTTACATTGTCTTACTGTCCTCCAAATGAGAGATGGCCGCCCTGTTTTTGTGCGATCTGCGCATGTATGATCGATTAGTCTGGTCAGGCACTTCCGTCTGATTTTAGGACAGGACGCCGCCATTACGGTAAAGGCTTGTTACTTTGCAAAAGAGCATTGTATTTATAAATAATATATATTTATTTATTTATATAAATACTTATTGTTAGCAACTGGTATTGAAATAACGCTGAATAGTCGAGAGAAGTTTTAATTTGGCGTTATCAACATGTCTTTCTCAGTGAAAACAGACGACGGGCGTCCATTGTGACAGGAAAACATAATTGATCAGCTACCGGAAGGGCTGCGCAGTTCAAACTTCCGCCGGCCATCTCTCATTTGGAGGACAATGTTATCTTCATTTTTTGTCACTCTTTAGTCCTTTGGAAGGCAACGGGAGACTACCGCAGTATTCTTCTTGAGTGCCACGAAATGTGACCAGTTGATCTCATTCATTCAGTTCTTCTTTGTAATTTCCGTATTACCATAATAACGATAATAATAAATTCCTTCATCGATATTCCATGCTTTGTATGGAATACAAAGTATACTTAGCCTACTTTGTTTTTTTTATTCCATGTCAGATTGAAAATTTTACCAAAAAAATTAAGAATCTATTTTAGCTGCACTAGTAAGGTAAGAAAATGCATTTGGTAAGAAAATGAACGATAAAGAAAGACATATTGAATATTGTATTCCTTTCAATCTTTGTAGTAATCATTTATTTTCAAATATTACCGTCCAGCTAACAAACAGTCGAATCGATCGTAAATGTGCTTCCATTTCTCTGTACATCTTTGACTGATATTAGTAGTGCATTCAGTTTCTCAGTGAAATAATGGCCCCTTGATTAGGTCACTGACTTAATAACTATAATACAGTATTTCAGTAACTGTAGTTCATATCCTTACTGAATCCCGCTGTGAAACCCCAGTGGCTCGTAATTTGCAGGGCAGTGGGGTGCAAGCTGTGGTCACCGACCCTTTGTCACGTGGTCTATGGAATTTTGAATAATTCACGATTTCAGGAGTATTTTATTAAACAAAGCAATAAAATCCCTGACTTTTGGTTCTTCTATCTCCTAGGATATCAGTCAGCAACAAGGAAGTGGCTGTTTAATAAAGCCGCCTCTACAACTGGTTGTAGAGGGGGCCTTGCTCTCAAGAGATGACGTCCGATTCTCTATCCCCAAATTTCGCAATATTTAGAGGGTTTTTTACTTTTTTTGGTAGTTGCTGTAACCCATTTTGTTTTTAAGTGATTTCAGCAGTAGGGTTTTTTTTTTTTTTGTTTTTGTTTTTTTAATCTTTTGGTTGTTCAGAAGAGGGAAAACCTGAAGCTCTTGGAACATTGGCTTTTGTTAAAATTATGAAAATAACGACTCTTCATAACAAAAAGACTGCCAACCATTCCCTAGGGTACCATAACATCAATGCTAAAATCAATTAATTTCTTTATATCTTTCTAATATAATGGTAAAGCTACAGATGAAGTCTTTCATCGAATCTTTGACGTTTCATCCTAATGGTTGAGGGCAAACTATTCATTTCTTTTCTGCTTCCTAAATTTTTTTTTCTATTTTGCGTAAAAATATTTTTATGTTTTAATATATTTTTAAGTAGTTCTATGTGTATTGCTATTTTTGTTCTACATGTTGAAATCGCAAATAAGCACACACTAATTCAATTCCTATAAAATCCTTAATACAATATTTAAGAGTAGACCAAATACTAAAATAACGAACAGAAATAACTTTGATCATGGAATTAATTTTTCATTTTGTTTCACGTAAGAAATAAAGATCTCTAACATTGGCAAACATTGACCCTCAGGAACAATGTTGACGAATGAAGACGAGGACGAAAAGTATTTATTTAATTTTTGTATAGAATTAAAATGTTTTTATTTTTATACTTTTTTTTGTATCTCATTTTCATATAGGCCTACAGTAAAAACTGGTTTATACGTAACCTAGTTATACGTAGTTC
The DNA here is from genome assembly GCA_023159025.1 of Thereuonema tuberculata. NCBI lineage: Eukaryota > Metazoa > Arthropoda > Chilopoda > Scutigeromorpha > Scutigeridae > Thereuonema > Thereuonema tuberculata. The sequence continues at coordinate 38,088,206 of JAFIDM010009631.1, forward strand.
TGGTTTGTGCGTAATTGTTTGTAGGTTTTGGCGAAAATTGTATTTAATTACATATAGGCCTACAGTAGAGTCCCGCTAATCCAGACCCCGCTAGTCCGGACATCCGGTTAATCCGGACGGGATTAAAAAAATAAAATTCAGGATTTATTAATTTGATTAATAGATCAGTATGAAAATAATTCTTTGAGAGGATTTGACGTCGTCAATTGGCTCAAATTTTAATCTCAAAGATGTTTTATTTTGATAATCCTACATCAGTTTCTAGGTTAAAAACTTAGGTCTGCATATACAATAGTATTAAAACTAAAAGTAAGCTATAGGGCAAGAAAAAAATGCCGATTTTTTTTAGTTTTACCCATCTAAAACATGTGTTATATGCATTTTAAGGCAAATTCTGTTTAATCCGGACTTTCGATGATCCGGTCAAGGTCCTGTCCCATCTAGTCCGGATTAACGGGACTCTACTGTAAATTATTTCTGAGATGCACGTAACTGAGTTACACGTAATTCGCCTTTATACGTAATATATTTTTGAAAACGAGATTGAATTGTAGGTATTTTCAACTATAGATATTCCCCAGGCGCACTGATATACAGCTGTGGGTTGCGCATCGATACATAATCGTTGCGTTCATGAGGTTTCTGTGCGGCTTTTAATGAAAGGTCCGTCAGAGACAAAAACTGAATGAATTTTCGCATTGATGAAATATGTGTTCCCTTCATTTACTTCAGTCTCTCTCTTGCAGCCATGGGTAATAGAAGGAATAAAAGTTACTCTTTAGAGGAAAAGGTGAGATTTATTCAGGAAGTGAAAGACAACCCGCAAAAATCAAAAGCAGAAATAGCAAAGTAGCTTAAATATAAGTTACACTACATTATGTGCAGTCATTAGCAAGGAGTCAATTGTTGAAAGTTAGGTTCAAAACATGTAAAGCGCAACCGTCAATAAAAGGGAAAATTTGCAGATATGGAAAAGTGTACTCAATGTGATGGAAAATTTGGTGAGTCTTTGCTTTTTATTTATCTTAGAACTGCAATTGTGTAATGGATATACAGTATTTTATTCAATCCCTTAAAGTTTCTTAAAACACGAAATGAGAGAGCCTCTATGAAAATGAATACATTATTTTGAAATTGATAGCTTTACAGTTACGCGTATCAAATGTTGTCATAAACATTTGTGTATTAGGTACATATTTTTCGATTGTTCTTATTTAAGTTTAATTAAAAATAAAGTTAAAACTGAGTTGTAAGTAATTCTCAGTTTAAAATTCTCATTTAAAATATTCCCCTTGAAATACGTATAAACCAGTTTTTACTATATATAGTTTTCCAATTCTGTATGTTTATCCGTCTGTGTGTAATACAACAGATCAGAAAGCTGCACGACAAGTTTCACATCTATGTGTATGTAAGCGAGTCCCTCTCATCTACTGCAGCGCAGAGATAGTAGTGTCGGATGATCCAAGTGATGAACGAAACTATCCTGCAGTTTCTTCACATGCTCACATTTTCCGGCATGCCACCTCATCAGCTGAGGTTCAAGAAAGGATCAATTGTGATGCTCCTTCGTAAAGGACTCGTAAAGGAGTGTCATCACAATTTAATCACTGCAGAAGTTCTTTCAACAGAGGTGATATCGCCACTATTCCCATTTTCAACCGAGTGATTTCATTCGGCCATTCAAGTTGAAGCACCGTCAGTTCCCAGTAATGCCCGCATCAAGCCTTCCAATAAAGAAATTCATTTATGATACGTTCCTGTCAATGCATTCATTTTAACTTTCTATCCGCCGTAACGTATGAAGGGCAAATACTGTAGTTTTTTATTAGCAATACTGTTATGGTTCATTTATCATTTTTTAAATCCAGTAAATAATGCAAACAGAATCGTCACAATTAAAGTTGTTGCCCACCATTTGGAAAACGATTAAAATGGTCTTCAAGGTTTTGTCTTTCTGTTTTTTGTTTTTATTTTCCTGTAAAGGCAATGATTTGCAGATTTTGTTTTCATGATAGATATTTTCTTTCCCTAATCCGAAATAAATGAAACACGACACTAATTTAACATTTTGCAAACTTTTATGTTAATAGACTGAAAAAGAAAAAAAAAATCACAAAAATCAACCAAATAAAAAAATGTTATTATTGATTAACGATTTTCAATTCACAATGACTCACAACGAATCTTATGGGTTTTTTTTTTTTTTTTTTTTTTTTTCATTTCATCTGTCTTTGAATTTGATTTTCTTACTTTGGTCATTCAATTCTGGCAATGAATGAAATGACAATTGTTGCTCATGAATATCTTTTTCTAACAGATGTTCAAGTAAATAAATCTTGACGTTTGACTTGTCAGCAAATCAATTAAGCAAGTCCAATTACTTTGAAGGTTGCTTCTGGCCACAACACGGAAACATAATAACTTGAAATTCAATATTCGTTTTCCAATTCCCAATTTCCTTTCGTTATGAAGCCTTAGTCGCTTATTTTGTTTAGTTTCGCTTGGGTAATCACTATGAAATGTCGGATAACCACTTTTATGTTTTCCTGAAAGAGAATTTCGTGATTTTTATGTTTTGTTATTATTTTTTTAATTACGTCGAAATCCAAAGTGATGCAATTACCTCTGAGTTTTCGCTACGTTTTTCGGATATTTGAGCCCAGATTCCTATATACAATATATCTGCATTCTGGAGATAAGATAACTTTCGAACAAGACATCTATTCGAACTACTAGTGTTATGCGTCTCTTGTCATTGAAGGAAATACATTGAAAATAGGCCTAAATTCGTTTGGATTTTCTCTTTACACGATGATTGCCTTACGCCATCTCAGCTTATTACTGTTATTTCATTCAATGTCTTCATAATGAATCTATTTCAGTAAAAAAATTGATTTAAAACATTTAGAAAAGAGAAAATGCAAATTAACATTTAAAAAACATTAAATTTGTATTTTAGACAAAGGAAGTTTCTATTTGACATATATTCTTTCTTAGTGCTGTGAAATAACATGTTTCCTTGTTCTTTTAATCTTTTCTCCACAAGCTTTCAATTTGAAAAATACGTATATCTCTGAAAAAGACGATGAATTTCTCTATTACTGTAAGTGCATTGAATTTCCTTGCCCTATGTATTACTAGCCGTGCCGGCGTGGTCGTGCGGTCTCAGGCGTCAGTCAGTGTGCCGGTACCCGCGTTCAAATCCCGGTCGAGAGCATGGCTGTTACAATTTCCTTTCCTTTCCTGTATTGTCAGCCTCTTCTTCACGTTCTCTTCGGTATGACGTCATTCCGTAATGGCGTCCTGGAGAAGGCAACGGGAATCCACTCCAGTATCTGTTCCCTTGTACAGCTACGGCTTCTCCTAGGGGTCGCCCTTCGGGGGTCACTAGGGCTCCGTAGACTTGAACCAATCTTCGGATTGAACTATCATGATATGGTATGTATTACAATTATGCACGTTCGATGTAAACTTTCTCTATTGAGACAAATCCTACGTCCTGCACTAGGAAATTTTCTGATGGACAAAAACCATGTGTTATCCAGAATTTGAAAAGAAGTCCATCAGTTATTTACTAAACTCTCTAGAGTAAGAATCAAAGGACAATCAGAAGTCGAGTTAGAATTGAAGGTGTGTTTCTATAAGGATTTTCATGTAATAGGAGGAGAACAACGAAAGGAAATTTAACGTGCCCGATGATTCAAAGAATTGAGTGAGCAAACGAAGGCACAACGCTACAAGGAAGGATTCGCACCCTGAGTTGTCCCCGGGAAGAGACTGGGACGGACCGTTTCTTCCTTTTTAGGACTCATCAGCCAGCCAAACTCCACCGATGACAGACTCAGAAGGTGCGCGAGTTTAGCCTTCACACTCTTCTTACGTTGAATTTCACCAAAAAATAAAGTAATGATAATAAAGCAAAAAACGATGTTTACTAAAGAGAATTAAAAATTCGTTATTCATAAAAGAAGAGTTGTTGTTTTTCTCAAAAAGAAAAAAAAAAAATATGATTACTTACGCTTTGACTGCTGATGAAGCTTCGGTCAACCTCCGACAGGTGGTGAGAAGTAAACCAATAGTTGTTTCAGCCATTGTGTTACTGAGTATATGCGGTGTATGTCCAACTGCAATTCCTCTGATAAAGAAAATAAAAACCTTTTATTTTTACAGTTATTTCAAGAATATTAATTAAAGAAGAACTGTTTTGGATTCTTAAAAATTGAAGCATTCCACTTTAATTTTGAAGGAATAATTAACTGAAAAGTAAAAATTTCATTTATAAAAAGATAATTCAATAATGATCAAAGTCTTAGCCATTTAGGTTTCTTTACAAAGAGCTAATATTCAGGGTCTTTCTCCCCAGAAAGATAATCACGAAATTCTTTCCAGCAAAGACATACATCCGTGAAGGTATTTCAGTATTTAAAAATAATCTACAATTATTTTTAAATTCGTGTTTTATTGGACAGATATGAAAACAAACTAATTATTTAATTAAAATTTAAATGAAATTGATAATAAAATTAGTCCTATGACATTTTAATTAATTTTTTTAAACTATGAAGAAAATCTTTAAAAAAAAGCCTTTCTATTTTTATAGAAATGTTGATATTGCCTATTGTGAATGCTATTATTTTAATGATTAATGGTAAAATAGCATAGTAATAATTTCAAGACAAAAGAGGCAAAATGAACTCCAGCTACTTAAATTATTCAACCTCAACGTAGGTGCTTCGACATGAATAGCTTTTCTCTGCTGTATAAACTCTATTACATCAGTACCGTAGATGATCGAATCATTCTCTCGGTCCTTATGGAAGGTTGTAATTATTTGAGGAACACATTTCCCTTCCCAGTAATATCTTTCACATTTTCACAAAAAGACATCATGATTCCTGTTTTTTCAAAGATGAAACACGAGCTTTTATCTCATTAACCAATCACAGTAAAATAATTTCCTTGCAGGTAATTTCAAAAGCAAAAATCTCTCGAAAATCAAATCACCAGTTTACCAATTTGAAGCAATGGACAAACAGGAGGGAAATCTGTCGAGAGATCTGACGCTAGTGAAGAGAGCATTGATCGTGTTTGGAATCGTGAGACCACCGTTCTCAGAAACGTCCAATTATTTTTGTGCCATTTCCACTCCTAATTAGTTCTAATTTAATCTGCAAACATTATTATTAATTTTAATAATAATACGTTTGAAAGGTCTTAACGTGTTTTCCGAGGATTGTAAGAAAAAAGAAAATACACACTTCTGTAATTAAGTCAATTTCTTAATTAGAATGGAACTGTAGGAATCTGTTTCACTCTTATTACATCTCCCTAGGTAAGGATATACACTGCGCATGAGTTCCAACGCAGAGACTACACAAACAGGTTACAAAGTTGAAAAACAAAATGGCGCCAGAATTAACAATATACTTTAGAAAAAACTTCAGTATAAATGTTCATAAATAATTTGCTTCATTAATCTCCAGATTCACATTTAAATAAGGAAAAATTGACTCTGGCAAGTATTTTTTTATTTTAAAAATGTTATCTATAAAATATAAAATATAATACAAATGTATTTATAAAATTAATTTAGAATATTAATTTTAATAACTTTGTAATTGCAATACAAAGTTATGTAACTATTATTTTGACAAAACACTTGACTTTCAATATAAAAAGTTAAAGTAATAAACTATGAATTGATCATAGGAGTTTTAATTAAGAAAGATGTTGCTATAGATATAAAATTCATTTTTGTTTTGTCTGGTTTTTGCTTTTTACTATCATTCAAACTTCGAACTAGCACTATGAGAAATAGAAAAAAAAATGGTAAATTTACTTCCTTACTTTCACTATTGTTATTTTTAGTCAAAAGTTGTTTTTCTCATTAGAAGTTGTATTATCTCAACACACACATATATATAGAATTAATAATAATAAAAATCAATCGACCACTCTTTAAATAATTATGCAAATGAATCCACTTTATCAGTCCCAAGAACGCCTGTAAGTTCAATGGCCTTTAAATTATAGGAAATAATGTGAAAAAGACTTAAAATCACTAAATGAAACTTGTGTTCACAAGTGGCAAACTTGAACAGCTGTTTCATGCCAGTTGGCGGCTATCAATAGTGAACAATCATATCTCGGATTGTTGCTTGTGAACACAATGTCTCATTTATTCTTGTTAATTGATAAAATATTTAGGATTTTATTTCTAGTTTAATATGATCAAACGTAAAGCTGAACATGAATTATTGGTAAGACATTTCAGGCTGTATTCAGTGAAGATAAAGCCATGCAGACAATGGGGCTGATTGATGTGAGTTAAATGCTTTTGCCAAGTTTATTAGAATTGATACTAGATGGCGCAAGTGTTCTAATGTAATTGAATGCACTTTGACCTTTGTTACGAATGATCATTGAATTCACATTGAAGCCTCACTTTGATTATTGATTTTTAGACATTATCAACGTTTCAAAAGAACTCGGAAGCTCAGCTTTGATGGTTATTAATTAGTATATCTTTACATAATCAAAAGTTGTAATTTATCACGTATATTATCATAGAAAGTAATAAAAAAAATTGCTTGCTACCTGGTTATACGCTGTTGAAATAACTTTTTATACAATGTGTCCAATGTTTTTTGATCCTTCATGTATGAAGATGATGTCTCATTAATAAATGTCCAACATTTTTTTTCGCTGATGCTACTTTTTTTTATCCAATGAAATATAAAGGTTTTTGACTTTAGAAAAAAACTTGTCTGCATACATTTTAACGTTATTATTTACATTTATGAATGAAATTTTAACGTGTGCATTTGAACATGCAAAGTAGACACCGACA
>JAFIDM010009631.1:38101077-38123380 GCA_023159025.1 Thereuonema tuberculata
ATTTAAGATTAATCTGTTATATTAAATAGTACAGTCATGCTCAAAAGTTAAGGAATTGGCAGTTTCGGACCCTTCCGGACATCCAAAATGTTACCAAATTTGGCTGAAATGTTCAGTAGATACTGCTGATACAAAGTAAGCACAAAACATAAAAGTGGCAGCACCGCTGCAGGCAAAAACACAGAAACAGTCAAAGGTGCTCTTGTGGTGCGAACGTGCAGCTTACGTTCTAGCCCTATTCCACTGCCCTCGGGTGGTGAAGACACTATTTACTATCCTGTGTGGTCACTCCACACTGCAACACATACGACACAACATGCCGCCATGCAGCTAATCAGAGTATCCAGCAACACTTGAGGCAATGAGTCCCACTTCTAAACCAAAATTCTATGCATAGCTCGTGGAGAGACCTTGAAGGTGGCTGCCTTCCGACAAGCGTTCCAGGCATGTTTGATCAGATTCAGATTAGGGAAACAGGCTGGCCATTGCATTCGTCGGATATCCTCGTACTCAAGGTACTCCTCCACCAGCCCAGGACTATGTCGTCCATATAGAGGATGTCAGGCCCACACACTCCCTTGTAAAGTCACACTTACTGTTGAAGGATGCTGTCGGAACATACCTGGCTCGTTATGGTACACAGCTTCTCCATATCGGTGTGTTTGAAGATGTTGGATGGCCTGTATCTGTTCCAGGTTCTCTCAGACCTTCCAGACTAAATCTGGATTTATCAGAAAACATTATATGCACCTTTGTTCATGCTGAGTGTTCTTTGTATCACGCAGACGGTGTCTGATTGACAATATCAAAGGGATGCACCGCGCGGGTCCATTTAATTGCTCATTACATCATTAAATTAAGTCTGGTCTCATTTAATTGCCTGCACACAGTATGTCTCTATACAGCTGTCGCGTGACTGCTGCCAGGTCCCTGGAGAGTTCCCAACCTGTGCCCCGGGTATGCCCTATGGCACTTAGCGTGAGATATCGATTCTCCTGGGGCATGGTGATCCATGGACGTCCTTGTCCAAAGCGTTGACAAAATCTGTTCCCCTTCTGTTGGATTCTGGATATGACACTGGTCGAAATATTTAGGGCCTACGACACTTCTAACTGTAATTGACCTCCAACTAGGTTTCCAGACGCCCAGTGATTCTGTCTCTCTTTACGTCATTCAGATGGGCCATGATAAACTCCAAGCAAACATTGAAGGAACCATAAGAGTCACCCGTTACGTTACATGGTACGTTACATGATATGTTACATGGTACGTTACATAGTATGTTATATGGTAGCTATGTTATATGGTAATGACAAGTGCTGCTGCCACCCTGACATCTTCGGTGGTTTTCCCCCGCAGTGGTAATGCCACCTTTATGTTAGTTTGTGTGAGTACATGTAGGACCTATTGCACTTTTGTCATTTCTGGTGTCATTTGGATGCTTGGAAGGGTCCGAAGCTGCCGATCCTTTTACTTTTGATCATGAGTGTATTTCTACGAATCTGGCTAATTAAGAACGACGTTTCTTTTTATTCACACAAATCAAAGTGGTATAGGCTTCTGTTATATTTCTGATATTTTTAACTCACACGATGAAGAAAGACACAAAAAAAAAAAAAATTCTTCCCGAAATAATACATTTGCATTTTCGTATCAGTATTGATGATCACAATATATCTGTTGTTTCATTTTTTAAAATCTGAGGTAATAGAAAAATGAAAACTCCGGGATTGTTGCTAATAGTTGGACATTAATCCCCAGACGTTACTTACAAAATATATATTCTCATTTAATATTGAACGGTACAGAAGTAAGAACAAAAATGGAAAGCAGTGTTAATATCTACCATCAGTTATTTATCTATTGCAAGCAGATGTGTAATATTCTTATATTCCTGGGGATTTTGAAAATTAATTCTGAATCTAGCAGTGACTACAATGAACTTGAATTCATTACTAAAACAAATCTAATATCACTAGCAGAAACTGTTCACAAAAAATTAATAATCTGATGCTAGGCCTAGATCTCTTCAAAATAAAATCCAACATCTAGCTCCTGACTGAATGAAAAGAATCTATTAACTTCAACGTTAGTTTCTTAAAGTAATTTAAAGGAAAATACTGACAATGATATGGTAACAAGTTATAACATGCAGCGTTACATAATCAGTGTTAAAATTCCATTTTCTATTTCTAAGTAAACTCTGTAGCAATGAGAGGATCAAAGTGAAGAGTTTCTCCTGACCTTCAACACCTTTGCCTTATTAAGGGATTAAAGCCATGATGGATAACTGCTGTTGGTGTTCAAAGATAAGATACAATTTGCAGTCACACCATGTCCAAAAGAAAACGTCATTCAACCAAGTTTGTTCTATGCTTTAGGTCAGCAGGAACATTATTCATCATCAGATAACAAAAATTCAGAATGGATTTTTGAGAAATTTAACTTTTATTATGATGAATACTGTCCTTTCTTTATTTCATAAAAAAAGGGAGACAAACATATAATAAAACACAGTTAACATCACATTAGAAAATCAAATCTTCTCAATTGTATTAGTTCTTCAATATCAGGCGAATTGGAGAAAGAGCTGTTTTCATAAAGATTTTCAGCCAACGAAAACAAAACAATATATATACAGTCGGACCTCTATTTAACGAAGTCGCTAAATCCCGAAAAAAAGTTCGTTATTTGGAAAATTCGTTAAATAGAGATTCACCTTTTAAAATTACTTTAAACTACATAAAACAGATTTAAAGTATATAAACAATAAATATTATTAAAAAAAGTAATAATTTTAATGACATAAAGCATACATTACAACATGCTTACTTAAATTTTACTAATAAAGTTTGTTAATTTTGTCTGAGGTTTTTTTTTTTTTTTTTTAAAGTGTTTTCGCTCACAGTACGTCTCGCATCTTTGCAATGCACCAAAAACCCTTTCAGGCATATTTTCTTCAAATTGTAATCCGTGTCGTATTGTTTCAAATGATTTCAGCATTTCATCGTATGAAGGTTGTTTTTTTTTTATTTCTGCATCATGATCATTTCCATTTTCATCATCTTCATCGCAATTCATAGTTGTATTGTTTTTATTTTTCACACTGTCCAAAATATCCGATTCAGTTAGTGTTTCCGAAGTCTCAACTTCAAAATCAATCAGCACATAAAAAATCATCAATCAAGATACATCAAACAGCACATCATCGTTAATTTCTTCTTTTTTCCTCAGCTGTATCCACATTTCTTTCATTTCCTCTAAGGGAATATTAAAAATAAAAACATTTCAAGGAGAAAAAAAAATAGATACCACGAAAAAGTTCGTTAAATAGAAAATGCACTTCGCTAGTTGGAGGTTATTTTACGAAGAAATTAGCAAAATGTTCTTGGTTCCAAAGAAAAGTTCGCAAAATAGAGAAATTCGCAAAATAGAGGTTCGTTATATAGAGGTCCGACTGTATATAAAAATGAATGTATCTTTCTTTCTTTGTCCTTTATACACTCCTAGGCCCTTTGACCTATCTGGACCAAACTTTGCAGAATTACTCTTTAGGACCCTGCGGAAAAGATCGGCTACCTTAGAACCTGCCCCCCCCCCCTAGGGGTTGAAAAGGGATAAAATCTGTGAAATAACCAAATATGCACCTGATGGTGACAATGAGAACTACACAAATATTGTTTAAAATGAAAAATTCGTTCTCCTATGGGGGGCAGGGACATCACACTTGGGTGGGGGGATGGCGACACAAGGGCCTAAGGGTCACCGACACTGGGCCCTTATATTTAGGGCCCCTTCTCGGAAGCCCCAAATCTATTGCAAAAATTGAAAAATTCGCTCTCTTATGGGGGGGAGGCAGGTACACCACACTTGGGTGGGTGGAAGGCGACACGGCTACCTAATTATCCCACCCCCAATCGACACCGGGTCCTTTCTTTCTTTAAGTGGCATTGCAACGCATGCCGGGTGCAGCTAGTTAAAATATAAATGAAAAAGATATTTAAAAAAAAAGTTTGCGTATTCTGAAAACTAAACATAAAAGCATAAATAATATTGTTAGTTACATAATTCTTCAACGATTGAAATTAAATCTCAAATTGATTTTACTCACTTCATTTGTTGTGCAAACTTAATACATTTTGAATAACCTAATCCAATTAAATAAATGTGTTTCAAACATATATATTCAACAACTTCATTTTAGCATCTCTGAAGGGATAGGCATTACTTACTTGATTTTGGAAATGTTTTCACGTTTCTAATGTAATTCACTTTGAAAATTATGTCAGTACAATGCAGGATGACAAATATCTAAAAAACTCTGCAGATAATAAATTCACTGAAGTTCTTTTGGTTCTTGGTGTGCTTTGATTGTACGATGAGCTCTTGACGCTCAGCCTTAGCTATCAAATTAATGTTCCAGTTTAAAGAGAGGAAAACATTCATAAAGATAAGCGGAAAGGCATCGTAAGACAAAGGGATTTCGTTGTTACTTTATCGACTTTCCCTAAACTAAGAAGTTTTTTTCCTTTCTTCGTCAGACTGTCTTTAAGGTTTTAAGTCTTTATTCCATAAAGAACAGTTTTGAAATGATGAAGCCAAATTAACATGAGACGGAAGTTCAAGCGTCTGTGGACGATGTTTTAGAGTTTGCAATCGATCGCAACAGCAGCACGGCAAAGGTCAATTGTGTACGAGCATCTTAGTCAAATATTTTTCCATTTAACACTAGAATCAATCATTTTAAAGCTATAACATACCTATTTTTTTTTTAATCATTAATGAGGTTTTTTTGAAGAATGACGTAACCCAAGGTATTTCATTTTCAGAAAGAACCTGAAAATAATGAAAATAAAGTAGAAGAAAAAAAATCAAAGGGATTTAAGATCTCATATAAAAAGAGAGGACATTTTGACCTTATTTTAAGGAGCTGCAATTGATCTTAGACCCCTTTATTTCCAGGAAGTCTTTCAATCAATATTGTATGGAAGAATTCCAAGATAAATTAGTTATTTGTATTTTAGGTCGTGGTTTGTTTTTCAGTTATTCATTTGAATTCTGACATAATTGAAAGAAAACAATGTTGTTATTGATTGGGGAAACCATTTAACGCGGCCTTACTCTTTACTCTTAGTGGAATGTAGGCAGGGAAAAAAAAAGAATCGAATTTATCGACTCCTCTAAATTTTAGTAACATAAAAATAATGCTTCATATCTTTTTATGCAAAATAAGACACGAGCTGAATCAATGAAGGATAATTCTCATAATTGTACTATTAAGTTAAAATTTGATATACCTGTGAAATGAAACTATAAATAACATAAGTATACAGTATAACAATATTTTATTACTGATTAAAAAAAAGGGGGGCATTGTATTGAGTTATTACACTCATACCATCTTCCGTCATGCAAAAGTCACATGACAGAAATATTTCCATTGTCCTCTTTAAATTATTATGATAGCTTTTTAATCATAATATTTGTAATATACAGTCGGACCTCTATTTAACGAAGTCGCTAAATCCCGGAAAAAAGTTCGTTATATGGAAAATTCGTTAAATAGAGATTCACCTTGTAAAATTACTTTAAACTACATAAAACAAATTAAAAATACATAAACAGTAAATATTATTAAAAAAGTAATAATTTTAATGACATAAAGCATACTTTACCACATGCGTACTTAAATTTTACTAATAAAATCTGTTAATTTTGTCTTTTTTTTTTTTTTTTTTTTTTTTTGAAAAAGTGTTTTCGCTCATTGCACGTCTCGCATCTTTGCAATCCATTAAAAAACCCTTCAGTATTTTCTTCAAATTGTAATCCGCGTCGGATTGTTTCAAATGACTTTAGCATTTCATCATACGAAGGTTTTTTTTTTTTATTTTTTAATTCTGTATCATGATCATTTTCATTTTCATCATCTTCATGTTCATCGCAATTCATAGCTGTATTGTTTTTATTTTTCACACTATCCAAAATATCCGATTCAGTTAGTGTTTCCTAGGTCTCAACTTCAAAATCAAGTAAAGATAATTATCAACCAGCACATCATCGTTAATTTCTTCTTTTTCCCTCAGCTGTATCCACATTTGTTTCATTTCCTCTAAGGGAATGTTGATAATAAAAACATTTCAAGGAGGGGAAAAAAATAGATACCACGAAAAAGTTCGTTAAATGGAAAATTCGAACTTCCATTTCGCTATTTGGAGAAATAGCGCTATTTGGAGGCTATTTTACGAAGAAATTAGCAAAATGTTCTTGGTTCCAAAGAAAAGTTCGCAAAATAGAGAAATTCGCAAAATAGAGGTTCGTTAAATAGAGGTCCGACTGTAATATTAGTTCATTTGGATGTAATTTGTATTATTTATTCATAACTAAAGGTACGTGACAGAAAACAAGTAGGGAAAGTCAACAAAGGATACGTAAGTCGTAAAAAGAAATCCAAGAAATAATAATAAAAAAAATTACCGTGAAAGTAAAACAAATGATTTAGCTTCAGGTTCTCCCTCCATTTCAAATGAATTAACCAAATGCATTAAAAAAAACGAAAATAACCCAAAACAAGCATTTATTAATTTAGTGAAGTGATACCACATCTTCTAGTATCCAATACAACTTGTTCAATTATTATTATTGGAAATGCAAGGAAGTTGCATTAACAGCTTATCATTATATCATTTCCTTCAATTCTTTTCCCATCTTTATTTATCCTAATTTTTTCTACGACAATCAATTTATTAATTTACAAATAGACTTAATCTCCCAAGTAAATTATATTAATTAGCTTAAGTTTATTCGAATTTTCACAGGAAAGCTATTTTTTTTTTTTTTACTATAAATGTTTGGTTTTTGAATGTTCAGTAATTTTCTGTATTCATCCTCTCCACAATAGCCTTCGTTTATTCGTTGTCTCTTTCGCAAAAAGCAACAATTTTTTAAAAGAATTGTGGAGGATCAGAAAAGATTTTGTTGAATATCATTTCTGTAAGTCAAGGGTTTCGGATTTAATCGGATTAATAATTATTCGGGATGAATTATCTGCAAAAATATCAACTATATTCAAAGATATTATTCTTGTCCTAGTAATGTTCGGCTTCTTTTTGTTCATGAATGGTTAAAAAACAATTGTAATTCTGACAGTTAATGGATTAGCCTAAATACTCGTACATTGAAAGAATTTATACCATAAGAAAATGAATGTACCAAAACTACAAACTGTCCATTACAGAGAAATTGCATCTATTGCATTAATAATATCACGATTTTCATTAGACTCCATTGAACTTTGAACAGATAATCAGACGTTATTGAAGATAATTGGCATAATTCTGTTTTGTTTTTGTTTTTTTAACAAAAAAAAGCAAAGCTTTGTTTTCGAGATAGTAATTGGGAATATCAGTATTAACTAATGTTAAACAAAATATCTGTATAACTTCCAAATGTGATAAAGAGATCATATAGGATCTATGTAAACATTTCTTTACAAAGGCAAAATAAACCAAAGTAATGCATTCAAAGTGAAAATAGATTAGGAGATATGCTACTTTTGATGGAAAGCAAAATATAAATAGATATCTCCAAGAAAACTGCTGTGGAAATAGTATATGTTGAAGGTTAAACCAGAGCCGTTTCTAGGTGTTCTGCCACCCTAGGCGAGAACTGAAAAATGCCCCCTCCCTTTCAAATGCCGCCCCCAACAAAAAAAAACAAACAAAAAAACCGACTATCCTATTTTAACAATAAAAAAAAAAACGGAATCCGTCCTACGGCCGCCCTAAAATCTTGCCGCCCTAGGCGGCCGCCTGGCCTTGCCTAATGGTAGAAACGGCCCTGGGTTAAACGATCCACGGACAGGCCAGGAAGGTTCAAAAGGGGCACAGGAAATAAAAGCAGTCACGGAAGTGAAAAATACAAGCCAAACTTTAAAATCCTTAATTTTACTATATTAAAAAAAAAAAAGCCAGCATGGTTTATTAACAAGAAAGTGAAGAAAGAAATGATCAATTTTAACTAGCGACCGAAGGCGAGCAAAGGGGGAATTGATGCACACTGCGATGATAACGAAGGACAAATAAACGAAGTTTATTGTTGAGTGAGTCAGAAAGTAGTAATAGAAACAAACCTTGTTTCGTATTTGGCAATGGTTGATCTGGCAGCGGATAAGGTTCTTCGGGAAGCAAGAGTGCTTTGGGTCGAACTCACAAGCGCCGTTGCTTTGGGAGAAATGGAAATAAGCAAAGATATTTTCCAATGAGATGTGTTTAAGTTGACAGAAGGAATGGGAAGGTTTCCTTTTTACGATGGTACAGACTTTCTTTTATACAAAAAAACCTCTTATTTTCACTAAGTAGACGAAATAGTTTGCATTGGAATTTATAACATGATTTTCAAGTAATTGAATAAATTGAGATTATTTGGCAATCGAAATATCAGAGGCTTTCGAATTCTCGTAATTCCATTTATTCCATTTCGAATTAAAGAGACTGATTGAACTGAAACCAACTGAATTTCTCAGAATCCATTAGTGGTTCTCAAACTGGGGAGCGCGAGGAATTATTCATTTCAAGGAATGTTTTCTTTCGTTAATGCTTTTTCTGCAATAACTTAATTGCTCTTTAGAAAAGATAGAAAAATCCATACCATTTGTCTATTATTAATCTAGAAGTCCAACAATTTTAACATATTTAGGCCTAATGCATTTTATTTCATAATGATATGTTCTCTCAGACGTTTCCTTGTTTAAATACTGTATAATCTTTTTAAGTTTAATTATTATTTTTAAGTCAATTTACACATGTACTAAAATAATAGTACATGTATATTTAAATTAAGTCAATTTACACATGTATTACTATTATTTTAGTACATGTGTAAATTGACTTAATTTCAATACAAAGTGATTTACAGTAGAGCCCCGATTATCCTGCGGAATTGGGTGGCAAGGGTACCGCGGACAGTAGTAAACCTCGCGGATAACCCGAAAAAAAGACTAAAAATGAGGTGTAAACACGAAAAAAATATTTCAGCATAAAAACTACATTTTATTATACAAAAAACATAATATGCAAAACTTTTAAAATATGTAGACTACAGAACAGCAGAAACCTTTCTGCAGAGCAAGAGCCTGCCACTCATCCACAAATTCCGAGAAGGCCTATAGGATTACGATGCACAATAAACCTGTCAGTAATTTTCAACCTTCGCACTGTAGGGCCTTTGTATTTTCCCTGTTTGCTTGGATTAAAATTGCTTGGACATTCGAAGATCGTGAGGTTCATAATTAAAAAAATTTTTCGCGGCACTCGCGGATAATCGGGGCTCTACTGTACATAGTAATTGTCACTGTTATATAAATAATTTACGATGATACATCCATTTCAAATAAAAATATACGAATATCTCAAATACGTGATGGCGAAGAGACATTTTTTTGATTGATATCAAATGGATACTATTATATTGAAAAGTTTGAGAAGCACTACATTAGATACTTTTACCGTATATATAGTATTACAGTATTTTTTTTCTATTAATGAATACCAGGATCCCTATTTTTAATGATAACAATCTCTTTAATGTGCAGACGAGAAACAAATGCTTTATTTTTATTATTCCTTAATACCAAATATTTAAGCCGTTTCAATTATGAAAGCTGTCCAAATTATTAATAAAACCTTTACAATTTTCATCCAAAAATCATTTTCAAACCATTCCTTATAAATATTTTGAATCAGTAATTACAAGCAAGAAATAGACAAGAAAAAAAAATGTAAATAAACTTCAATTATTTTTCGAATAGTTTTCATTTTTTAAAACGACTTATATTATTACGAAGATCTAAATAAGAAAATACTGCTGTAAAGATTTATACATCTGCGCATATCCGGGTAATTTGACCTTGGAATTATTCAAATTTCGATTTTATTTTTTTCCCCCAATCTAACGCTGCCAAAGGAAAAGTGGAACATTGCAACCAAAAGAGAAGAAAATCAACAGATAACGGAAATAAAAGGGTTCACTTGTTTTATAAAACACTACCTAAGGGTGACAGCAAATGGATGGATGCCAACAAAGCTGCTTGTTTTCATTAATATAACGAAACAACTTGGATGTCTTTCAAAATTCTAGGTTGTTTATAGTTTTAAAAAGCATTTGAAGGCTTAAAAGATAATTTCGCAATGTCATCGTTCTCGAGATTTTCATGGAAGTACAATCCCATAGTCTATGAACAATACAAAGTACTTGACTGCATTTATTTGCACGATTATCCAAATCCATGTCAATGAAATTTAAATTCAGGAACTCAGATGAAATCTTCATGATTTTTTTATATTTTTCTTTAACAAACACTGCCGATATTTTCTATTTGTCAAATATGACTTCGAGACAAATTATAAGGATTTAAATCCTTAACAGCTCATTTGAAATAACTAATTAATTCACTAATTAATTAATTAATTAATGACATCATCGCATCTTAATTGATGACACCTACGAGATCCTGTTGTTAATTGTTTTCTATTTAAGCGTTAATTTTCTTGTACTCTCATCACAGGATTTCAGTTGTTTAATAGATACGTACTTCAATAGGAAATGCCTCATCAAATCTGAATTTGTCGTATCGTGTTATTTTTTTATTTTATTTTTCTTTTAATCTATTTTCTTGGGAGAATAGTGTCTTTTCTTGGGATCAGTAGTACAGATATTTCTCTACGAGATGGAAGATCCTGGGTGGAGTTTAGGTATTTTTTCCATTTTTGTCATTCTCTTGATTCAAACAAAAGGTACCGGAAATAACGGCGTGTGTTGGACTGATCATCGGCCGGGGGTTCTTCCTGAACTTTCTACAGCAAGGCCTAAACTGAGTTAGGTTTCGATACGTGTTTATATACAGTCAATCAGGGGCAACCCTTTAGGCTAGATTCAAGATAAAGACTGAAGTACTCATTTAATACTCAGATGATATTTAGAATTTTCTTTTCTCTCGTCATTTATAAAAATAAATAATAGAATTATCTAGAAGATAATTTCCCTATCTTCTCAGGATACTCAGATATTCCAGAATAGCCTGAAAAATTAAAATTTGAAAAATCACCTGAAGAAATAGACTGTTTTTAAAACATGTTAGTAATTCATAACATTCTATTAAAGACCTATAATCGTCAACTAATATTTCAGTTCGACTCAATAATCTAAATTCACTAGATTAGAAATTGTGAAATTAAATTTGTTAATATCATAGAATTATAAGAATAAATTAAATTAACTTAGACAGGGAAATTATTAAAAACAATAAACTTAAAATAAGACATTAAATAGGTTTGAATAGTAAAATGCATTATAAAACTTTCAACATCTAGCTTTGTTTATTGAAAACATAATATGAAAAAGAATGTTTCTAAATTATTTTTTAATTGAAATGAAGTAAATGACAAATTTAAATGAAAATAAATTGTGTCTAAATATATAATGTGCGGAGTGAATTTTTAAAAATTATAATTAAAATTCTGTAATTGTAATTAATTTTATATTCCATAAATTATTAATTACATTTTGTAACACATTTATGATAACACATTGAACAAGTTTTAATGGCGGACATCACTTCACCACCAACGCATATCATCAAATCATTCATAAATGACGTCATAATCTAACCACCAACAGCAACATCTGTTATGATATTTTAAATTTTAACCAAACCTTTATTCAAAGCATAACTTTTAATTCTAAATATTCAAACTTAGCTGTACTTATACATAAATGTAATTCATACAGAAATGTTTTAACTTGAGTTAAATAAAAAAACAGTAAGATTTTTCTTTTTATTATAATATACAAGGTAATAAGGCAACATATAATCAAAAATATCCAAAGTTTAGTGTCCTTTATATTTTGATTCATAATTTGGCCGCTTGAAGGTAGTTGGGCTTTCTGAAGATGTGGGGCTTTACGAGACCATTAACAAGTGTAAGTGGAACTAGATTATGAATTTGTCCACTTTGTCTATAAATTGAGATTATCATATAATAAGGCAAAAATATATTATTTTAGGTTCTTTATCTAATATATCTATACATTTAAAAAAAAATTTTTGTCTGTCTTTCTGTTAGGTATAAAGCTACGGTCAAGAAGCAGTCACAGACATTGTTAAGGTAGTCAGCGATTTGGGGTATCAATATATGCTTTAAATAGATCAATGTTTGAGATTTCAGTTGTAATCTGGTGACAGTTGGAGGAAAAGGGAAAATTCTGTTGTTGTTTAGTTTTTTTTCCCCTTTTTGGTGCACGTCCTTAATTTCAAATACGTAGCACTCGAGATATATATTATTTCATGATTATTTCAATCAACAGAAATGAATATATCAAATGTAAAGCCAAATGAAATACTTTTTATGATTATTATTCTTCCGGGTAAGCCGGGCTTATATATTCTTTTATTTATAATCAAGGTAACTAACAATCACGGGTTGCAAACAGGTCTTTTTTTAAATAATTATAAGGTTCATTTTATAAGAAGTATGAGATTATAAATTCTTTATATATTATGAAAAAAAAAACTCATCTTTTTAATAAAATACTGATGATGTCTTGATATAAATACCTTTATATACATCTTCGCTTCACAATACATTGTGATATCATTAAACTTGATTTTCCAAAAGTAACAGATGTGATTTTCTCGGGCTTTTTATTTATTGGTTTCTGTTTACAACCAAACAGAAAAAAAAATATATTAACGAAAATATTAACATCAAGCGATCAAATTGAAGCTTCAAATTTCAGATTCAACATCTATATTCTATCACCGCTATAAACCACAATTGATACTGTTCTGAACTACACTTTTAAGAATATTTACGAAGCTTTTTATTAGGAAATTACAATATTTTCGTAGAGATCTATAAAATTTTTAATTTAATAAATGCTTAATACTTTTAAAAGTACGAATAGAATACAAGGGCAAATCTCCACAGTTTCAAAAAATAGTTAATTTTTATTAAAATAACATCAAAATAGTCTAATTACAAACATAAACAAACAATTACAACAATTTAAATAACAAGGACGGCAGACAATAACAGGTAATTTTACAAATTGTTCCTCCTTACAGGGTTCACTCTTCATTCAAGCATGTTTTAAAAATTACTAATTAGTGAAAAGTAATAATAAATTTTTAAAATAACAATCAAAATATTCAGTTTAATATTAAAGAGAATCCTTTTTAAGTAATTTGAAACCCAAATGTTGCCGAATGATAATGAAATCCAATTACGTACTTCATTAAGAACAACGTCAAAGGAGGTTATTTTTCCCTTCAGAAAATCCCTTCAATTTTTTAACGAAATGAATTTTTAATTTATTCATTTTTCTAAAATCTGATCACAATATTTTTTTAATGAAATGAATTTAATTAAAAATTAATGAATAAATTAATATTCATTTTTCTAAAATCTGATTACATTATTTTTGTAATGAAATGAATTTTTAATTTATTCATTTTTCTAAAATTTGATAACATTATTTTTTTAATAATGAATTTTTAATTTATTCATTTTTCTAAAATCTGATTACATTATTTCTTTTAATGAAATGAATTTTTAAAAAGACCAATTACATTGCTTATTTGTTATAAAATTTTCTTAGATATTATTTTTATCTACATTTTACAATAAACAGAAGATAATTAATAAATAAATAAATAAATAAATGTAAGCCATCCCGGCTTGGCCGAGTGGTCTAGACGGCGTGCCGGCAACTTGGTTCGAATCCCGGTCGTGGCATGGTTGTTTCTTTCTTCTTCTGTGTTTTGTCCGTTTCCTCCTGGCAGGTGTATCCTCGACGGAAGTGAATTCTCGTCTCTCATTTCCTAGCCTTGTCTTGACGTTGTCAGGGGAGCTAGCGCGTGGTCCGTTAGGTCCATTCGCGGATTAATAATAATAATAATAATAATAAATGAATAAATTGAAAAAAGGCGAATATTTCGGCTCATTCCGTTTCATCTGCTTAACAGCGCTTCTTTCTGGTTGTCACGACATTTTACGAACATGATACTCAGAAACTGTTTAAATATACACCAACCTTTTTTTTAGTACCTTATAAAGCTTATCAAAAACTAAAAAAGTATTTAAAAAGCAATGTGGACTTTATTTTTAATATTTTGAAGGTCTTTTCATTCCAAAAATAAAAGTTAATTCAAAAATGGACATTTACTTTTATGTTCTAAACAAATCTCTTACTTTTCCTGCAGCAATGAAATAGCATCATCTCCGAAGTCATTTCTCGAAAGGAATACCTTGAATTTGTCTGCACTCATGTTGGACGCAGTCACACACTTCTTAAGTTATTTCTAGGAGAACAGGAGATTTTTATTAGTATCATATCGTGGATTAGATTAGAGGACCTTTAAAACTTAAATTCCGATAAATCCCAATGGAACAGAGTCCACTTACTGGAACCCAACGTAAGAATCAAAAGTAACTCTGATTTACCGATCACTTCTTTTCAAGACTTTTTTAAAGTTTATGTTTTGAACAATTTTTCCACTCAAAATCCAAGTAGTTAAAAAAAAAAAAAAAAAAAAAAAATTTTAAATATTCGAGGTCACATTTTAAAATTCACAGTTGCTTTTCCCTTACAGATCATTTTAAACAAAACCTTTTTCTGTGAATGAATTATATCGAAAAAATTTATTGAGACATAAGTTATATTGAACCTTCTATTTATGAAATAAAATAACAGATGTGTAGAACAAACAGGGAGAATATTTACAACCATCTTTCTTAATAAATTCTCCTTTCACTAGTGTCTGAGTCATTATGAGTAATTTATAAAGCTACGCGAACACCATGCAACTTTACACCAACTTTAGTCGTCCGACTTCGAGTCCGCCAACTTTTGTCAACCGTGAACATCATGCAACTCGCGAATGAATCGGCCGTGATAACAGGAATCCCATAATGCAATGCGTTTCCCCCAGCAGCTGTGGAAAATCCGAAAAAATCAAGGTTTTGAAACCTCTCTGATAAATTCTGCCGCATACAATTACTGCATTTCAGTATAAACTTTATTTATGCACGAAAGAAACTCGCAATACTCTGATATTCATTGTTTAAGCGCTTGTCTTCGAATCGATCGACAAACATTATTTTCGACGCCATTTCTTCCATGGACGTGACGTCACGACTTACGTGTTCCAACGCTGCCCTGTGATTGGGTAATTCCGACCGACTTCCAAGCAACTTTCCGAGTTGCTGGTGTAGGAACAACTCGAATCGGACGACTAAAGTTGGTGCCAAGTTGCTGAAAAACGGGCTCATGACTGTCTTTATCAACTCGTGACGTCAAAATCGGCCGACTAAGTTAGTGGAAAGTTGCATTGTGTTCGCGGGGCTTAAGATTCCATTTCTTTATGAATTTCAAAATGAAATTTAAAATACTAGATTCAATAATGAGTTACAAAACAGGACCGAATTTGTCAGCACTGCTTGCTGCCCTAGGAGAAGAGTTTGAATACCCTCTTTTCCCCCCCACTGGGATTTTTTAACTTCATTCGCGAATCGACACTATTTGGATGGGAGGGGCCAATTTTGAGAGGTAATAAAAAAAGAAGTAATGTAAGATGACAGTATACGAAGGCATATATGCAGGTGAAACTAATTAAGAAAATGGATTTCCCAACATGTACCAAAGAAAACAACAAATTCATGCCTAGAGATTGTTAACGAAGTGGAGTCTGGGACATCCGTTTCATCATTATTATGAATCTTCAGTCAGACATACCACTTCGATGGCAAGCTCAGAAGAGCTTGAAGAATTTTTTGTGACCATTTGTGCCCGAAAGTTGAGGGACAGTTTTCAAATCCTGTTAATTAACAGGTATTTTTCTTTTCATGTTTATTCTTATTGGAGCTCACATCCGGGAGCGATTCCATAACTCTTCATGCCTTCTGAGCTTATCATTGAGATGGTAAGTCTGACTGATAAATCATAATAATAATAATGATGAAACGGCCGTCCCAGTCTCCACATCCTTTGACAAGCTCTAGGTATGAATTTGTTGTTTTCTTTGGGTGGATGTTGGGAAATTTCCCCTTTTTCGTAACAACATAACTGCACGTTAAACTTATTTCCTTTATGAAAAGAATTTTTTCGAACTAAATACCAAGTGTCCAAGAAATAACGTGAGGTATTTGATGCGCCATCAGTTGATAAATGTTAGGCGCATCGATCTCAAACTTTGGATTGTAGGCTTATCGATCACGAGGAGTGCAATCATGAGAAAAAAGTTTCTAGTTCACATAGTTATCACCAGGGGGGGTATGTGGCGCTGCTGTCGGCTATGCAAATGGAGATCTCTTTGAAAAGGCTAACACACGATGACTCAAGGACTAATCTTCAACAAGGGGCACAACAATGCAGTTAATACTTGTTGACCGCGCTTTACTCGTGAAGCTTTATTATTAGTTGCATTCGAATACCACTAGGGCCGTGATGCCCAACCTACGGCCCGCGGGCCATATCCGGCCCGTGAAGGTGTTACATGTGGCCCGCTCTTTTATTCCTATATTCACATAGGCATTTGTAATGCTCGCGACGAGAGTTGGAACTCCCGGAATGCAACGCAGATTACAGATTTTCCTTTCCTGACCGTTCGCTCACATTCAAATGTGTTCTCAACAGTGAAGCTAGGGAAAATATTCTTAACGTTGCTCGTCGATTTAAAGAAGATGTATCGCCCAACAGCGATTTGAAAAGTAAAAAGGATGCGCCATTTTCTCTTCTATTTTAATGTGGACGAACGGCCAGGAAAGGAAAATCTCTAATCTGCGTTGCATTCTGGGAGTTTCAAGAAATTGGCGGTATTTTCCCGTGCCACTCGATTTGAGCGGTTGGTGCTATTGGTGTAGCAGTGGAAAATGTCGGGAGGGAAGAAGCGAAAGGTTGACTCGGAGTGCAGAAACTTTCAAGAGAAGTGGACAAATTTGTATTTTTTGTACAACAAGACGAGAAACCGCTGTGCCTCATCTGCAAGGAGACGGTTGCAGTATTCAAGGAGTACAATATTAAAAGACATACGAAACCAAACACAAAACAAAGTACGATCAATGTGTTGGTTTGCCTCGAGAAGAGAAGATCGCCTAGAAGAGGTTGGAGGATTAACAAAACTGTTCAATAATTTAAGAAAAGAAAACGAAGCAGCAGTTCGAGTGGCTCACATATTGAGCAAGGAAGCCAAACCATTTTCCGAAGGTGAATGTGTGAAAAAGTGCATTCTTGCTTTGGTAGAAGAATTGTGCCCGAAGAAAAAGAGTGCAATTGAGGCTGTTAGTCTGTCGCGAATGACAATCACAAGGCGAGTTGAAGATTTGGGAAATCATCTTCTGCTGCAACTGAAGACGAAGGCGGGTCAATTTGAAATGTTTTCAGTTGCTGCTGGTGAATCTACAGATGTGACAGACACTTCTCAATTGTTAGTGTTTATTCGTGGTATTAACACTAATTTTCAAATTACTGAGGAGTTGGCGGCAATGAAAACCATGAGTGGAACAACTACTGGCGAAGACTTGTTCACAGAAGTATCATAAGTGATCGACGACCTTGAGCTCGACTGGAGTAAACTTGTAGGAGTGACTACGGATGGAGCAAGAAGCATGGTTGGACGGCTCAAATGGTTGGCTTCCAGAATAAGTCAAAAAGTGCTCGCATCAAATGGTTCTCGACCATTTACAGCTCCACTGCATAATTCACCAGCAGAATCTCTGTGGGAAGCAATTGAACTTGGAACATGTTATGAAGGTCGTTATTAAAACTGTGAACTTCATAAGATCGCACGCGCTTAATCACAGGACTTTCAGAGAATTTCTCAACGAAATTGAATCTGAATATGATGACGTCGTATACCACAGTGGAGTTCGCTGGTTGAGTCGAGACAAAATGTTAAAACGGTTTTTTGACTTGCGGCACGAGATAGATGTATTCAAGACTGAAAAACAAAGCAGCTTCCTGAGCTTAGCGATCCCTCGTGGATATGGGATTTAGCAATTATGTGCGATTTAACGCAATATTTGAGCGAACTGAATATAAAGCTGCAAGGAAAAAACAAACTTATCTGCCATGTGTATGCGGATATAAGTGCATTTCAAGCTAACTGGTTTCTGAAAAACAACTGCAGACATCGCACTAATAAAATAAACACCGGCTGGTGAGTACGCCAATTATTGATTTTTCAATTCTTTCTGACGTTTCGACAAATAGACTAATTTTAAATATCCATATTTAATTTTCGCATACGTTGTGGCCCGCGAAATTCACAGCAAAGTCAAGTTTGGCCCCCATATTATGAAAGGTTGGGCACCACGGCACTAGGGTATTATGTGGATATGGGCGTATCAGAGGCATCAGAATAGGGCGAGGACCACTAAACATAACAAATAGTTCACCTGCACCTGTCTACTCAAGAAAAGTATATATTTAATTATACAGTAGTAAACATTAATTTTCTACAGTTACAGTTACAGATTGTGGATGTATGGAATTGCTATCGTTCAGCGGAAAATAAGTTTCAAGACACGTTCTCGAGGAACATAATTTATCGTTAAGCGAGGTATGGCTCTATCGAAATATAAATATTCGGCAGAGTTTATTTCAGTCGACTTCATAGACTGCTCAAGAAGTTTTTCAATTTTCAGCTCTGCCTATTACCGCATTGTAAGTTTTCTATTTATTTATAATACAATCCTTTACTGCTCTTTTGGGTAGTTTCCACTAAAACCAGGTATGAATTTGAAATTATACTCGAAAGAGTATCACAGGTTCCCCACCCTACCCTAGGTCATCCAAGATTTTCTTTGCAGATGGTAATTCACTCGTTCTCTCTTTGATCCACTAATCTCTCACGGAGCGGTCCGACCAAAGGACCACTATTCCTAGTACCTGCGCCGGTGAGCCGCAGCATCTTACTACAAACATAATTCAATGTAGATTTATGTTTCGATTACTCTAGCTCAAGGAAGTGAGGTCGATCAAAAGCAACGTTGCATATTTCTCAAGATCAGTTCCTTCGCGAACTACATTGTTAACGAATGTCTTGAGTTGTGAGGCATTGTTACGGGGTTCAAGTAAATAAATTAACTTACGATACACTGGATCCTTATCCTCGCCCTCCTCCCTTTAATCTGATCCTGCAAGTGCACTATCGAGTTTTATTACAGAAATGTATGTATAGCTCTGCAATACGACATCTGGTGGCGAAACGAACAAACGCCAATTGGTTGATAAGACTCTAAATCAATTGTTGTGCTTCACGGGCATAAATATACTGTATTTCGGTTTTGATTTTTGTTTTTTGTATATATTTAGTATAATTTTTGGGGTTTTTTTTTTTTTTTTTCAAAACTAAAAATATTTTCAAATATGCTACATTAGTCTGATAATTAAAGAGACCTTCAGATATTTCTCTGCAAAAAATGGAAATTAACATTATTATTGTAGTTCTACTAGTCGGCTACCCGTCGCTTCACTCCGGAAGCCTTCGCATATGTAACGGAAAACAACTTTTTATTTATTAAAAAAACACACACACAAATTACATCAAGTAAACTAAAACTAAAATTTTTTTAAAAGTTTTTTTTTTTTTTAATTTAATTTTTGATGTTTATATTCTGTCAATCCACGACTGCTTTTAGAACCAGCGTGTGAATCATATATCTATGATATATTTTTATTTTTTATTGAGATTAGAATGTAGTCCTCGTGGTCTAATGGCTAAGACGTCTAACTTCGGAGCAGAAGGTTGCATGTTCGATTACCGTAGTGAATTTGTAGAAATTATTTCTATTTTCACAAATTACAACAATTGCATGGGTTTTGAGTTACAAATAGTGATTTTTCAGTATTCTATCGAATAGAAATAGTGCTTCTTTCTTTCTTGACTTTTTTTTATTCAAACATCTCCCGTGTACACGTGCTTGTTTTTCAATATCACATAGAATTTGGTTAAGTAAGAATATTATTATATTTAAAATATTCCAATATTTCGGCAATTATAGTTCTAATTGTCATTTTCGAATTAAAAATAAACAGACGGATCGGAAATAAATAAAAAATCTTGAGATTCAAAAAACAAAAAGGTTGAATTCATTCATTATTGATTGGGGGAAGGGGAAGGACACATAAGTCAAAAAACAATATAAAGTGAGTAGTAGTCACCTTGGCCTAATGGATAAGACGTTTGACTTCGGATCAGAAGGTTGTAAGTTCGATTCCTGTCGCGGACATTTCATTGTAAAAACTGTTTCTATTTTCCATTCGCTCAGGAAATTGCGTTGGACAGACAGAT
The DNA here is from genome assembly GCA_023159025.1 of Thereuonema tuberculata. Taxonomy (NCBI): domain Eukaryota; kingdom Metazoa; phylum Arthropoda; class Chilopoda; order Scutigeromorpha; family Scutigeridae; genus Thereuonema; species Thereuonema tuberculata. The sequence continues at coordinate 38,121,425 of JAFIDM010009631.1, forward strand.
AGACAGACAGACAGAGAAATAAACGATTTTAGTAATATAGATTCTATCAAAGCAGTTGGGAAAAATTGTCTTACAATTTTTTACATTTCCCCTATTAAAATTCAACAATATCAAAGAGATATTTACTTTATTTTATTGTCTTATATAAAAAAAAAACTGATAGTATTTTGTACGAGTGTCAATAAAAAAAAAAAAATAAATAAATAAATAAATAAATAAATAAATAAATAAATAAATAAATAAATAAATAAGAGGTTTTGCTCCCAAAATATAAGGCTTGTTTTATTTTTTCTTAAATTGATTTTTATTTTATGTCTCATATTTTTTATTTAATTTTTGCAAAAAAAAAAAATTAGAGGCTTTGCTCACAAAATATAAGCTTTGTTTTATTTTATATATATATTATATATATAATAATATAATAATATAATATAATATATATATATTAGTGTTTTTAGGGTGCAAAATTGAAAGAAAAATGTTTCTGTGTTTCTCAAATTAACATTAAATTCAATCAAAGGCAGTAGAACAACTGTGAATCAAAAAATTTAGTTAAAATGTGAAAAATCCCTACTGTGGCCTATATAAACTTGTGCTCCAGTCGGGTCAAACATGGCGGCGGAAGCGTTAGCCAATAGAAAAGAAGACCACCGTTGGCCACACTGTAGTCTCTAGTCACTGTAAAGCGCAGTAAAGCCCTATATTACCAAGGTAATATAGAGCTTTAAAGCGCAGAGCTCGGGTACGACATCTGGTGGCGAAAAAAACAAACGCCATTTGGGTGATCAGAGACTCCAGAGTCAATTGTTGTTCTTTACGGAAGCTAGTATATTTCGTTGTTTCTTGCGAATTTATACTTCGTATATTTTTTTGGGGATTAGTTTGTTAATTGTGATCGCCAAGAAGAATATATGCCTCTTGAAGTTATTTCCTAAAAAAAATTGAAGCGTGATCGAAGTTTTGCAGTTATGTTGGTGAGAAAAAACTTCCAAACATTTCAGCTTATTACAATGTTCCCAGCAATGAAAAAAAAAAAGTAAATAAATTAAAATGAATGGAAATGTAAAGATGACTTATAAATGTAAATGTTTGTGAAGATCTAAATTTAATAATATTTGTAAAACTAGTGAAGCATAAATATTTTTCCAATAAAAATGGTTTCTTTATGAATTTGTTTTACTATTAATAAAATATGTAAATGAAATGTTCAACAACACAAGATAACCGAAACAATAAAACAAAATCATTACAGTTGATAAATACTGTACTTTCAAGAAACGTTTGATAAATACAGTTGATAAATACTGTACTTTCAAGAAACATTTTTAAACGTTTTCACATAGTACCCAAAAACTTTATTTATTTATTTATTTATTTATTTATTTATTTATTTATTTATTTATATTGATGGGCTGCCTTTTAGAAAACTGTATAATATTTTTAAAAAATTACTTATTATTTACAATAATATTAAATAATAACTTTTAAAATGTTAACATAACGATTTAATTCACTATTCCATTCAACATAGTTTTCAAATACAAGATTCAAAGACAAAGGTTTCGACGTAATTTACGATGGTTCACGTATTATCTATTATGATCATTCTTAAAATCGAAATCATGAATAAAATGAATTGTTATTTAATTTTTTTGTAGCTTAATTATTTTATAGCTTAAAATTTGCTTATGTAGAAAATTAAGGTGACCAACCGTCCTCCTTTTTGAAGCTCTGTCCTCCCTTGAGAAGTGTCCTCCTAAATGTCCTCCTTTTGTAAATTCTGTCCTCCTTTTTGATGTTTGAAGAGTAATATGTCCTCCCTTTTGATGTTTGAAGAGTAATATGTCCTCCCTTTTGATGTTTGAAGAGTAATATATCCTCCTTTTTGATGTTTGAAGAGTAATATGTCCTCCCTTTTGATATGTGAAGTTTAAAACCTTTTTTTTTTTTTTTTTT
>JAFIDM010009631.1:38130018-38185401 GCA_023159025.1 Thereuonema tuberculata
AATGATAGGCGCAGAGTTGAGTGATGAAGTCGCAGTAAATTTCAGCTGGCATTCCGTTAAGTTCGGTTTATGACTATGAAGTTTGAATCGTGAGGAAAATTTCCGTCATATTTTCCCTTGAACAGTTATCAAGACTTCCGGAATTTGTTGATCCATTGGTCGGCAAATTTCTTGATATGAAGAAGCATTTTTCCAAAATTTGTTGCCCGCAATAAGAACAACGGGAATTTCACCAGACAACGAGAAAAAAAAATAAAAATAAATAGACTAAGGATATTGGGAGCCGCAGATCATCCCTCAAAGAGCGCTTAGGAGCCAAGATATAGACGTCTATCTGTTTGCTTAGGAGTTTCTCGATCGCTAGTGATGTATGTTGCATTTCAAAGATATTCTATGAAAAGAATATATTTTGAAATCTTCGTAAAATATTCTCTTAACACTTTCGTTACCATCCTTTTCAACATCAATAACATCGCGAAAAAGTTCATTTCACTTTCATAAAAAGATTTCTTAATTAAAAATAATAATTAATAATCATGTTGGGTTAGTTATCTTTTGTGTCACGTTTAAGTAGTGTGAACTGACAAAAGCATCATTCACGGCAAATATGTGGGGTTAGATTATCTTAATTGAAATTTTAAAACCCAATTAGTCCTAGTGTTTGATATTAAATAGGCGGAAATTTAAGTCCTAATTACTTTTTTTCCTTTTGAAAACGTTTTAAATTTTGTTTCTCTTTTAGTATATTCAATAATTGCTGAATTAGAGTTGTAAGAATTGCAGACGAAATAACCCAATTTTATTCAGATAATGTCCAGACATCGTAATTTTTTTTTAAGTCAAAACTTACGGATTTTCAGTAAAATAATGCTAAAATTTGTCATTAGATGTCGCGCTTATCTATATGACAGCGAAATCAGAAAATCAATAAAACAGAAATTCATCTTTACAAACACATGAAAATAATTGGAAGGATTTTAAAAGCAAAGGAATGTAAGTGTTATTTTGAGGAGTAAATCACTGAAGTTAATAAGCTTCCATAGTCATTAGCTAAAAAAAAAGTTGATAGGGAAGAGAATTAGAGAGGTATTTACATGATGTAATTTCATGATCAAGATATCATATTTTTACAATTATCTCCATTTTTGAGAAATGCATTTACTTTCCTTTACTTCTAACGCCTCAGTTAAATTCTTAAATGAAACTATGCTGTTATCAAAGTTCTAGAAGTTACTTTTTTTTTTCCTAAGTTAGTAAATAGCTTCATGCTTTCCATGCAAATGTTAATTTTACTTAAATTACAAGTGTAAACTAGGTGGTATTCATATCTATTATATTGATATAACTAGGTATTTATGTCTGCAGTATATTATCATTTCATTGACAGTAGAAAAAAAAGGCCCAAAAAGTCTTCTGATATATTTAAAAATATAAAATCTACCTTTTGTATCTTACATTTTTAATATTCATACTTTGATAAAAAGAATTATACAGTTATCATGTATAAATAGTGTTGAAATGGAAGAGAAATTTCACTTCAAATTTTTAATTTTCACTTCTATTTTGGTGGAAAATAATAATAATAAAAAAAAATAATTACTTAAATGATGTATCACCTCATTTCTCAGAGGGAAAATTAAAAAAAAGTAGTTTTGTTTCAGAAATAAACTTGACCCCAAAGTAATGGCTATTAGAATATTACAATAGTCATCTTTAAATTAATCAGTGACAAATTAGCACCTTTTTTTTTAAAGGTGCTAATTTGTCGCTTTTGTCACTGATTATTTTTTGCCTAATATAAAACTGATCTTTGATTAAATTTTTAATAGGTCTTTTGATTATAAATCTTTGGTGAACAAAATATAAATGCATAAAGAAAATTTAAAGATAGTTTTATGTTTGGTTCATTTTATTCCAGAAATTATAATCACAGTTCTTTATTCTATATTTGTTCAATCCTGAAAGGAGGAACAAGGTTAACCCCAATGATTGTCTGGGGTTTTTTTTTCCCCCTTGTAATTTCTTCAATAAAAAGGTCTTAGAATTCACCCAGTTCTCTGTAAAATGAGTATTTGGTTTTTCTTTTATTTGGGACTGAAGCAGGGTGACCATATATCTAAAATCGAAATGCAGGACAGCTGAATCTTCTGAACTTATCCAACCAAAAAAAAAAAGCAGAACACATCACAATGTGAGACAGTTTATTCTGAAATTGGGATACAAGACACATGCTTCTCAATTGGGACAATTCCAGTCAGGTCGGGACAGTTGGTCACTCTGGGCTGAAGACACATAACATTAGATGAACTCTGACCTCCAGTTCGTCCCATTAGGCTAGTAATCAGTTGAACCCCTACTTTAGGATACAGGTATATTGCTTTAACTAACTAAAAGATTTGAATAGATGTTGTTTAAATCTATCATTATTATTAATATTATTGAACTGCTCTTTGTTCAATAATAATAGATCTGATATGTAAACTGCAATGAAGAAACATCTTTTTTCTAACTTGTTCACTTGATTTGACCTAATAAAACTTCTGTAATCAATATTTTGAAACTACCTCCTAAATATGCATCTATTTTAGATTTCCAAGAAATAATACGTAGGATTAATCTCAAAAACCTCATCTGATTAAGAAAATTAATATCTCTGCAGTTATCTAGATGACACTGAATTCTATTTCAAACATTTTAAAATCCTACTCAAATCTAAAGGACTGAATCTTACTGCAAAACAATTCACTGTAAAGAAATGTGTAAGCTTATTTAAGTTTAGTGTATAGCTACATAAGATAGGAGGCAATGCCATACTTTGGCTGAAGAGTTTATCAATTCAATCTTATGTCAAAACAAAGAAATTACTTAGGAAATGTAAGCATGAGGTTGTATGATTCCATCTAAGTGGCACATTATGCAATTGCAATTAATGGTATGGTAACTGTAGAACATTGGAAAGATGCAACATTCTATATGAGCAATACATAGCACATCTTAATGAAATGGATAATTTATATGGTAACAGAAAATTTCACAAAACATGGTACCATTTCAGGAGTGAAATTGCTTAGATAAGATTACCACAACAGTTACAAAAAACTGATATACAGGAGAGCCATATATAGGCAACCACCTTTGCATGGATGTTAAGGATCTTCAAGCAGTACACCAGAAGACCTATTATAGCATACAATATTATTTATCTTAATCGTATCTAAGGAAGCCTGTAATCATATATATTTTTGAGTGTGTTATTTTGTAACAAAACAAATTAACAAAAGCAGTCAACTTTTTGAAGTTGCATACCAGGAATTTACAGTCCATCAGTATCTGTATCATTTATTATGTCATTCATATGTTTGAATAAATCTGGACACCATAAGAATAATTCACAGGGGGTTTCCATAAACTACAGAATTTAGAGACTCCTCACTACAAGCAGAAGATTCCTCTGTAGTATCACAATGAACATCTATGTTCTCTGATAGAATACCACTCACCAACTAAATAGCGTTAAAGAAAAATATCTTCAATCTTTCAAAATAACTATTCAGTATTACAAACAATGACTATCAGTTGATTCATAATTAGATTCTTTTCTGTGCTGCAGAATGAAGGTAAACTTAGTAAAGAAATGCCTGTAAGTGATCTTCAGATGTCAGATAACTATACTTAATCATGTAAAGGGAAAAAGTGATAAACGACATTTATATCACAACAATCAAATTAATGACAAATTGTATAATAACACAAAATAAAAAGTGTCTTAATTGTCTTCTTTAATATATCTTAAGATTTAAAGATGTCTCCAATCCTGAAATTCAAAATAAATAAAAAGCTTTATTTATAATCTAAGTAAATTAATATGCTATACTGTCTATAACAATTAAGCCTCAAATAATTGTTCAAAACAGAAGACAAATCCCTTTTTCCAATTAATAAATGAAATTATTAGCTTGTAAATTTAGCTGAATTGAAGGAGAACTTCATCACACTGTCATCGTGAACATAAATGGTAAGAATGAAATGGGATGTAAAACAATATGGAGATATGCTAATAATAAAAATTGCCATTTTGATTACTAACAACATATTCATTTCCAAATGGAACTCTTTAAACTCCTAAAACTTTCAAAACAAAGCTTAGAGAAATAAATGATGAGGTATACAAATAAAAATTGGAATAATCAAATGGACTGACAAAAGCGGCAGTTTTATGGCTTTTCTTTCTTCTTTCTTTTATAATTATTTAATTTAAAAAAAAAAAAAGAAATAGTCTGTAAACGTTTGATAAATAATTCTATAAAATATTATGATAAAAAAATTATTTGTTTAGGAAAACATTTAAAGAAAGTTGGCTGAAGAATGTTAACCATGTAGCAAACTGAACTACAAATTATTTTCCAACACAATTAGTAAATTTACAAGTTTTAATGTAAATGGATGTATTAATACAGACTAGCTTTTTGAAGAGAATTTTTTTTTTTTTTTTTTTCTATACATATAGTCTTTTAATGCAGCAATGTACAATTCATTATTTCAAATAACTACATAGTAAAGACATAAAAACTACTTTTTTTCTTATATTGAAAAGCTTTAAATTGCAAAAACAATATATAAATTAAATGCTACTGTGGGATTTAACTTGATTTTTTTGGAATTCTAATACCAAATGCACTTAACTATTCATTCCTTTACCATTGAATGTATGGACGAGCCTTTATTACTCTGTGGATTAGAATTTGAAAAGCTAACAAGAGTCCTAATGAAGTCCATTCAGTAAAAATGACATGCTGTGCTTGAATCAGTGAAACTATCTGCAGGGAATAGCTTGTCTTTCATCCCAAAGTAAAGCTGTGTAGTGCCATTTTTTAGATGGAAGAGATGTGCTTATCTTTAGACCTTTCTTTAATTTAATAATAAGTAAAGCTGTTTTAAGTATTAAAAATTCAAAACTTATTTCAAAAAAAGATGGGGGAAAAAAGAATCCATTTTCAAACATATAAAATTTAAATTCTGGGAAATGTAAGTCATCTATTCAATGCATTTAACGAATAACGAATAAACACAAATGCCAACAGTAAGTATTACTATCAATTACCCTAATCTCCATGTAGTACTATTAAAAAATATGGTTACAGTAAAATTTAGTTGTTGTTTTTTTATATATATTATACTAATGAAATGACAATTTTTCCTTTAGAATCTCAATTTATTTTTTAGATTCTCAATTTTTATTTAGATGTTTTGGTATAGTTTTTTTAATATGCAATTCTATTACAACAATTTCAAAGACATTTTAAAAAAAGAATGTCTATTAAAATAAACAACTTACATTATATTTAAATTTTCAATATGATTATCCATAAGCTAAAGTAGAACTAAAATTAAATATTCTTAAAATGATCTACTGCAGACAATCTAATAAGATTAAAAAAGAAAACTACTCACAATGTCAATCATTTACAACATATCAATACCGAATTTAAAAATCCCACTACAAGGAATTTTCAGATACATTTAAAATTGATTAGTAGTGAGGAAAAAAATAAAGAAAGAAAATTAGTTTACTCATGGCAGCTGCTGACCTGAAAGGAGTCTTTGTGCAAATAGTGTTTTGCCACTCCTCCCTTTAATAAATTTATTTGCTAATTTTTTTATTGAGAAACAGGAATAATGACTAGACGGGAAGTTTGTAATAAGCATGACTACTTTATTATGTGTTCGAAATGGGAAATTGATTTTCAAACCTTAATTTGGCACCCTGTGTTATGGTGTCTTTGTGCAGTGCACAACTTTTACACATATTTGGGATGGCCCTGCGTTTACAGATGCAACTGTTCATGTATGTTCATTCAAAGTTGAATGCTAAAACGATACAAACCTGTCATTTCTTAATATCATCAATGTCATAATCATTCTGAAAAAAAATTAAACTGGGTCTTAAAATTCATTAGAATAATAACTTTTCGATATATACAGTTTTTAATCATTAACAGGCAGCGTCTATTATGATTCTGATTGAGTATACAGTACTTTCCAATTACTACAGTTTTATTATCGAATAACAAAAATGATCACTGGATTAATAGACTAATAAATTACAAAGGGCTTTGTGTTTTATATATTAAAATTAATTCAATGTATAAAAGATGAGGCCCTTCGTGTTTTATTAGTCTAATAAAGTTAATTCAATGAGGGGAAAAAAAATCTTCAAAAGCATTTATGAAATCGTCCTTATCACATCCTAGTAGTAAGTCTTTTATGATAGCAGGACTGTGTAATTTCAAGATATAGAAGACATGGCATCTCCTGGAAAAAAATGTTGCAGATATTCATTATCATTATCAACAGTTTTTTATTATTTATTTTTTTCCAGAATTTTCCTATTTACATAGTAACTAAATTCTCTTAAATTCAATTGTAATGCTGGATCTTTTGTTAAAACTTGTCACCCCTTGGGGTATTCAAGACATTATTTATACAAATAATTAGTCTTATGTTAATTGTCTACTTAATATTGAATCAAAGGGAAGACAAGTACCAGTTAATGCAAAACCAACCATTTTTTTTTTTTTTTTTTGCTGACTCACAATTTACTTAATAGCGAAGAGAACAAAACTTTAGTACAGGGTGATTCATTCACTATTGAACTCTGATTTTCCCTCATAATTTTCAAACTAATGGAAATAATGCAGAGACATTTGACACGGATATACCTTGGTTTAGGAGAAGTATAGCGATTTCATAGCAAATGTTGAAGTGGTCGCCATTAGCATCAAGGCAGTTTGAAAATCCTAAGGGAAAATCAGGGTTCAATAAGGAGTGAAACACCCTGTAGTTTTAGGGAAGCAAAAAGATTTTGGTTTTGTTTTTGAAATTAAAATGGCTGGAAAATATTCAGGAAGGTAAAACAAGAATAAAAGATCATAATTCAGGGTGTCTACAAAATCTGAATAAAAAAATTCCCTGATTTTTTTCCCTAATTTCATGAACAATTTCTTTTAAAATTCCCTGATGATAAGAGAAAAAAAACCCTCCAAACCAATCTGTTCAACCAAAAAAAAAACCCTCCAAACCGATCAATTTCCCTGATTTTAAGTAATAATTGCAAAATTCCCTGATAATTCCCTGATTTTTTCCAGAATAACAAAATTCCCTGACAATTCCAGGTTTTCCTGATTTCCCGGTTCTGTAGACACACTGTAATTCATCAGATTTGTTTGTAACATGTTTAGCTCATTATCTTAATCATGCTGGTTTGAATACCATTAATAATTGTTAGTTAGCTTCATTGTTTTGTTTGAATGCATTGCTTCTTTGAATTCATTTAATTTTTTGATCGCTTCTGCACATTGGTAGTCTGTTTTAATAGATAGCTTTAATAGGAAAGGATATAAAAATGACCTATCAATGATGATCAATCTGCTACATTGTCCAAAGAAAATAAAAGTGCCTTTGCTATTTATCACGATAATCTTCAGTTGTAGCAGTAACATTGAGATTGATTCATTGTTGAACAAAATGGTATCATTGGAGACAATTTTCCTAGACCATTTTTGGAACAAGATCCCTTCATTATTCATTGTAATAATCTTTATCTTCTGCACTAATCTGAATGGGACAGTTCATTATTAAAACTGTTCAACACTTGTTTGGATGTCACAAATCTGGTAATCTGAGAAAGAACCTAAAAGAATACGTAGCATATCAGATCAATCATACAAAGCACACAAGTAAATGAATATAGATGGTAACGTAAAGAAAAAAGTTTTAGAGAAGGGTTTTTAGTCAAGATTGATATACTTAACAATGTATTAAATATCTGTCTGTAAGGTGTATTTAATAATTGTTAGGATGGTTTAGAATTTCTACTTAACAACAAGGAAGCAAATTAACTGATTTCCACAAATTTGGACAAACAAGTTTATTTTTTGAGAAGATTTGAGAAGATGTACTGACAACATCAATGTAACAGATCTTTAAATACATATCCATCAAACGGTTAGGAACTGTTCAAAAAAGCACTATTTTAGTAAGCTATTGTCTCATAAAAAATGTCATTTGATTAAATTGCTTCAACATAGCTAATGTAGAAATTAGGAAATATCATTTACTCTAAATTAATTATCAATGATATATTTTTTTTTTTCATGTATATCTGCTTTGTTGATTACTGCAAAACTAATGTTAGATTTAAAAAAGGAGAGATTGTAGGTTAAAATGGAGAGTATTAGTCTTCTTAAATAAATCCATAATATTTTTCCTATGTAAAGAATAAGATATGATGGCAAGTCAACTTTTATAACTACTTTTTTAATATATCCAAAAATAACTGATTAAAAAAAAATAAAAAAAATGGAACACCGCAAGCAACAAATCTATCCAAGAAGGATGATAAAGTAAGCATTAGTAAAATAAGCTTCAAGAGCAAGAATATCAGGACAGTTGCAGGTATGTAAGCATATTTTTGGAAATGTGATGCAAATGTGTTTGAATAGTAACACATTTTGGGATTCTCATTCTATACCTTTGAGTTTGATTTGTATTGAAATCACATGGGATTTTTAAGAACTAAAACCTATTACTAAAGTTTGAGGAAATAAACAGATATACTATTAGAGTAAAATATAATAAGGTCTACTTAAAAAATGAAAGAAAAAAAGTGAGGAAATATCTTTTCTATCTCTATATCAGATAAAATCCATGTAGATACCAGAAACTTCTCTTTTGCACAAGCTTCAAACGAGTGGATTCATTTTTCCGTGTCTTGTTTGTTTTTTTTTTTCTCAATATATTTACCTATTCTAATACATACATATAACAACTATCTTACATTCACATTTACTTCTGGTGTTATACAAGGTACAGTGAAGATTATTATAATATTAAGGAAATTTACATAGAATTCCCACAGAGAAAATTTTAAAAAGGTGAAATCCACATAAAGGTCAATCCACTACATACTATTTTAATTTATAATAAACTCGTGCTCATAGATACCAATGGTAGACTAATGAGTTGCTTTAAGTGAAACTAATTTATTAGGTCCAAAATATACGAATAAGTAAAGGAAAAATGATTAAAAGTAATTTTAAAATTTGCAGTATTTGCAATAGTTTTAAGTGCTTTATGGCATCAAGGTGACAAAAACTGGTATTTGTTGTATTGGTTATCTCTGAAAGACAATGTTCATTTAATAAAAGTATGAGGAATAGCAAAATAATTTATTGTTAGTATTAGAAAAAAATATTTCTCTACAACTGTACATTCGATACTAAAATATATGTTGTCTTGATCCTTGAACAACAATTCAAATGGAAAACAGGAAAATCTTGAGGTTTAAATTAAATTTTAGATAGACTTTAAATCATATCAATTTAAAAAAAAAAAAAAAAAAAAGAAGTGAGATTTAATAAACTAATATTTGAAGAAAAAAATAGACAAAAAGAGATTAAAAGCAAAACAAATGAGACTTACTCCTAAGCCTTTTACTGATTCATAAACATTTAGACTTAAAATTAACATTGAAATGTGCCTTAAAGTTTGTACATTAAATTTAAGATTTCAAGATGATGGATTGTTTGTAATTTTCCTGCATCCATAAAGTGTTATACTTAAATGTAAGAGAATACACATGTATTGTAAATAATGTTAATTATTTGCAAGAGTAAACAATATAGAATTAACAGTATAATTCCAAGTCCCAAGGTATTTTGTAAACTGGCGTATTATAATAAATTTAATAACAAAATAAGAGATTTGCTGATGTCTAATTGTAAGATTAAAAGTTGTAGGTTACATTTTACTTTTTTACAAATTTATTTTAATCCACTACCATCTCATCTTAATAATCTGTCCACCTCTGAGGTTAGGTTACTGAGGTTACTATAAATTAATCTGTGCACATTACTAAAAAATACTTCATTATTACCTAGAAGTAATTTTTTTTTTTTTTTTTGGCTGAATAATACTCACAATAATTATAAGATCCTGTAGAATAATGCAAGATGAAGATTCTATATCAATTCACTTTCACTGATTGTTCCATATGAAGTGTTATAATTCAGTTTAAAATCATTGTTCTTTTATTGGACAATAAAAAGATTAAAAGCTATTGGATCGAGCCATTAAAAAAAAAAAAGTCTGTGCTTTGGAACAAATATCTCATTAGTGACACAATTGACTCGTCATACTCGACAAATTTTTGCCTATTTGAAATGAAAAAAGTATCCCTCGGCTTTATCACAAGAGTGACAGCTTACAAATAGCATCAAAATAATAAATTTGTAGTTAAGTGAAATGGAGGGATTGAAAGTGCATTTTCTTCAGGTAATGTTGTGAGTTCAAACAGGGGGAAAATGCTAAGGAGACTGCTGAAAAAATATACAGTGTATATGGCAAGGATACCATAACTGATCAGTCAATTGTAAATTGATTTGTGAAATTTGGTTCTGGGGATACTTCATAGAAGGATGAACTAAGACTAAGGCACTCATCTGATTTTGATGATAATTCTTTAAAACAATGTTTCTCAAACTTTAATGCGGCCCACCAAAAAGACCTTTCCTTTTTGGACCACCCGCCAAAAATAGCATAATCCTCTTATTTGTACAGTATATGCTGACTCTTCTTCTTCTAGATTTGGTAGACTTACGATGGAATCGTCGCTTTTACGTTTTAAAGAACCACCCTTTAAGTCATCTATCCATTTTGGACAGAGCTAAGCTAATGTAATAGTGCAAATGGGCATAGTCGCCAAGACCAAAACCTTTCAAGTTTAACTGCAGTGGAAAAAGCAGCAGACAATCACACTGTAATGTGAGATTGGCTGGAACAATCATTTTCAGACAGTCAATCACAAACACTTGCATTGCTTAAATGAGGAAATCAGCAACCATTTTCTCATTCGATTCATATTTTAATTTCTCTCAAATCAAAAAGCGTTTTAAATAGTGAGTAAAGATATTTAGTAAACATATGTAAGATAAGGTAAGATGGGCTTTCATCATTGACTTCAAACAGTAGAAAGAGAGCATGCATTGTTTTGTTTCTTCAGAGATGAAAAGCTTGATTAGTTATTTAGTTTTACATTTTATTTATTTATTTATTTCCTATATTTAACCAGTGGACAACACTTTGAGAAACGCTGCTTTAAAAGCACTGGCGGAATGCAATGCATGTCAAATTATTTGAGAATTAGTAGTCAAAACACATCACAATCCCTATGCCGTAAAGCAACAAAAATTCTCCATCATAGTGTGTCCCTATGAAACATGTTGCATATGATAATGTTGTATGGAAAAGGAGGCCAGTTGACAAGGTTAAAATCTCCACAGTCAGATCCAAAAACCAAGATTCATGGCAGTAAAGTAATGATGTTTGTGTGGTGGGATCATGCTGGTATTATGCTTGAGATATTAAATTGTAATGAAACAGTTACTGCAGATTTCCATCAAAGTCTGATCAAAAAGTGCCAACACACCTTAATTGCTAAAATGCTATTCTTCTCAATGACAACTTAAGACTTTATACAGCAAGAATAACTCAGGTAAACATTTTAAGCTTAATTGGTCTGTTCTACCTCACCCACTATACTCATCAAACTTTCCTCCTACCAATTATCTTTTTAGATCACTGAAAAATTCCTTAATGGGAAAAATTTTTCTCTAATAAAGACCTTGTTCGAGAGTTCATTAAGAACTTTTTCATGTCAACACCAGTGGAATTCTATGCAAAAGGAATCAAAGAGCTTGCCAATACATGACAGCAGGTCATTTAAACAATAGTTACTTTATAATAGATAAAGGTACCATTGCATTTTTTTTGTTGAAAAATAAAATTAATATACAAAAACGGAAATTTTTTAATGACTCAACTCAATAGGAGTAATAAAAACCAAAGGAATAGATTTCCATTACTTAACAATGAAAGCACATAATCATAACATAACATCAATGGAAAAAATAATATCTTTCAGTTTCCAACTCATGTAAATCTTAGGTCAAATTATTTTATTCTGTGAATTTAAAAAAAAAAATCTTCAAATGAAACAAAATATTATTTAGATGGAACCTAAAATTTAGAAGCAACTAAAATAAAAAATAATGTTCTAGTACTATTTTTTAATTAATCCTCAAACACTACCCATCCTAGGAGAAACACTACACCTAACCCCCGAAGAACACGATTAATTGGTTCCGTGTTTTGAAACCGTGTTGTTTGAGACTACAAAAAAACAGGATTCCATTTCAAGTGTGAAAATAAAAAAAAAAACATTATGTTTTAAATTATTTTTTTTTTGTTAAATATAAAACTAAAAATTTTATTTTTTGAATTCATATTGGTAAACACTTCTAAGAAATCTTGTATTACATAATTCACATTAATTTTTTAATTGGGAAAAATATAATTCTAAAACTCTAAAAGTATTAAAAAGTATTAACTCTTCATTAATCGCCGACGTAATTGATGAGAATACTAATCTAAATTTTTAATACTACTGTAATTTTATATCAAATAATATATGTATTTTATTCTTTTTCAAAAGAATTACTCGAAAATTGTGTAATTTGAAACCATGTAATTCGGGGGAAGGTATCAGTGTTCTTCGAAACTCGTGTTCTTCGAAACTCGTGTTCTTCAAGTACCGTGTTGTTCGGGGGTTACGTATTTTACTACCCAGGGTAGAGGTCTGAAGAACTGCCGGGTAGGGTTTAAGGGTTAATAACTAAATTTTAAATGTAAATAATTTAACTTTCAAATCAAAAATTTATACTTATTAAACTACCTTGAGTTATTAAATTTTAAACTGTCAATTTAATGTTTGTCAGTTTTACTGAAATAACATATTATTATTAAAAAAAAAATTAAATACAAAAAAAAAAAAAAATCATTCGTTTACTAATTAACTTTTCATCATCACTGAAAGAATCAAGTGACTATACATGTGGCAAAGCCATCTTGATAATACAGAAATAATTTGATGTGTGTGTGTGGCTCACTGTACTCTGTGCACTGCACTGCAAATAAGAGAAATTATCCTTTCAACCATTAAGGATTTTTCTTATAAACAAATAAGTAAATAATTCTATCAATATTGCTTGCCAGAATAAAGATTACAATAATACATTACTTTTAATAAATATAATAAAGACCGATGGCTATTCTAACAATTGTAAGTATTCTAATCCTTTCATGTACTTTCATATTAAGAAAAATTGTAATAATACAGAGTAGAAGCTTCATCATTGTTTGCCTGATGAAGGAAAAAAAGTTACAATGCTTCTGAGGTATATCGCTTGATAAAAATGCTGTTCATAATTATTTCTGTTATCTTTGCCCGAAATGTAATTATCAAGTAATCTCTGTAAACAGGATCAGAAATTTGTGGCAGATTCAAATTATGTTATGAAAAGATTTCTTTTTTTTTTTTTTTTTTTGGTAAACAAATTTGACAAGGATGTTGGGATAAAAGCCCTAAGAACAACAGAAAAAAAAAAGAATTCTTTTACTGCTTTCGTAAACATTAATAAAAAGATTCAGATAACTGCATATTTTACATTGACCCTAAAAAGTTCTAGTTTTGATTTTTTTTCTATTTCCTATGAAGCGATATATAAGTATACCATTCCAAACTATTTCAGAAATAAAAGATAATCTTTGATGTCTGGCTTATATTTGCACTTTAATTTTCTTTATATAAGTGCATTATATTTGTAAAATCAGAAAACAATTTCGTAATGGTATACATAATTTTGTTATTCAATCTTTTGTAATGGTGGAACTTAACTTCAAAAAACACTAAATCAATCCTTTTAAGTAAAAGCAGAAAAAAAAAAGTCTGTATGACTGGTTTTAAAAATTAGATCAGTATTAATTAGCTATTATCTTTTAACTTAGGCTTACATTTCTACAACAATATTTCCTTGCTGCTCTCATTTTATCACTGCAGTGTGTTGCAGTTTGGGGAAATCCTTCATCAAAATTTCTTTTTACATTTTGATATTCCAAATTTCTTCAGCTGATATCTTCAGATATAACATTTGAATTTTGAATCCATTAGTCACCAATAAATAAAAAAATTATAGAAAACAATTAAAAAGAAAAGAAAAAAAAATTGATTGTTTTATTAACATCAAATTAAAATCTCTGTAAATCTCTATATCAAATTAAAATGCCTTCAATTTGATACAGTGATAAATGTTAACTGTTTAAACAAGAGTTCGACAAAATTTGAAAGTTTTCTAGAATTAATTTATACATATTAAATATCTTGGGCATTTTTTTCCATACCTCTGCATTGCTAATTCTAGCCTTGAATTTGTAAATTGAAATTTAAATAATCTTTAATTCATCCCACCCTCAGACCCTTCAAAGAAGGAAAACACAAACTAATTGAAAAAAAAAAATCACTAAGAAATGTCTTATAATGATTCCCTGAGCATCTGTAATTTATAACAACATGTGGCATAATGAAATTATTGAAAATATAAATAAAAAATTCTTTCAGTAAATAATAATTAGTGACAGAAATAATTCAACGGGATAGATAGATATATTTTCTTTTTATTTTATTATTTTAATATATAAAAAATATGTTTGTAACTTGTTTTTGTTTTTCACAGTAATGATAAAATGCAAAAATGTATCTTACAAAATTCATTTTAATATAATTACAACATAACTTGTTTATAATTTACTGAATACTTAATTAGCCTTTTTAACTATTACCAACAACTGAAGTCTTTAAATACAACACTCTCAACAGATTTCTTCTTTTTTGATGGAACATCTGCAGCTTCTTCTGGTTTGCTAATATTAGAAAACAAAAAGTTGATTAAATTACTTAACAGTTTAATAAACATTCTCTATTGGTGGTAATAATAATAATAATAATTAATCAATAGAAGGCAATCTCTTACAAGATACAAGAATTGTCTGCCTTCTCTGTTTACTTTCTGAATATAAAGTGTGAAAAGACAACCGGGGATATCGTACAAAAGAATGACAATAAATAGTACAGACAAATCGTGTATTTGTAGTTTTTTGTTTGGATGTTTTTTTGCCTACTGTAGTTGTTGGCCTAACTTTGTCATTGCTTTTCATTTTCGTGTTTCATTTCACATTGCAACATACTACAAATTTATAAATTTATTCCTAATTTTCAAAAGTTGATAAAATAGAGAATAGCCATATATGTAGTTCTTGCCTATCAATATATGAAAATCATAAATTTGATAATTGAAACTTATTTATAATTGAATGAGAAGGCTTAGCATGCTTTGATGAATTAAGGATAATAAATAGAAAATGAAATGCACTTACTTGGTAAAATCAATATAAATAGCATAAAAAAGATGAAAAAAATCTAACTGGTAATGGGCAAGTGAAAACTACTATGCATCAAGGAAGACAAACATTCTTTCACTACCATAGACCACATAAGCTCATACACAGTAACATATTACAACAAAACTGGACACATCCCTAACTTCATAGATGCCAAACCCCTCTCCTACCACAATGAACTATCCCATTGCCTTCTCGCTGAATCTTTCCACATAGTCCAATGCCCATCACCAGGAGGCAAAACACCGTCACTATTGCTAAACCACCCCCACCCCTTCACCATGTGTCGTCCTAAATGTTTGTGCTGTCCCTGAAGATGGAATACGCAAAGTATTCCAAAATTGTTGAGTTATTCTCACCCTTTATATGCTGTTTATATTGATTTTACCAAGTACGTACGTTTCATTTTCTATTTATTATCTTTTATTTATCATTGAAAAAGCAAAAACTGAAAAAGACTAAATAGCTGGTTCCTCAAGACAAAATTATAGTTTTTATTAAATTTTTTCAAATTTGCATCTACATGATCTGCTGCAAGCATATAGTTCAATAAATAAGATAAAAGTACACACAGTGCTTCCAACAAAATGAAAGCCTAATTTGCCATTAAGGTTAGAAAAATGTATATATAATTTTACTCCTTAATAAGTATTGGTTTTAAGATTAAAGATTACGCATTAACATATATAAAATAAAAACTAAAAAATTAAAATTGACCTCTCTCTTCAAGCCTAAGGACAGACATTTTCCATTTCCTTCTTTTGTCTTTTTTTGGCATGAACATTACATCAATTGAATGGCATATTAATAAAAGGAAATAGTAAATACAAACCAACAAAATGCTTAATATAAAATCCAGTTACGACTATTGTATATAGCTATGAAGGCTGGCAAATCCATTGGCATTCAAGGAATATGAAGCTCCCATTCAATCTTTAGTGGGATCTTCATTATCCCTTTACAGATGGCCATGGCTTATAAACACACCATATATTGTGCTCTGGAGGCCGGATGTGGCCTTTGACACACAAAAAATGGGGAGAAGAGGATGGGTTTGGTATTTAAGCTACATTTGAAAAATTGAAATTTTTTTTCCATGCATGCTTAAAAAGCTAGTGGAAAAACTAGCTCGAAACACTATCTCTAAAGGGTTAAACAACTGCTGTCATCAGATGCATCTAAAAACTTTAAGAATGCCAATCGCCGACATACAATGGAAATAATTTAAAATAAAATCTTTAATATCTTTGAAATTTTCAATAACTGTTGAAAACTTTTTTTTTTTTTTTTTCAAGATATAAAAAATATTTTTTCGATCCTGTTTTACTAGATATTTTGTTTTGTTTCCACTGAATTCTATCTTATATTAATGTAACCTGTGAAATTCTGCCTTTCCACAAGTTATGTTAATTCAACTGAATTATGCAAGATTAAGCAGACAGAGTAGGAAATCATATGGCTTAACTTAGTGGCAATAACTTCTAAAAATCATCAGTATTTAAACAGAAGCAAAATCATTATTTAAAGACACCCAATAAATACTTCCTTCTTCTTCTATCTATAAATACAGTGCACTCTCAATATCTCGAACTTCGATATCTCAAAAACCTTGATATGTCGAAAAATTATTTTTCCCCTTGATATTACATATTCATGTAATCTCGACCTTGTTATCTCGAAAACTCGCCAAATTTTTTTTAGCGTTCCTTCGACTTCGAGATATCGAGAGTATACTATACTTTATTTTTTTTCATAGAACAGATAACTGTCAATTCTTTACTATTTTGTGATAGTTATTGATACTTATTAGGAGACATGGTATAAGTTGACAGAAGAAGCAGGTTTGTTTATGTATGATTCTTCAAAATATAAACAATTAAGTAATTATAAACAGAAATGAGAAAAAAAAATTTTTAATGTATGCTTATTAATGTTAACATGTTTGAGGACTACAGCATTCATTATTAAGGTAATTATGATATTAAATTAAGATATTTAAAAAAATATATATGTAATAATGCATATTTGATTATTTATGAAACATCTTGTTTATTATTTATACAACATTTATTATTAAAATATTTAATATGGATAAATGAATTTAAGCACTGAACATTCAATACACAATAAACATTAGTTAAAGGGAATATCAAATTGAACCCATTTATTAAAACAAATAAAAAAAAAAAAAGTAAAAATGTCCATTTCTTACATTTAAAAAAAATAGATTTGATTTGATGTTTATTACTTTTAGCTGAATAAATTATTTTGTGTATAACTACTTCTGCTCTTAAAAGTTTGAATAGAATAAAATGAAATGCATCTATGTCCATTAATGGATATACTGCTTTACCAAGGAGACCCAGCTCTAAGAGAAGGCAACATGTACTGATGTCTACAAGAACCATCTGACGACAATTGGTAAAAAAATGACTGAATGTACAGCATCCAAAGCAGTGGTAAAATTGCTGTGCACAGCATAGGAAAAGAATGACAGCTTTGTTTATAAATAGCTCATGTCATAAACTACATCAGCTAATGTTAAAGAGCTGGAAAACTAAATTAATAACATTTCAAGATGCTTTCTTGCACTGAAATACTTAAAATGAATTTTAAATAACAAACATAGTATCTAACAAACAGAAATCTTATCAAGTAGACTAGGAAAACTAAAATAACAGGCTTAAGCACTAATCCCATTGACGTAAACAATTTACAAAAATACATCAACACTTTACAGAAATGCCGATAAATTTCTAATGACAGTAGCCTTGTTCAGCTCATAAATCATGCATTGTCTAGCCTACAATTCAATACTTCAACAAGCTCTAACTGAAATAAGAACAAGCAATCATTTTACATATTATTTATTTTATCATACCAATGTTTTAATCATTTATCCCAGTGTTTCCCAACCGGTGGGTCGCGACCCACTAGTGGGTCGCGGAAGGGTTACAGGTGGGTCGCGACTTCATTCTAAAACTATCAGAAACCATCAAATAAACCATCAGAAAAGATCAGAAAATCGATATTTAGAAGGAAGGGATACGATACAAATATGGTTTTGTTCTATATTCTTCTATTCCTATATATGTGGAGGTATTCCAATAAGGAAAGGTGGGTCGCCAGCTGAAAAACGATAAGGAAAGGTGGGTCGCCAGCTGAAAAAGGTTGGGAAACACTGATTTATCCTATTTAATCAAATATTTATTTTTTTTTTTATCAAGCATTTGTTACTTTTTATTGAACAAATAGTATAGAAAAAAAAAAAAAGACAAGTAATTACAAATACATTTATTGGTGTAAAAGAGAACTGAGGAGATCATCGTACAAAAGAAAGATAAAAAATCCAGTCACAAACAGACTGAAAAGACTAAAGTAAAACACTAAAGTGTATTTGATTTATGAAATAGTGGAGTGAATGGCAAGTACATATACTTACATGATGAGGATGAGTTTCTTCATCATCCTTCAAGTATATATATTTTCTATTCACTGCCTTAGTTAATAATTTACTGACACACATTAAGCCGAAATGTATTTAATTTATACAGATCTAAATGTTGCATTAATAGACACCACTGTTATTTTTTGTAAACTGAATAGTTTAATGGTGATACATTTTTTAATTGGTGCAGAAATCCTTTGCAACAGCTTTATTATTATTATTATTGTTAAAAGGAACTAAAATTTAAATATGAATAATTTCTTACTTGACTGTGTTATTTATGTATTTGCCAATCCCAGATTTGAATACTTTTGGAGTAGAATTCTGTGCATTCTTTGAGGTGGAAGGCTTGGATAAGTCAGCTAATTTAGCTTCCTTTGCTTTCTGTTCTTCTTCTTCTCTGTCTTTCACTAACTAGGGATTATTAATAATAGGAAAAAAAAAAATAGGAATTAAAAATAGGAAAAAACAGAATTAAAATGAAAAGCATAAGTGGGCCTTTAGTCTAGAATTAAACTTAATTAAGCATTAATTTTAAAATAAGTAAGTCAATTTACAATATTAAGTCTGTAGTAAAATTACAAATACTTCAATATATATATATCAAAAAAAAGGTGACTGAATTAACTGAA
Source organism: Thereuonema tuberculata (assembly GCA_023159025.1). Classification (NCBI taxonomy): domain Eukaryota; kingdom Metazoa; phylum Arthropoda; class Chilopoda; order Scutigeromorpha; family Scutigeridae; genus Thereuonema; species Thereuonema tuberculata. The sequence goes on from JAFIDM010009631.1 coordinate 38,149,450, forward strand.
TTTACTTGAATTTGGTTTCAGATACTGTCTGAAGTATAAGAGCTGCAAAGCTTATTCAGATGCATTACATATGCTGTAATAACTGGTATCTAGGCTAAAGGAAGCAGAGAGAGCTGATACAACTGTCCTAGCTTAGAGATTAAAGGGCCTGAAGGGTCTGACATTTGCTCTAGCTCTTTTCCTGTTTTACACATTTCACCATTTGTCAACAATCCATTAAATGGATATTAAATTGATTAACGTTTCTGTCATCAAATTTTAATTACTCATTTATTTTGTAATGTTTGCTTAATAAACTAACTAACTTCATGGAGTTCAGCGCATGTAGGGCCTTGGCCTCCTTAACAATATGAGCCCACCCTTTTCTATCTAGAGCCTTTCTCCTCCATCCTCGTACCTGGAGCTTTTTCAAATCGCGTTCCACATCATCAAGCCATCTAAGTCTTGGTCTTCCTTTTAATCTTCTACCACCAGGGTTTCCAATGAAGAGTTTCTTAACTCCATGGTTCAAATTCATCCTTTGGAGATGGCCTACCCATTGAATCCTTTAACTTTTAACAACTGAAACCAAGCTTGGCTTCTGAAACAATTCCATCAGTTCTTTGTTAGTGCAGATTCGCCACAAACCTTGGCCATAAATAGCTCCATAAATCTTCCTCAGAATTTTCCTTTCCCATACACCAAACATGGAAATATCCTTACATGTTAAAGTCCATGTTTCGGCCCCATACAAAACAACAAGTCTGATCATGGTTTTATATATTCTGGATTTGGTCCTAGACAGTATCAATGACTTTATAAGGGGTAGCAGGGCGAAATAAATGTTTGCTTAATAATAAGTAGAATACAGAACTTGGTAGACAATACAATCTTCTATTTTTGAAAAGTTTGTGTTGGACGGAATACATTTCAAGCTACAATCATAAACCTTTTTACATGTTGTTAAGGTAGACAATAGCTTCATAACACTGCATGATTAAGCTTGCTTCATTGTTGTCTGCATTATGATCTACTAAAGAATAAGCAACATTCCATTTTTCCATAAGAGTACAAAGCAAACTTCTGCTACCAGATAGCATCTAGTATAGCTTCCTCTGAAGAAAAATGTTACTCTGCTTCATGTCATCACAGAAACCATTGTCCAGGTCATATTAGCATTAGTGCAATCAACAGGAATAAAAAAAAATATAATATTTTGAAACCTTATGAAATTTAATTTTTTGAAGATACAATTTCAAAAGGTTGCTCTGTAGCGGTTACATCAGGTTATATTTAGTATTATATGTACACATTTCCTCAAATATCACGTTTATCATTACAATAAAATCTTAAGAATTAAAACTAATAACTGAAGGATTACCTGTTCAGCAGCTTCTTGGAAAGGATCAACAAACACCAGAGTTTGTTCAATCTTTATCTCTTCCTAAAAAAAATACAGATATTTAATAGTAAAACTTATCTTTACTTTGATTATAATTTTATTTATATTTTGACATGACAGTTTTGTAGATGAATAACAAATATGTATACCTACAGTATACACCCTGAATCACTCACTTTCTTACACTTTAAAAAAATGAATAAAATCATAAAATAAAATAAGTAACATCTGATTTATTAATTGTGCTAACTTAATATTTTTGCATTTCCAACCTATCTGTTTTATTATGCAAACCTTTCATTTAAAACAAAGTTAAATTGTTAAGAATACCATTTACTTAGTTATTTACTTTTAATATTACAAATGCTGAAGCGAACACAGAGCTGGCAATGCATACAGAAATGTTATATTCCCTTTAAAACAAAAATATATGTTCAATCATAAAGTTAGCAAAAGATAGGAGAAGTAATATAAATTTATAGATTTGAAGAGCAATTTAAAAATAGAAGTAATATAAATTTATAGATTTGAAGAGCAATTTAAAAACAGAAGTAATATAAATTTATAGATTTGAAGAGCAATTTAAAAACAATCACTAAAAGACTATCTTCACATAAAGTATATTTGTATCAAGCAGGTAAAACTGTTACAAAATAATAGTAATAAAAATCTAATAAAAGAAATTAATAAAAGTCATGTAGTGCAAACTTAAGTTACGATATCAGACATAGTCACTGAACTTATTTATAATCAACATAATATAATGAACCGAAAAAAAAGTTTCTTTTAAAACTTCGTCATCTGTTCCCCCCCCCCCCCCCCGAGTTAAATTTTTCAATTATAAGTAAAGCTAAAACAAATCTTATATGAATATAATTCCTTCACAAATTATCATATTGCTGTTTCTTTTTTTTTTTTTTTGGATGATGCTGTTTTTCATTAATTTTGTATTTATCTACCTTTGCATTCTCAGTAAACTTGAAATTCAAGATTTAAATGCTTTATTCTCCATTGGTGAAAGATTTTTTTTTTCTTTATTCATGACCCAGAATGGAATAATTTCATAAATAAATGCAAAAATTTGTGAAAAGCACAATACGTCTGAGTATCTGATGAGAGTTGATGAAATCCTGAGTAACCACTAATCCTACTGTTTTAAACAGATGGAACTGTGTGGAAACAACCTAATTATCAAAATCAATACAGGTGTGCATAAAAGAATGGTGGAGTTTCAAAGACGTGTATTGTCATTCATTTCTGATGAAGAATTGTAATGCATAGCATCGACACGCAGGTGGCCAAGTTTCTGTTTATGTCCACTTGATGGTGCCGACCCTGAAGTGGAAAGGTCAATAGGCACAATGTCCGTATCTATGGGACAGAGCCACCACATGCAGTATTTGAGTACCAGCATGATTCCCCTATGGTCAATGTCTTGTGTGCTGTATTGCACATGAAAACGTACAGGTCTTTTTTCTTTGTCGAAGCATCAGTAACTAGTTCCACCTACCAGGACATGTTGGAAAACTGGTTGTTTTCAATAAGGGACAGTGATTACGACGACTATATTTTTCAACAGGACAGCGCTGCCCCAGCCCCCCCATTTCCATCACGATGTGCAAGGCTTCCTCAATGGATGCGGACAACCACCATCTGTGATGACCACCACGATCCCCAGACCTAACACCATGTGACTTCTTCCTATGGAGGTATGTGAAAGACAATCTGTAAACATCCCCAATACCCAGATCCATCAGTTATGCTAAGGAACGGATCACACAAGCTGTGGAGGCCATCACGCCAGACATGCTTCATCAAATCTGGCAGGAATTAGATTACCGCTTGAATGTGTGCTGGGTGACGAAAGATGCACACATTGAGGGACTTTGAGTGATGCACATCAAACTTGGACAGTTGCACTTCTAATTGAGAGATACCATAACTGTATATGTTAAGCAATACAGAAAATAAATGTCTTTGAAACCCCTCTATTCTTTTATGCTCACCCTGTACTATAACAATAGTGAAATGTTTTTGTTATGCAATGGAGTCACCAGCATTAGAAAGCCTTAAAAAATGTCTTTATACCTGTAGGAAGTTCTTCCCTCTCCCATGTACAGTGCATCTGATATTTTAAATCAAAATTCAAATACTTCTTTCTTCATTAGTGAAAGATTACTTTATTTTCCATGATACCACAATCAATAGCTTTACAAACAACTGCAGCCGTGAACAAAATAGCAAGTTGGTACATGGGAAAATGAAAATCTTTGTATTTCTTTTGGATATCCAAAGCCATTTCAAAGCAAGTGTGATTTGCCTGTATGCAGTGAATTTTATATCATTATTTTTTTTTGGATAAGGTACAGCAATGGATGAAGGTCATTATTAGGTTTTATTTTTTAGAAAATGCTGCTTTTAAGAATAAGAAATGGATAAAATGCCCTAACAATTGAAAATACCTTTGAATTAATTCTAAACTCTATTAAATAACACATCTTTCCCTCTGTTTCAGAAGCTTATTGTAGGTACAGAAGCAATATGTTTATCTAACTCTTGATGAACTGAATTCCCAGGTTATTCACAATAATATATTTTTTTCCTCATGTTTACTTATTGTTAAATTTCAAAAGCAACTGAAACAACAACAGGAAATTGCTGGTCCCATCAAGTATGATAAATAGATTTCTATTGTATATTTCCACATTCTTCATTAAGATGCATATTCACTTAGAGGATAGGTCATGATTTTATGCCAGTTCAGAGGCTTATAAAAGAATCTGCAAGAGCATCCCCTAATAAATATAATGTGCACAATTTAACCAAAACCTTGCTTTATCATCAACCAACCAAAAAAAATAAGTAAGTAAATAAATAAATAAATAAAGGAAGGAAGGAAGAAATCATGGTGGGATATCTCTATGAAAATTAAAAAGAAAATAAGGAAAAGCCAAGCACTGAACAGAACTAGCCAAATATTTAGAAATTAAAACTGTCATTAAAACTAAATAACCAGTACTTGAAAAGTTCCTAAAACCCTAAATTCTTCTTTAAAGAGAGAACTTGTTCAAGTTCCAGATCTTATTAACAAAAAATCAAACTACAAAGTTCTATTTCATCTATACAATTCTTTTTACAAGCCTGCAACTTATATATTAATAAAAGGTCATGGCTAGCATTAATTTCTTTAGATTTCTATTGAGAAATAATGTTTTTTTTATATATATATATATATATATATATATATATATATTATTAAAATATATCTAGAAACTTAGAAAAAGAGTTGGCATTTTAGAACATAAAATTTTATTAGTTCTTGAAAAACAATTTATTTATATTATTTATTTATTTTTTAAAGATTATAAAACATTAGTTACCTTTGGTCGATCTTTGTCATCTGTTTCAATTTTCTCAATAACATTCAAGGTTTCAAGGCCGCCAACAACCCTAAATAAACAAATCAATAAAAACATCTAAAATAAATAAATCATTTTAACATCATGAACTTTACCTGCATCTATTGCTCATCACAAAATTTAAATGAAAGGCTATCATTTGCAATTTTAAATTTTGCTTCAAAATCTATATTTAATATCAGTAAGAGGCAATGACTTGCACTGACAAAAGATAAAATTGGATAACAGCAGCATACAGGTAAATAAAGCATTTAATTTTGCTTAATATCATCAAATAAAAAATGGAGCATATGAAAAAAAAAATTACCTTCCGAAAACAGTATGTTTACCATCCAAATGTCGGCAGGATCGATAGGTGATGAAACTACAGTATCAAAATGAAAAAGAAAACTTACTATAATGAAATATTTACATAAACAAAAATAATACTTTGTGCACCTATAACGAAAAATCCAATGGCTATAAAATAAACCTGATTTTTCAGGAAATGTAAATTTAAAAAAATAAAAGGACATCAATGGATAGGTGAATTCCTAATAAAGGATCATGGAAGTTATGACTGAAATTCTTGCACACATTCAAATCAATAACTTAAACATCACTTCAAAATGCCGCAAGTTCTGAACTGTAAGTAATTTAGTTCTTTGCTTGGTCAGTAATGTAGATTTTCAAATCGGCCCAATCCTTTCTAAAATGATAATTTTATTAGAAGATTTCCAAATATTTCAACAAAGAAAAACAACAGCTAGTCATTTTATTAATTATCAATTATTCTTATCACACTATTTTATGTTTATCAGATACTTATTCTTTTCGTATCAACCACTTATTAATCACACATTTAATATTTTATCAAGCATTTATTACTTTTTACTGAACAAACAACAAATGGGAAAATAGATAGATATGGATGGATGGATGGATGGTTGGATAAATAGATAAGTAGGTAGATATATAGATAGAGATAGATAGATAAATAAATATATAAATGACAAAGACTATGTCAGGGTTAAAGAAACCAAGCTGAAGGAGAAAGTTTGAGTCAGTTGCAGGCTTCCTACGGTTAATTCCATTTTTGTCAAATGGAAAAATTAAAACTGAATGCTGCTTTCAACATACATTTGGTTAATCAGGTAGCATTTCATAATTGTTTTTAGGTTTTTCATTTATATTTCTGTTATATATATATATATATATATTTGCATATGATGTGGAAAGTGGTAAAGGCTTAATTTCGTGTTACTGAATCAATTTGTGATGCAGGCTGATCAATATCTGTATTGATAAGACATTGTAAGATATCATCCCATCAAATTACAACTGTACTATAGGAGTCAAATCCATAGATATTATAGGCCAAGAGAGGATATTACCCTGTAGAGACCATTGAATAATGTACGCCAAATAAGGTTATGCAGTGGCAAGGCATGTCTCAATAAAATTAGTAAGTAGTAACTAATAAACAACCTCTGCCCCCCCCTCCCAATAAATAAATAAAACTGAAAGCAGTTTATAAAACAGATTGGAAAAAAAATATCAACATAAGTGAACAGAAAAAATCTTTTGTTTTTTTGTCTTTTTTTTTTCTTTAGTTTGGAATAATAAATCAGAATTAGAAAGATTGAAGAAGAAAACACATAAAGCAAAAAGATAAATTTTCACTCTTTATTTCATAGTGATAAGAAAAAAGATTTGTTCGTCCATTCATTTATGTTGACATTTTTGATCCAAAGCTTCTTACAATACAGGTCCATTTTTATCAAAATCAATACTGATTGTCCTTGTAAATCTCTATGTCTCTCTAAAAATTAAATAATGGAAAATAATGGAGACATTGTTTTTGAATCGGCTTCTCCAAAAAAGGATATTAGCAATTCAATGAATTTCGGCACCAAAAGGGCGTAAACAATAAAGAGAACAACCTAAGTTCATTGAGAAAGTGACGTCATACTGAACGCCGCCTAGTGGCCATCGGAAAAACGCCTTCCATGGTTCAAAGTGGTCAGGTTTTTTTTTTTTTTTTTCCTAAGAAGAAAGTTTTTGTTTTAAAAGCCTTGAGGACCATGAAAAGCGCCCTCTGTCCAGTCTCTCTAAAAATTTAGGTTTTTAGGATGTTTATTGTGATCACAGATGGGTAAACAGACAGGCTTATTTTGACTTAAAATTTCATTTTAAAACTTGTTTGTTCTTCAGTAGATGGTTTAGGTGCTTATAAGAAATTCCCATTGATTTTGGTAAAAAATCAAAGGAGGAAGAAACTAGTGGTCAATAACCATCAAAGAACTTGATTGTTTTGTTTTTGTGTTTTAAGTAACTTTCTATAGGATCTTACTATTCCAATATTTGAACTAACACCAACTATATCTTTTTTCTTTTTTTCTATAATGAATTCCAAGATGTAGAATTTCTTCTTTCCATTCAAAAGCAGTTTCCAGTAACACTTTCGCTACTGACTGGTTAATTGCAGTCGGCCCCTGTATACTGACCAATTTTAAGGTTTGGAATAAAATTTAGTTTTGTCATGGTGTGCTATATTTGAATGAAATTTTGTGGCTTTATAGAGAACAATTCCAGCTTTAAGTTGATACCATGAACATAGGGATATGATTAAGCATATGTATGATTTTATATTTTCGTTGAAAAGATCATTGTTTTTTAGAAAAAGGAAAAGTGCAACATCTATGCAATGATGTTATCCAAGTCTTTCTTTAGCTTATACTGAGCCTAAATGCAGCTTATTTTATTCTCAGAATCTTTTCATTTATTTCTTCTGTTTCGTTACAAGAAAGCCTTTTCCTTCAGATGGTTGATTGTGAAAACGCAGCCATTTTGAGTTTTTGTCATGTTCTGAAAGCTGAGCAACTAGTATTTTTTCACTGGTTACAATATATGAAACTCAGGCTTTTAGCACCATCTATCGGCAAATTTGTGTAGATAAATGTTCAACAAGCATGTCTGTTTCATATTACTATGAGTGTACACATACATTGCATAAGCTATTCACATTCGATGTTAAAAAACATACTGGTACATTCGTCGTCGATTTGTAAGTTGGCTAAAACGTACCAGTTCATTCTTAGTAGCGAAAGTGTTAATCTATTGTTGTAGCTCATCTTGTAGGTGCAGTAGATGGGAATTTTTTTTTCTCTTTAATTTTAATGATGAATAATAAATTTAACGTGCTGTGAAAATAACTATAAACAAACCATAACAAGAATAAAAACAACACCTGAATAAATTAAATTGCCTTTCTGAATCAATTTATCGGAAGGAATTGGGAACGGCCATTTTGTCCTTCTAGGGACTCATAACGGCCATTTTTTTTTTTTTTTTTCAAACGGCCGTTTCAGGGTAATTTACCTATTTTTGAACCTTTAGTTCTTTTATTAAATGCCTTGTTGCCTATTAGTTATAGGCTAAGGCTTTTTGGTTGTGTGAAATAACCCGCCAATTAATATTGCTGTTTCTTTTGTTTTCGGAGGCCACTGCCAGGTGTGACGGTGGCCACCAGATATGTTCTTGCCTTTCTGAGTCTTTTTATCGTGGAAGGCAGATTGGGCTGATGAGACCCTAGAAGGACGTTCCCAATTCCTTCCGATAAATTGATTCAGAAAGATAATTTTAATTTATTCAGGTGCTGTTTTATTCTTGTTATGGTTTGTTTATAATTTTAATGATGATTTTGAGAAAAATAATGAAATGCCAAAATTCATGAAAAATATTTTGAAATGTTTTAATATCGTCGTTGCAAATTTATAATCTCCCATGTGTAAAAAGTAACTTTCGGAGAAAAACACTATTTTCATGCATGCACGACGTGATATTACACTCTCTTTCTAAGATTTAGCCAAAGACAGCATTGAGTGATCACATAGGAGGTTTTTTTTTTATGGCGAGACATATTAGCAAAAATAAAATGGTTATTAAAAACTCTTATATGTTCATCAGGCACATAGATGATTTTGATGAACAATTTAATGTTGACGGTCACTAAGGATATTTTACAAATGAGATGTACCAGTGCGAAATACAAAGATCTGCACATAAGATTTTTTGTTCGGTACCTAATCGAAAACGCTATTCAAATATCTGCAAAATTAATTTATGACAAAAATGACACACAGGAGATTTTAAATTTGCAACGACGATATGATGTACTGATTATTATCTTCAAAACTAAATTTTAACTTCTTGAACTAAAGCCAAAATTCACCACAAAAATAATGAATTCATTTCCAGCTTTATAAAAGAATAATTATTTATTAAACAAAATTATTCTTTCTAAATAATTTTTTCATCTCTTTGGTTTCTGAAATTGTCAATGACACTTACATTGAGGATTTGCCACTAGGGTTATGCATTATCCTGCTACAAACTGGCACCAGGAGTGCTTCAAAGAAATGGTAGGAAATAGGGCAGCAAAATCTTATCAATTTCTGTCAAAGCTGATAGTATCCCAGATCAAAACCCTACTATCTAGGTACTAAGGTGCTGAAGACATGTATTGGATCCTGGCACTACCCTGTGCAATACCAAATCCTAATGTGGCTTCAACCTTGGCTGAAGATAGCGTGATGCATTTCTGCTCCTATGACTCATGTTTGAGATACCCTGAAGATGTGCATGGCATTGATGAATGGTCATAGGCAACTGACACATGGGTCTGCAGATACTGGGTAAATTCAACTGATTATGGCTAATAAGTAGGAAACAGTCTGCCTTGAATTCCCGGTATCAAAAATTCCAAAAGCAGCTCAGTGATTTTTATTTGTATTCGTTTTTATACTTTAACTGTTGAATGAATTGAATCAGTGTGTTGGAAAAGTTTTCAAAAACAAAAAAACAAAAAAGAAAGAGAGAATAGGGACAAAATACATTTCTTGACTTACAATTGTGATTTATTGGTATTTGGTCCTGAATTAGCCATACTAAGTACACCTCGACCAGCATGAATTAAATTAGGTTTAAATTCATCCTTAAAAGGTTTTCCCCAGTATGATTCTCCTCCTAGGAAAAATAAAATAAAGAACTCCATTTCAAATAAAGTACAAACTATTATTTCTTAACCAACTTTAGATTAATAGTTCTTAACCAAGAATACACAATAACCAACATAGCAACATACTGCCAGGTTATTTATGTGTAGACAATCAGTTAAAAAAAAAAAAAGAAAGAATGCAGGAAATGACAACTTCTTTCATTCGTTAAGCCTAATTACATTCTACTTTACCATGTACAAAATCATTAGTATATATATTTAGTAAATATATTTACTAATGATTTTGTACATCGTAAAGTTGAATTCTTATAAAAAAAATATATCATTCATTGATTACAACAAAATTAAAGTATGTATTAGGCCAAATCCAGTCTTAACAATCTGGACTAATCAATCTAGTCTACTTGCATAGTTTTTGGCAAGGAATACAAAAACATATCTGAGAAAGAAAAGGTCAGCAAAAAGGTTAAGCCCACTGCTGTAGATAATAATTCTTACCTTTTCCGGTTCCAGTTGGATCTCCACCTTGAATCTACAGAAAATTGTAGAAACAATTGCAAAATGTAAGAGAAAATGTATTTCAAAAATTAAGAAAAAATCTAATAATTTGTTTAATCAAGATTAAAAACATTCTACTCACCATAAAGTTTCTGATAGACCGGTGGAAAATCAAATTATTATAATATCCCTTCTGACATAATTTCAGAAAATTATCACATGTTTTTGGAACCTAGAATGATAATAAAGAGAATAAAAATAATTAACAAACTGTCTGATAAAAACATTTTGATTCTTTATCATTTTCTTTTATTTAAACAAAGCATTTAACCATGGAAATTAAGATCAGTTAACATTTACACCACCCATGTCCAACTATCTTCAATAACACTGGTCAACATGATTTTGACACATGGAAAAGAGAGTTCTACTAGAACTTTTTATGCTGAATTCAAATAGGTGGTGAGAATTTTTCTATCACGAATAGTTTTCCTATGATGAAGTTTTTATCTGCTTATGTCAAGCCACGACACTGTATAACAATTCGTCTGTGTTTCTTCGTCATATATTTTAGTATAATTGTGATAGCTTATTGTCTGCCGTTTGGCACCACTTGCAGGCACTAGACAGCAAACTGATGAGTCACACAGCATGACTAACCATAAACACACCAGTATTGTGCGGACATTCGCTGTTTACGCACTAAGTGAGGTTGCATTCTTTTGTTTAGTAATTTACAGTACTGTATAAGCATGTTGCATTAGATACTGGGTAAATATGCCAAGAAAGTGTGCAGATCAGCCAGATAACTTCTGTTATGGTTATGGGGAACTGACATTTAAAGCCCAACGATGAAGTTTGACTCCGCTAGCTAAAAAATGTTATGCACTATATTTGGCTGTAAGGTGGAGGATCAAGATACAACTGGACACTTCATATCTGCTGTTCGACCTGTGTGAAAAGTCTGACAAGAGTGGGTAAATAACTCTCGGCACATGAAGTTTGCCATACCCATGGTGTGGCATGAACCACAAGATCATTCATCGGACTGTTATTTCTGCATTACAAATATAAAAGGAATAAATAGTAAATCCAAACATACCATCTAAAAAAAACCAAAATTTGCCATCTGCTATGAACCCAGTCCCTCATAGTGAGGACTTACCTGTACCACATCCTCCAACACATCTAACTATTGAAGTTGATTCGAAGCATAAGGCAGCTACAGAAGTTCAAAATGAGGAGCAAGATGACCCTACTTTTGAAGCAAGTACCTCTTCCTGTAAACCTCATCTCTTAGCTCAAAATGATTTAAACGATCTTGTATGGGATTTGAAATTGTCCAAAAAATAGCCCAACCTTTTGGGTTCTAGACTTAAAGGCTGGAATCTACATCAGCATGATACTAAAGTTTGTTTCTTTTGTGTTGTGATGGATGTACTTGATGATGGACATAAAACAACAGAAACTATTCACTGACTCTTCAAAAACTAGTTTGAAAGCTGTCCTTTTGCACAATAGGAACAAATTTACTTTTGTGCTGTTAGTTTATGCAACTAACATGAAAATCCTGTTGGAAAAAATTCAGTATAACAAGTACAATTGCAACTATATGTTGCGATTTAAAAGTCATTGCATTGTTAACAGGTTTGCAGCTGGGATATATTAAATTTTGTTGTTTCCCCCGTGAATAGGGGGGGAAAAAAGCATTCCATCAAGACGGAATGACCAAAGCCTGAATCAGTTACTCCTGGAGAGAAAAATGTCGTGCAACCTTAGTAGTCAACTCTGATATGATTCTTCTGCCTCCACTTCATATAAAGTTTGGGCTTTTCAAAAACTTGTCAAGGCGATGGATAAAATTTGTGATGGGTTTCATTGTTTGAAGGAAAAATTTCCTTGTGTAAGTCATGCTAAAATGAAGTAAGGGATTTGGTGGGCCCCCAAATAAGAGATTTGATTGGAGATGGAAAATTCGAAGTTATGTTAAGCCAAGTTGAGATATCAGCATGGAAGTCATTCAAAAGTGTGATGCAGAATTGTTTGGGAAATCATAAAGCCCTGAACTACTGTGAGATGGTGCATAAACTCTTAAGTCATTCAAAGAAATGGGCTGTCATATGTCCCTCAAAATCTATTTTTTGGACTCCCATCTGGATTTCTTTCCTGTCAATCTTGGTGAGGTCAATGATGAACCCATGCGGAGCGTTTTCACCAAAACATCTCTGCCATGGAAAAGAGGTACCAGGAACAGTAGAGTGCAAGAACGATTGTTGATTATTGTTGGGCGCTCAAGAGAGATGTTCCAGATGCCAAACATAAAGGAAATTAACAACTCTCACATTTCAGGTAAGATTAAAAGTGTCATGAATGTATATAAATACATATTTCATTTACATTTAAACTGGGTGTCACAAAAAAAAAACACCTTCATAATGAAGAGCTAGTTACATATTTGAATTGAGTATAAAAGATTCTAATAGAATCAGGTACTTTCCCTCATGTGCCAAAAGATTCATTTTGTTTCCCAGTGTAATTATTATTAAAGTACAGAATAAAAATGCTAACATAATACTGTATCAGACCCATATGTTCGATACTGGATTGCAATAAAACAACATTCAATTTGGAGATCATACAGAGATGAAAAAGCAATGATGAAAATATGAATACAGACTCAACCTAAACACAGAACAAATGAATTATACTCAGATATGAAATGCAAAATACGTGATTAAAGTTGTAGCTTCCTTTTTTTCCCCTTATTTAAATATTAACATTTGCAAACTCTATGTTTTTAAATTATAAGCCACTTAAGTTTGTCAGAATGTCTTCTTTACAATCTTTTCAAAGAGAAACTTACCATATCACAATGAAGTTCAAGATTTAAAATGCCATGATTAGTTTGAAGACGTACATATCCTTTCTTTTTCACTCTTGAATACAGCACAGTGTCATCATCCATAACAGCTATTTCAAAAAGTTAAAACAGAGAAATTAATTTTCCATTTAATTTCTAACCGTAAAGGGAATTTTTAAATTATTATTATTATTATTATTATTATACACTAGTAAATTTACTTTGAAAGTTGTTTTACCTGCTTCATGGTCTGTTGTGGGTGCCATTGTTGTTGAAGTAAATCCAGCAGCTACTGCTCCTGTTGAATAATGGGCCTAAAATAAAATAAACATACACAATGTTAAGCACACATTGTAAAGCCATTTTACTGCTGTTAAGACGGAAAGTGGGTTGGGTTTAAAGGTGCAAGGCAACAAATGCAATATAGTTCATTCAACAAATGTTCCAGACACCAGATGACTGGCGTTAAGGTCATTAACATAATTTTTAATAATGCTCCTGAATAAATTATTGGGGCATAGATGAAAATTTGTTAAATAATTTTGCTGAGGAAATGTTCAAAATATATTCATTTTTCAGTTACTTGATGAGACAAATTTTAAAACAATGTATGAATTTGCCGTATTTCAATGGTCCCACTAATAAAGGCTTGCTTTTTTTTTTTTCACATGCAGTTATAAACTTGAAAATGTTATAGATTGTGTCTTTTACATATCTCTGATTTTTAAATTGCAATTGTTTTTTTTTCTTTAACTATGATACACGAGTTAATATGTGTGGATAATAATAATAGAGGTAGAGAAACAAATAGCTGAAATCATAAACTCAGGCACCACTGCTAGCATACTTAAATGTTGACTGCCATATTAAATTTTAGGTAAATATATGTCATTTCAATTTTAATAAGCAATGTAGAACACTTCGATATCCTATTGAGCCTAAATATTAAAACTTCATTATTTTAAAACCAAGTAATAAATAAAAATTCTGATTTCGGCAAAAATATCTAAATACAGGGAGATAATCATTTGTTTTAGATAGGTCATTCACTGTATTACTTAACTTGAAACTTTATTTTTTCAATTTTGTTCATCTATAGATCTATAAATTCAATAAAAAAGTTGCCTGAATGAACAAATTTTCATTAGCTTTACAAAATAATTCAAAAATTACAAAATTTTCCTTCGCCTAATTGTTATTGCCTTTGACAAAAAAGTAAAGTATACACTACAATAAACAATTTCCTATCAAATACTATTGATTACAGATCCAAATGAAAAGAATTTATTTATTGCAATTAAAATTGTAATTACAAATTACAAACAAAAGGAATAAAATTCAAATTGTACTTACAGCATTGAATTTATCAGCAACTTTCTTATTTGTCTCAGCTGGCTTCTCCTAAATATCAAAAATAAAACAAGGGAAAAAAAAAAAGTTGTAGTAATTAGTGGTTTCCTTAAACAATTACAAAAAATTCTTAACTGACATACTAAATATTACTACAACATATGAGTACTAACTTTAGGTTTATATTCTTTTTCAAGTTCAGCAAGAATCACTTCCGTTTCTTTGCTTACTGATTTAAGAAAATATCTTGGATCCTTTTTAGCTTTCTCATCTATTAAAAAAGAAAAAAAAAAATAATAATCAAAACATAAAAATATATAACTACCTAAAATTAACTTTCTAATAAAACTAAATGGCTAAATCAAGAGCAAAATCCCTGGTATAAAAACATTAATTATGAATAAATTCTTATTATAGGCGTTAAACTGTTAAAATTCTGTAAAAAAATAAAAAGAAAAAGAAAATGATCAAAAATTGGACAACTTTTTAAATACAGATTTATTTTTATTTGGAAATGATTAACAATTCATATTATTAAACAAAGACCTATTATATTTACCTTCTTCATCCACTTTCAGATTATTTTGAAGATGATGAAACTTAGATAAATTAAACTTTTCCAAATTACTTGGATTCTACAGGAATAATAAATATATAAAAAATAAGAATAAAAGAGAGCAAATATAATTCCTGAAAAAAAATACATAAATACAGGTCAATTTGCTTTACATAAAAAGATCATTTCAGAATGATGTTGGTGTATGAAAGCCTTCCTACTGTTCACACATTTCTCTGTAAAGATGCAAAACAGTCTACCCATAAGACACTCCCATACTCACAAATGAATAGTTATTAATCAGTGTATTCAGAGTGCTCTTCTGAAAATACACAGAAATAGGACGATATTAGAGGCAACAACAACCGATAGAAACTTTAGGCCAAAAATGTTGTTACTGTGGACTACTGCAATTTGTGGTTTACTGATGTAATCTTGAATGATGTGATATTCACGGGAGCCATGAAGTATTTCTGTTCCTCAATTGTTATTTGGCATACACAGACTTATTCAGTCATACCACTGTTCTTTATTTGTTAAAGGTAATATCACGAAGCCTTGGTTATTACTTGCATAAGCTCAAAGAGACTAAGGTGCGTCTTGCTTAGAAAATAATGTTCAATCCTTATAATTAGTTATGAAATTTTGGCAAAATTATCAATTCCTTGATATTGAAATGTCAGATCAACTCTTAAGATTTCTTTCTACTGCTGTTTGAGGACTACACTTTATATGATGCCAAATTAAAATGTTAAAACCACGATGGTAAAAGTATTAATTATCTTGACTTGTTTTGCTACTTGTATGGTAACAATTTAAATATCTTGCACATTGGAATACAAACACTGCTTGCAGATAACTCTTAGATCTGTGTATAGGTAATGTTAGCATAAGTCAAGAAAGTTTTACAACTCGCCTTCAGAACTTCAATAATTTATCTATTTCAAACCATAATTTCCAATTAACTTTCCTTTAAAGAAGCTGAAATGATACTTAATCTCATTTGAATGTCATTGATGAAATCCTTTGAAATGCTTAAATCTAATAAAATCTTTATATCAAAATTTAAAAATTTGTATACCTTGATTTCAAATTTTTATTAGAATTTATTTTTGAAATAGGCATTTAATTTTCTTTGAATGTGACCAAAACATAACTAAGAATAAAGTCAAAGTGAATTTCTAAGTCTTGTAAATAACACTGTTTATATTTGTTTCTCTTTTTTCCTTCAGATTTCTGATTCAAGAGCACCTTAGTAATATCTCTGCCGTGCATCCACCACAGTAAGTGTATTTTTCAAAGATGAAAAATGTTTAAAACTGCATTTACAACTTTGCGGTCATGCCCGACTTCTAAGCACTGCTCCCTAAAAACCAGTGAAGAGATGTCGACTTTTTTGTTACTTATTTGTAGTTAAATCAATGCCCTAAAAGCTCTAAATTGTGGCAAAGCTGTAAAAACAACGTCACGATAAGGTTTTGGAGATAGAAAAACATCTAAAAGTGAAAAATTTCTATCAGCTGCCATTTTGGAACAGGTGATCTGATTTGGTTGAAATACAATACCAACCGAATTCTTAAGGGTATTGAGCACCCATAAAAGTTTTAGCTCAAAAGCTCAAAATTAACGGCAGTTATCCACGTCACAATTTTGAGTCCCGCCCCACTTCTAAGGCCTGCCTCCTAAAAACCCATAAACAGATTTCGACTTTTTTATTACTTACTTGTAGTTACACCAATGTTCTAAAAGAATCTCAAAAGTTTGTGGCAAAAGCTCTAAAAACACTGAATATAAAGGTTTGAACGTAGGAAAAAATCATCAAAAAGTGAAAATACAAAGGGAAGAATGCAATAGTGTATTTTTCCTTTGAAAATACACTAATATGAATACATATTTTAACACTCCGTCGGATGCAACTGATCTGCTAGTCACACTTCGAGCTCTTTGGTTTGCCCCGCTCCCTCTAAACGTCGTCTCCACTTCTCCATCCTAGTAGCTTTCCCTCTTCTAGTGCCACTGACAGTGGCAAGATCAGTTAGTGATTTTCTTTCTTCATTTCCAGTTGACAGACGAAACGATCTAATAGGCTCATTGCACCCAATGACGTTGTAGTTTGACAAGTAAGTTTTCTCAGTTATTTTTAATACTGTATCACATTTTTTGGTTAGTAATAATTAGTGGCACTAGAAGAGGGGAAGCTACTAGGATGGAAAAGTGGGATGGAGAAATGGGGACGACATTTAGAAGGGGCAGGGCAAACCAAAGAGCTCGAGGTGCGCCTAGCAGATCAGTTGCGCCCGATGGAGTGTTAACAAATCATCCGATTGAACTAAGAATTTGAAGACTATATAAAACTGTTTTATTGCTCCTTAGGTATTTTTATAACATGTGGGTGTTTAATAATAACAGTTAACACTTGTTTTTTTGTTTTTTTAAGAAAAAAAGTTTTATATATGTAGAAAAGATTAGTAAATCAAGCAGTGCCTCTCAGGCTCAATGCGCCCGACCGTGTTCCGAAACATATTGCACCCAACAGAGTGTTAATAGAATAAAGGGTACAGATCAACATAGATATATTTGGCGAGAAGATAATTGAAATGTGACTTTGTATAAGTCTAAAATGAAGAGATGTCCTTTATGGTCCTTGAGAAAATCTTTCAAATAAAAGAAATTATGATTCTGTAAACAATGACAATCAAGATACCAAAAAGTAGGCCATATTGAAGCTTAAGACACATATCATCAAGCTTGAAACATGTTACTACTGACTTCTCTTAGAAAACATCCAGTAAACTAATTTGAAATTAAATAATTTCTTAAATCCATACGTAAAAAGGAAATTGAAATTATTGTGTTTTGCTTAATATATTTGTCAATAAAGTATAAATTGTGTTTTCTTATGTACCTTTCACTTTAAATTTCTACAACTATTAACACTATGTTTATGAGTTATATATTATTAAAACTCTTCAAAAATTTTGCAAGCAATTGTTAACTGTAATTACTGAAAAGTACTTTTGAAGTAATAATAGTTAGATTTTAAGTAGTGTAACTTAGTATATTTGAAAAACTATAATTGCAACTCTAATACATTTTTATGTAAAGTAACTGTAGATTAAGTTACTTTTAAAAAATAACCTTCAAACCCTGGCTATAACCTTCCCAAATTTTTACTTGAAACAATATGTTACACTTAGTGCTTAAAATGGGGGGAAAATAATGGGATTTTAACAAATGATGATCGTGATAAAATATTTTGGTCTGCTACAAAATGGAAAATGTTAAAAATTAATTATTTTTAGTCAGGCTTAGGATATAATGACTTCATATGAAATAAAATTAGTGAAAACAAGTAAAAAAAAAATATGCTTAGGAACTTATTAATTAAAAGAATTAACAGAACTTAACTTTCATTGATTGAAATTAATTAAAATTCAATACTTTCTAATTTTATATTTTATATATGCTGATCTGTATAAATTCTAATAACCTACAGATATTAGGAAAAGCATCTTAAATAAATTAAAATTCAAAAAACTGTACAAAAATCATTATATTTCCTATTTAGTTTGCAAGTTTTAGTAGTTTTTTATTGCATTACAATAGCAATGTCTGACACTTACTTGAATTTCAATAATATCAGTTCTGTTAAATGGTTCATCTGTCAATAAATCCTTGAAGTTTTTATTTTTAATGTTTAGCTCTTCTACAGCCTACGACAAAGACAAACATGTAATTTTATATACAAAATAATCAGCTTAATTGATAGTAATATTTATTATAAAATAATAAATGGATTTAATTATAAAATAAAGAGAAACATATCTAAAATATATATTTAAAAGATGCAAAACTGACTTCATGTGAAAAAACATTCCCAGTCTTCGAAATGCAAACAACATGTGAATTGTTATTCAGAGTTTTGTACATGACTGGACAATGATATTGGCCTACAAAAAAGAAAAAAAAAAAAAGAAAGTAAGTGACATGAAAATAGAATACTAATTACTCATTGGTTTTTAAAAAGAAATTTGTTTACTTAGACATATCTTTGAAGGTTTGTAAATGACACTCGTCAAAATCTAGATTCACAAGAGGTGCAATTTAAGCTACTTAAAAGAAGAGATACTAAGCAGGGCTACAAGAGTCATCTAGCAGTTCCTGATAACGTGGCTGTATTTCCTGTCAATATTTTCTTTTTTATTAGTTAATCGTCCCTTTTAACAGTGAGCTTTAAAGAAAGAAAATCGCTCAGAATCATCAAAACCAATGTTTGGTTTTGTTTTTTTGTTTTTTTTTTGTTAATATTAACATTAAGTTTTATTTATTTCCTTTGGAGGTATTTCCTTTGCATTTGTAATGTTCAACAACAAATCTTTATTATTATTTTGACATAATAAAAAAACTAAAAAAAAAAAAAAACTATTATTGTAACAGTACTCTTATCACAAGTACTATTAACATTGTATATTAACATTATTAAGATCAAACTGTTGCCTATATTTAATTGATTTTATCAATTACATACCATTATTATACAAAGAACTGCAAGTCCTTTTGTATTTGAAAAATAAACCTTAATACCTAGCACTTTAGCTTGAGTTCACACAGCACCTTTGATGCTTTAGTTTTAGTCTTACTTTCACTGTAAGTAATCAAACAAATTATATCCAAATTCATTGAAAAATTAAGATTCTTACCTTCTGAATTCTTGTAAAAATTCAGCTTAATAAGTGACTTAGCAGAAAGTGGCTATGAAAACAAAGAGAAAAAAAATAATTACTGAAAGTCAAAACAGAATAAAACGGCTATAAAATATCTATCCCAAATGTCGTTTCTGGAAGTAAAACCAATTTTGTTATTTACTACTGAAGCTTTGTTTGTTTACTCCTGCTTTGTCTTCTCAATAATGTCATGAATGAGAACTGAATTTCACAACACAAGCCTTTGTTCCACTGCTGGCTTACATCCATTAATTGTGAAATCGTCCTCTGGCAATTCTAGTCTTGGATTAAATAATAAACATCCCCACAGAAGCATAAGTGCACCAAAAAAAAAAAGGAATGTATTCATATACAGAAATGAGATAAAACTAATCAACCAAATTCAGAATTTTGATCATATCTGAATTTATTGAGTGATTATGCTGTAATTTGGATGATTTGAATGGAACAGACTAAAAAAAATCATTTTGAAAAACAAACAAGGCTACTTACTAACTAAGAGATATAAATTCAGGAAAGAAAATGTGTAAATGCACTTACTTCATAAAAAGCAGGAGCAAGAATCCAATCGTTTCAAAATACTGGACGTATATTTCATCTTCAGGGAGAAAACACAAATATAGGACAACATAAAATGAAGACATATATATGAATGAAAAGGTTAACAGTGGTGGCATTTTGTCTGCTGATGATAGGATTATAAGCTTTGAGGCAGATTAGTTACTACTGTTAGCCTTTCCATATCTGTGTGTTAGGTTTATGTTATCCTATATGTTTGTGTCATTCCTGTTCAGATGAAATTCTCCCCAGTATTTTGAAACTATCAGATAGTTAATTTCAATGTTTATTTTATCAAGTAACTGCATTTTACACAATTTCTTCCCTTTAATTCATCAACACACATTAAGTATTTTGAAATGTGAAATGAAAATGAAAAAGCAAGAATTTAATTACACTTAACTTAATTACACATTAAGTATTCTTTGAAAATATAAATAGTCCTGAATATCTTCTCTTTTTTTTTCCTTTTTCTTTTGAGGGAATGCAAGGAGAAAAGGATAGATGTCAACTGTTAAGATTAAATACAATCCCAAAAACCTCTATCACCCAAAGAGGAGTGGACAACGGCTTGAAGTAACAATGCCTTCAAGACATGTTAAGAAAATGTTCCTGTTATCACTATAAATAACATTATAGAGACTAAATGTTTTCATCGTGCTGCATAAACCACTGTATTGTAAAATTTTACCTGAAACTGTTTCAGATCAAAAAATGCTAAGGTAAACCAAGTTCAGGATGGACTGAAGATCCAGTCTTTCAGAAGTTAGTAATGAGAATAAATTGCCTGTAAGAGCCCTTTCTTAAGATAGCAAACAAATAAACTTCATCTTCCGGAAAAAGTTCTTTACATGATCTATAATGAATGGACCATCAAAAAATACTTTCTTGGTTGGAGAGAAAGGAGAAACTAAGGAACATGACATTCTAATCCTATCATAGTATATCAGTCCTTTGAGATCTCAATACTCACTGATTCATGCTTGCTAGATGTTGGCTTCTGTAAGTCTGTCATGGTGAAATTAAAGTTTAATTAGACAAAACATCAGCAGAAATGTACATAATTCAATTTGCTTTAACTACTGAGAGCTATTCTCATTATTGTTGGGGTATGAAATTTCTATATACACTTGTTGAGATTGTGAACTTCAATGAGATATTTATTATTCATCAATTTTGATAAATAAATATTAAATAGGAAACTGGTACCAACCAATTCTAGTACTCATCAGAAACTGATGCTCAAAACAATAGAATATTTTTTTAAGTAATATAGTTTTATAGTGGGAAGCTGAAAAGTGAAGGCCTAATAAATTTAGGACATGGTGGGAATAAGCAATTTAAGATGCAAAGATGAAGATCTCAATCAGTGAAACATTATTAGGAGGCTTTGTCTTGAAAACATGTTGGTTTTTTCCTATAATGTTAATTATTTATTATTAAACCAAGTGAGCCCACAGAAATCAAAAGAAAATGAAATAAAAACAACAATGAAATGTGGAATTCAAATCATTGGGCAGCTAAATGCTTACCACAAAAGGTATTTGACCACAGCTTCAGCTTGACTCAAAAGACTTCTCTTTATCATTTTCTTATGAATTATTATTTTTCCTTTACCCATCAGAGGGTTTTTTTTTTTTTATTTATTTATTTATTTATTAATTGCTTTTTTTTTTGTGGTCAATGTTTGAAACTATGATTTCTTGCTTTGTTTTATTTTATATTTAAACTTTGTTTAGCCTTTCATTGAAAGGACAAGGGGTTACAGCTGTGATTTTCACAGTTTTATTTTTTAGTGGTGTTTCTTGATGTTGGAGGCCACAACCGGGAGCAGAAGTGATCCCCATAACTTTTTGCACAGTCTGAGCCTATCATCAAGGTCAAACCCAGCTGAAGATTCCAAATAAGGATGAAACAATTGTCCCAGATTCTGGACGATGATGGCTCACTGCGCAGAAATTTATTTTTTGTGCAGTAATGATGTTTTTGTTTTATAGCAAATAAAAATGTTATTATAACAACAGTAACAATATTAAAACTAAAATATAGAAAAAAATCATTGAATAAATAAAACAAAAGCCATAGAAATGCCCAATAAAAAATTAAAAAAATTAAAAAATCTATTATAAAAAGAAAATAAAAAAACAAAACAAGAGAAAACCAAAATTAATGTAAATAAAAACTTTATCAACATATTACTTTTAAATAAGCTTTCATAAATAATACATTAGCATTAATGGGGAGAGAAAAAAAAAGGATTAATTGAATCAACTCAAAGTATTAAAAAATTGGTTACCTTTCCTGTTACTGGATTTGTTCCATATTTTTTCAAATAAGGTAAAATATACCTAAAATATCAAAATATACATAATATTAAAAATGATAGGATTTAGTACTGGAAATTATATAGGTAAAGGTAAAGAATAATATCATAAAAATTCACTGAAGTTAATTTTCCAAAATAACATACACTGAATGATGATGTGAAATAATTAATCTTAGGCCAAAGTAAAAGATAATTTCCATGTATCAATAAACACATCAAATTTTATAATCATAAGGGGTCGTCCATTAATTATGTGAAGTCAAAAGGGGGGGGGTCCAGCAAAATCTCACCAGGGGGGGGGGGTCAACGAAAATCTCACATCAACTTTTTCACGTATTATAATAGATTACAACATTTTGTAATATTGACTTTTTGAACTTTTTTTTTTTTGAGGGGGGGGAGTGAGTCCCACCTCATCTCACCAAGGGGGAGGGGGTCCACATTTTTTAAAAAACACATCACATAATTAATGGACGGCCCCTAGGAGCTTCAAACAAATAAAAAAAAATGGATTTGCATCTCAAACAAATGCAAAAAAATATTTAAAAAAACATTTGTAAACTTCAAATATAATGAAAACTTTAATGGCTTGAGTCGTCTCATTCCTGAATTAAGGTTGCAACAGATTTGCTGCAATTTTTTTTGCAAATTTAATTGCAAAAAAACAAACAAACAAAAAAACAAGTGATCTAACATATTCAATTCACACTAATTAAGAGCCTATTCCCATATTCTACATCTTTGAAATTTATTAAAAAAAAATAATAATAAATCTATAAAATTCATTTCAATTTTTATTATCAGCATTACAATGCAATTTTTTCATTTAAGCCTCAAAAAAAAAGATAATTACTTTGTTTGATTTTGCAAGTGACAAAAATGAAAGTTACAATAACTGAAAATGATGCAAAGTTCATATTAGGAGTAGATTTTGAAGGACGACCAAAGAGTCAACTCTTTCTGGGATTAACAGATGTATGCTTAAGAAGTAATAAGTAAACCATTACAAAGAGAGCTTTCAATACAAAAAAATAAGTAAAATAACTATAGGACAAAATTTCAAAATGGAACATGATTGGTTGAATTAGAGGCACTTGACTGCAGCCTGAAGGAGCCAGGTTTAACCCCCAGACAGAGGTCAGGGATTTTCCGAGCCAAATTCTCCTTCAGACAGGCCCTTCCTCTCAAGAATGGGTATTGGGTTTCTTTACTGGAAGCGAAAGGCATCGAGCTGACCACCCAACATTAACTTAGTACCATTAGTCAGAAAACACAGAGGGCCTTACCTCCTGCAACCCCAAGGACCATACAGGCCTGTAGTGGGACTTACTTAATGAAGAACAATGCTACAAAGACAGAACAACTAACTAACTGTCTTCCATAATAAAAATAACAAATAATGTTTTCAAATAACAGAAAAGAAATAAGTGACAAAAGAGCTTCAAAATAAGATATCATCTCAGTGATAAACTAGGAAAAGAAATTATATAATAAAAGGTTACACATACACATTTTTCACGTGTAATGGTGTGCATTTACAAATGTGTGTGTTAATTAAATACCAGCAGTAATATTTTTATGAAAGACCAAATTCACTTAAATTGGATAAACAATGAATTATACTTTACCTCTAAATAAGCAGTTATGAAACTCTGTCTAAACATTTTAATTTCTAAAATCCCAGTGGTTCATTAGAAATGCTACGAAGTAGTAATTCAGTGTTTTATTTTTCCGATTTCAAATTTCTTTGATATTAAATAACAACATTGATCTTTACTTTCCTTTTCATTCTTCCATAAATATTACATCTGTATCTCTTGAAAAGCTACTGAAAAACTGCTTTCTTTATTTTGCCCTAATTTCATTTTCATTAGTATTCTTTGCTGTTAAGAAATGTTATTTCTAGTAAACTAATTAACAAAATTCAACAAAACTGATTTTAGATTAAATCAATGAGAAGCAGTTTAACATGTTTTGTAGATAGATGTAAGGCTGACTGCAAATATATTAGCGTGTCAGCATAAATGAAAATCTAAAAGTTTTAATTTTCAGTGACATTTATATTCAGATGCATAGTATTAGAATTAAAAAAAAAATAGTCAAATGGAACAACAAATTAAATCAAGTAAGAGTATATTTCACTAAATTAGTTAAGATGTATTTTATATATCTATCCTTCATATTTGGATCAAGCAAATTTACATACATCGTAATCATTAACTCTGAAACTTATCTCTGAAATGAAGAGGAAAAATTACTGTGCCAGTTGGAAAAAATGTTTTGAAGAAAAAAGAACAATACTCTCTCCTATGCATTCTATGTCATTTTCATGTAGACTGAGGAAATGGCAACAAAACAGGTATTTTACTGTTTTGAAATTTTTATCAATTAATCAGATGCATTAGTTGTTGTATTTTTACCTTTTGTTTCTACATTTGATTTTTATAGGAAAAAATCATATCTTTCTCAGGAATTCTGTTATAAGTTATTAAAATGATTCATATATTTCCATTTGTGGATCATACAAAAGCCAAATGGCATATTAAAAACCAGCATGTTACAAAAAATATTAATTTGTCTCAAAATTTATTGATTAACAGTGTTATAAGTAATCTTAAAATTTTGTTTGTCATGATTAATTTTCAAATTACTGAATCATCATTAATTGCTGGAGTTTTTTTTTTTTTTTTTTCAGTAATGGCTGCAATATTTATCAATAAATCGTCTGAAATGGTGGTCAACAATGGAACTCATTTGTTTTATACCATTTACTTTATTCTTGATTTTTATTTCAAAATGGGTAGAACTTGTACTGTCAGATTAATGGATTCTGATAAATTTGTGAAATATATATGCATCAACATTTCCTGATTCTGTGAAACTACAGGAATTTATCCAAACTCACATCTTAGCAATGTGGAATTCTTTTGACAAATCTTTTAGGACCTAATATAAAATCAATGTTATAAATAATCTTAAAATTATGTTTGTCATGACTAATTTTTTAATTAGTCAAGGCTTTCAAAATCAAATATCCATTCTCTCAAACAAATTCAAAGATTCAAAACATTTCTTCAAATGTTTTATTGAATAATAGTATTTAGTTTCTTTTGATACTTATGAACAATGAAATATTAACCCTAAAATAATTTCAACATCCTCTCTTTCCATTAATATATCAGTTATAAATTTGGAAATTTCGTGTGGTTGGAAATATTTTCAGAAGCTTCATTTTCCCAAAAAATACCATTTTGTTTTTGTTTTGTTTTTCAATTATGATAATAAAACGAAGTGCAAATGAATGATGAAAAACCAATAATTTCTAATGCATGCAAAATGTAATAAAATGGTCTTAGTACTGAATGCATGTCTATTACATAGCATAAAATGGTTTATCAAATATTAAATACCATTTTATATTAGCTCTTCAATAAAAAAAATGTGATATATGTAATGCAACAAATCTGCAAAATTACATAAATTAATTACCCTCATTATCTGCAGGTTTACGTAATACTTTCCTAAAAATAAAAGTGTAGGAGAATAGTAAAGTTTTATATTAAATTACATAACTGTTGATATTCTAGGAGGTTCTGGACCTCTTTAAGTTAAGATGCAGAATCTTAAATAAAAACATTATTAATTTCTTATCACAGGAAATATATTTTTTTTAAATCCCTATTTTCCATTAATTTATAACTTTAGAATTTTTATAGTGAATGTTCTTGCTTGTAGTTATAATCACAAGTCATTTGCTCCAATTACAGAATACAAATAACTGTGAAAATATTGACTTGCACAATTCAGATTATGTGTGACCTTCATGAACTAGAATCTTACATTTTACAATTGCATCTACTGACGACAATGAAATTGACAATAATGAAATCCCTGTTCAAAACATACAATGCAGAGTAATTGTTGAAAGGAAACACAACCATTGGCAATATCATTGCTATCAATAGCTGCAAAACAAGTACCATTATGACGAACTCCATCATTTTCCTTCCTGAATTGTAAATAAACAAGGACCGTTAGAGAAAAAAAAAAAGTTTTAGTAAAAGTCTTTCTATCCAACAATAACACACATGATCAATGTTCCACTTTGAAATTCCAAAGTTGACCCCTGTTACCGCACTTCCTGGTTTCTAAGGACATCAACAATGACACCATTCGATTCTTTGGATACTATTTGGTAATGACATTTTTTATGCAAACAACCTTGTACCCTGTCATTTCTGAGAAAAACGGATGATACAAGTGCTGTGATTTACACTGTATACAGCAAAATAGATAAATGATGTGATTTAAAAGATCTTTTTTCTTTTTTTAATGAATTATATTTTTTAAAAAGTTATTTTTCTTAGATGATATATTAAAAAAATATATATTTTTTTTTGGGGGGGGGGGATAAATTTGATTGAGTAAATAAGATCTAATATAGGACAACTAACTGATAATCTCAAGAATAATGCTATTCTATAGTCCCATTAAATAAATAAATAATACAGATCTTTGCTGCAATGTAGCATTCCATTTACACTGTTCACAAAATTATGGGGATATTGCGAAATGAATGTAATACACCCAAAAAACAGAGGCATTTGAGTTTATTTATTAAAGAACATCATCAGAGAAGCAAATAACAAGAAAATGGAGGTTTTCTGAATATGTAAATGAGGTGCAGCATCCATTTATCGGGATTGAGCACAATGTGACACATGGACGGAGGTTAACATTCACAAGTCAAACGTGAAAAATGTGTCGCAGATTGACTGTTCAGTAGGGTGTATGGTCACCTGAGACTGCTACAACACACTGAAGTGATGAGCATGGAGAGGATCAAATTGTACAGCATTTCCTGTGGAATTCAGGGCCACTCATGCAACAGGGCAACTCCAGCTGAGGAAGTGTTATGGGAGGTGATCGGTGACTGGCAACACATCTTCCTAGTGCATTCCAAGGGTGTTCGATGGGATTCAGGTCCTGAGAACGTGAAGGCCAGTCTATATGCTCGATTCCAGCCTCTTGCAGCATGTTGTTGAAGAGATGCGCACAATGGGGACATGCAATATTGTCCATAAAAAGAAAGTTGGCCCCAACTGCTCCAGTGTAGGGTACCTTTATAGGCTGTAGAATTCATCCTGATATCTTACAGCATTCACCGTTCAATTTCTAACATGGAAGTCGGTACGACTACCAATGCTGATGCCTGTCCACACCATGATTCCACCTCCACCAAAGGAATGTCTTTCTTGCACGAAACATGGATTCTCCCGTGCTCCACGTTCACGCCAGATCAGGGCACGACTGTCAGGCTGCAGGCTGAATCTTGACTCGTCACTGAATGAACTGTGGACCACTCTTCACAAGTCCAAAGAAAATACATTTCGGCCTACCTTCTACGGGTTCTGCGATGTTAAAGCAGTTAACAGAATGCCTACCATTAGTCGCCAGGCATACAGTTCACTGTGACGGAGTCGATTTCGCACAGTCTGAATACACACCCATCATCCAGTAATAGCGAGAACTGTTCCCCAGCTCAATCGCATTGCTTTGCTGGTTCCTTCATGCTATTAGCGTCATCTCTTGCAGTGGTGGCATGTGGGCGGCCCTGTCCTGGTCTTCTTCATACTGTGCCAGTCTCTCTGAAACGATTCCAGAGTCTGCTAAACACGCTTTGGGAGGTTCCAACTGCTGCTGCCACTGTCATCTGTGTTTGGCCGGCTTCAAGATGCCCTGACTCTCCATGCTTCAGATTTGGGTAAATCATGTTGCAGGAGCATTTTCAGGTGAAACTCAATGATTCTGCCACTTGTTGTTGATCCAGGAAAGTGGAGATAACCCAGCAGCGCCAACCTATTTTTATAGGGTTGTGGGCAAACATGCAAATTAACGTTTTGCATCACATTTGCATATTCAGACAACTTCCATTTTCGTGTAATTTGCTTCTCTGATGATGTTCTTTAATAAACAAAATCTAATGCCTCTGTTTTTTGGGTATATTATATTCATTTCACAATATCCCCTATATTTTGTGAGCAGTATACATACTATTCACAACTTGACATCATTTGACCAAGTGCCAAAATAGATTTTCTTAGATTATTGCCCAACTACTAGCAAAAGGTATAAACTCTTTATAAAAAATTGTTCCTGCGCTACCTCAACATAATTCTGTGGAAAATTAATTTTGACTAATTAACAATCGACTAATCAAAATGAATAAGATTTGCATCATGTGACTAACAACCTTTGAAGGTTATTTTTAATTTTGATAATGATCAAAATCGTTCTGTGAAAGTATCTTCATTTTGATGTATAACACTCTTCATTCCGTAAAAAATTTGAAGTAATACATAAACTTTTGCGGTTTATGCGAATATCTCAAAATTAATTTCTGGAGCTTGATCAAATTATGCATAACACCATCCAATTATCCTGCATAATTATCAATGCATAATTATCCTTTCAAATAAGGCCCAAATTTCTCTTTAAATTATTGGTAGAGCTCAACGATAAAAATGAAATGTTGTCAATGTGACTCAATGAGAGAAGTTGTTAAAAGAGTTTATAATACAACATAAAAAGAAACAATTGCTGCAACATTATGAGGAAACACCACAAAAAACATGAAAATTTAAGTTATGTCACAAAAAAATATATACTTACATCAAATCAAATACATGGCCTTCAGGAGAACATAAAGGATGCTCAAAAGGTAATAAGGAAAGACTGAAATAAAATCAAAGATATTAATTTAGCTATAATTAAATATTGTTTCACTTTTAAAATAACTTGCTTTACGTTTTAAAGATATTCTTATTTCTAATATTGCGAATTGCTACAACAATTAATCAAATAATAACATTGTTACTTATAAATATAATATTTATAAAAACTTATATCAATCAGATGTTGGCACAATCTTTTGTATTTAGTCAATTCTCTAAAATGTTGAAGGTAGATCCTCTTATTTAAATTTCATACGTTTTTATTTACATTTCTGTCTTTCACAACTGTTTTTTAGTTACAAAAGAACAAAATCAATTTCAGAACAAAGATCAAATTTAATACAGAGCAACTAATGTTTGTCAATCGAATGTATATTTCTGATAACTGTATAAGCAATTAATTTATTTGAAATAAACATAGGTAATATGTGTGATAGTTATTTGTTGATATTAATATGATGTTATGAATACTTAAATTACTATTCACACAAATCTATCACTTATTTGCTCATCATTCACTTAACATGTAGATGTAATTGTACATGATGCTTTTATTGCAGAAAGATGATTGAATCTCGTCGATTTCTCCAAAAAAATTTTAAACTGCCAGCTAAAATCGCGAAATCTATAAGCATCAATCTTAGATCCACTTCAAAAAGCTGATCAGTAATTTCAGTTATTGATTTTATATATTCATAAATATTTCTTTAAAAAGTGCAAAATGTGATTTTATTAAAATAGCTACGTTTAGTTAGGTTGCTGTCAGTTTATTAGCATTATCATAATTATATAGTAAAGAGTTGTTTATCTTTCTGATCTTGTCATTTCTCCAATTTTGTTGCTTAAAAAATTTAATACAAATACTAACTTGACAAATAATTTATCGCAAGACAGAAACATCATTCCATTGCCTTTCCTGGAACATATTAGCTTAGACTACATTGTTGTTTTTCAAACTTTTTTCAGCAATACGTAACTATTTGCTTTTCATCTCGATTTTTTCAGTTTTTCTTATCGTTTCACCACACTTCAAAGTCTATAGAATCGAAGTTTTACTGTTTTAATTTTAAAAAAATAATTTCTAATTCGACCAACAAATCACATGACATGAAGAATTTCCTAAAGCTAAATGGATAGGGGTTTAATTTAAAAGATGTTTCTTTCTTAAAGAGAGTTAATAACAATAATCCCACCTGCAGTGGTCGAAAGGTAATCTTCGAAAACCATCTGTTGAACCTTTGGGTGGAACTTAAAAGAATAAAAATAAATTCAATATAACTAACTGATTTAATTAAGATCAAAGAAAATGACATTCAATCAAAATGTGTTATGCAGATTTCCATATCAAACAAAAGCAACAATACCCGATTTCTTTCCTCCATATAATGTACTCCATTCAGTACATGTCAAGTACCTGCAATGAATGAATAATATCGAAAAAATAAAGATAAACGAAATTAAAAAGTAAGATTAGAAATATAGAATGATTTGATGTCGCTGACGGTGGAACATTTAATTATAAGATGCGAGTTGTAGAGTTGAAGTTGAGATTAAATAATGCTTCATTTACATTTTATCTTTCTGATGTTGTCGTTTCCCCATTTTTGTTGTTTAAAAATTTAGTACAAACACAAATAAACTATTAACAAACAATTGATCTCAAGACAGCGACTAACACGCCATTGCCTTTCCTGAAACAACTAGCCGAGAATCAAAAACACAACCTGTCACGTTACGGAAATGTGAACGGTGATTGGTTAGTCTTAAGAATTGATCTTACCAATAGAAATGCGGTTGCACGTATCATCATCTTGACAGCAAATTTCATTCCATCACCACCTCTTCGTTTGTTTTCGCCTTTTTGGAATTTTCGACTATTATTATTTTCTATTTTATTTTTGAAATTCATTTGTAAAAAGAGTTTGTAAATAAAACTCTAGAAACATTTTATTTTCAGTCATCACTCCAAGCTATCTTCATTCATTTATTTTAAATTATCTCATCTTTTTGTATTTATAAATACTATTTCGTCAAGAGAATTTCTAGACTTCCTCAAGCTTTCTTCGAAAGATTAATAATACATAGATTTTAAATTTTACAACAATACAAAAAAAAATTTGATCTGTTTATTTTGTTGTAAACAATCTATACATATTTTGATATGTCTATTTTGTTAAAATAACAAGCTTTAACAATCTGTTTAATATTCACTTTAAACAAAATTCACATAAATTGTTAAGAATTTAACTTCCCTTTCAAAGGAGGTTAGCGTAGTATCGGAATCGGTGCGATAGCTAGACATTATTATTCTTTCTTTTTTGTTTGCAGAATCAAAAGGAAGAGGGAATGACAGTGGCGTACCAACGCCTTTGGGGGCCCGGGGCGGGAGTTCCATTATTCCACAACCCAAAAAAAAAAAAAGGAAATACTTGGGTGGATGGGGCCCCTAGGCTGACTGGTGGGGGCCCCCTAGGCTTGCTTTTACAACCAAAAAAAAAAAAAAAGGAAATAAGCTGGCTGGTGGGGCCCCTCCCAGGCGGGGGCCCGGGGCGGACAGCCCCCCTTGGTACGCTACTGGGGAATGAAAAATACTAGACTACAAAATTTGCAACATTAAATAATATTTGCAATTCGAGTGATGATGTATTCTTTTTAAAAATTAAAGCTAAAATAACCATCAATTACGTTAGCTATCAATGCTTCATTTATTTCGAATTCACAACATTGGTCTTAAAAATTACTACAACTTATTTGAAGAAAAACATTTACATTTTAATTTAATTTTGTAATTTATAGACATAATTATCGTGGGCCCGGTAGCCGAGTGGGTAAGGGCGCTTGGCTGCGGGTTGGAGGTAGCGGCGGAGGACGGGAATTTTTCCACGCTTCTTTCTCCTCCAAACGGGCCCTAGGGTCTACCCAGCCCTCTATAGAATGGGTACCGGGTTTCTTTCCCGGGAGTTAAAGGCGGGCGAGCGACGGGCCGACCCCCGTCCTCAACTTTGTCCGGTAGGTTCTGAACACTGGAGCATTGCGCGGTCCTCTGGGCCTGATCGCAACTTTAACTTATAGACATAATTATTATTCAGCTTCATTTATTTCGAATTCACAATATTGGGCTTAAAAATTACTATAACTTATTTGAAGAAAAACATTTACAAGGATTTCCTTGTAAATTTGATTACTTATTTAAATATTTTAAATATTTTAATAATTAATTAACCAAGTAAATAAATAAATAAAATATTAGTAGTTATATTGTTATGGCATTAAAAAAAAAAGCTCTTATGTGATCCTTTTTTTAGTATTTTGGAGAATTGAGCTCTTTGGAAAAAGCTGATAATAACGAGGTCAAGCTCTGCAAACACTGTTGTAATCTTTCCTCCCCACTCCCATTTACCTTATACCCTTTCATCCCTATTTTTTCAAGTTCTCAGTCCCAACGCCTGAAGGGACTGCCTTCCTGAGTTAATAGACGAACTGTACTATTTTTTTATTTTTTTTTTTGTTTACTACAGTTCAGTTCATGAAAGAAGAGCTTTTGATGACGTAACTTTCTTATCGACTGATGTTTCCAGGACGTAACAGCGCCATCTATTGCTAAAATCAGTAACTGAATCTTATAAACATTACGAAAACATTCTGTTTTTTGTATTTTCTACAGTTACGAATACATAATAATAATTAAAATTGAAATAATTAAAAACGTTCCACACTATTCCCCGTGCTTGGCTATGCACAATTTGTCCTTTTTTGGTCACGCTTATGCGATCACAAAACGACGCCATCTTGGACTGAC
Source organism: Thereuonema tuberculata (assembly GCA_023159025.1). Taxonomy (NCBI): domain Eukaryota; kingdom Metazoa; phylum Arthropoda; class Chilopoda; order Scutigeromorpha; family Scutigeridae; genus Thereuonema; species Thereuonema tuberculata. The sequence continues at coordinate 38,182,654 of JAFIDM010009631.1, forward strand.
TGCTCGGAGGTCACGTTGATGACGTCATGACTGGTGACGTTTGTTCCATTCACAATCGATCGCTACGTAATGACTATATATGGCAAACCCTTCTTTTTTGAAAACTACTACAGGCTTTTCGAATCTACATATTTATAAGTATTATGTTGTAACCATATGGTTATCGCCACTGGCGTAGCTTGCGGAATTGATAGGGATTATAAACCTCTCCCCCTATCCGGGAAAGGATAAGACTTTTTGTTGATTTTTTTGTTGAAAGACTACGACCATCGTAACCTCTCACATTCCAAAATCCTGGGTACGCCTATGGTTATCGCGTTACAACTCGTAAACTATCATGCAGTCATGCATGAATATTGACTATAATAGTTACGTTTATTCTAGAACTTTGCCATAAAATTGCGTATCGAGGTGGGAAGGGGGAGGGGGGGGGGCAACAATCCTGGACGGCACTAGAAAGGGGAGGCGCAAAATAGGGTCTTCGCTTTTTTAAAGTACCAATTACTTTTTTTTTTTAGCATTAAAAAACCTTTAAACCCTTGTGAGCATTATGTTGATCATTTGCTCCAGGTGTGAAAAATAGCTGTGCCACTATTACCATACATCATTTGTAGCCTATATAAATATATGCATAAAGAAAACTTAAGTGATAGTTTTTCAAATGCTTATATCTCTTTGCAAAATTTAAAACGATTTCACCAGTGGTATCCAAAATCAATTCTTCATCATATTATTCCTAGAATGAAGCACGAAGACGTTTGTAAGTACTCTTGATTTCATCTTTCAATAAATGGATGTATGTATGATTGCTTCCATTTAACTCACAGTCAGTCGTGTTTTAGTTACTTATATTTTTTTTATTATTATTGTTTCCCAAGAGGGAAACAAAAAATATTTCGGGCTAAAGAAAAAAAATACAGACTTCATCCTTGTAAATCTCAACTGGAGTGACGTAATGCACCATCTCTTACTTCTACAAGAAATTCAGAAAAAAGGTTCTAAATATCACCCATTTTCCCCTTATAACAATATATTGTCACCTAACGTGATATCTGAAGCCGAACTACACATATGGGGAGGCTGAATATCAGGGACCGGTGTTGCCATATGAGTTACGAAATAATGTTGTTAAGATGGTCCCACAAGCATATCTATTCCAGTATGATGAGTGTTAAATAAAATGAGAAACAGTAGCTGAGCCTAAATTTTAAAAAATGAAGAACTGAAACTATTTGTTTCGATTTTATATCACATTTGTAGAAATATTTCTTTATATTCCAGCTCCATAAATTTTAAAGTTCAAGCAGAGATAGATTAGGAGCTTAAAAACTATTGAGCAAACGACTGTCATCCAGCCCATTAAATTAAATACTAATCCGATTATAATGGCACCACTACTCCGCCGGGATTTTATTCGGTGTCCCGACGCGACGGCCCAATTCTTCCCTTCGTGCAAGTTCGAGAAGTCCAAACGCCCTTCCACACTAAATTGCCCTAATTTTTATTATATTTTTTTCACGACATGGGGATCGTTTCCTTTTAATAATAATAATACTAATACAAATGCCTCATTGAGTAGCCATTCTTAATCTTTTGCAACATCTCAGTTTCAGCAAATTTATAACAAAATTTTACATTATTAATTTGTAATTTCTATTCTTTTGTTTTTTCTTTCCGATCAGCTTATGATTTCAATAATATTCACATTCGAGAATGATTGATGTTGTTTCTGGAAACGATGAAATTTCCAATTTTCCTTGTTTTAAAGACCAGGGGTGATCAATCTTTTTGTTACAAAGATCCTTTTTTTTTCTTCCAAAATTTCAACAAATCCAAAGTAACAAGAACCATCAGCCAACCAAAAAAAAAATAAATTACATAAACACGCATGATCTAATAAAAATAAAAAATAAAAAAATATGATATTGGAAGCCTCCGATTACCGACCCTACTTTAGACATTATGCTAAATACAATTACAGAATATACTAATGTAACAACTTAGTACTACAACATAGACTGTTTTGGTCTACAAGTTCTTTTGATGTGTTTAGAAATTGGCGGATTTATGGAAAACAGACAACAAAATTGAGAGAAAAAGATTAATTTTGATTCAGAAATGCCTAAATATCCATTTAATTCGAGTTCACATTATTTTAAAACATAAATATATATTTATTAGGTGTATTCCAAAGTTGTTGGATTTTTTTTTTCATGTTGTCGCTTTATTTTCACGATATATAAAATACAATTCAATCAAAACATTTGCCCTCGGTTTCTATGACCTTCTGTCCTCTCCCTTGTAAGTTTCAGATTTCTTTGAAATAAAAAAAAAGATAACAATTTGGAGACAATTTCCGTATCTCAGTCACATCTGGAAAGCGCTGTCCAGCTGAACAGTTCTGCATCGACCAGAATAAATGATAACGCGAAGTAAAGTAAATATGCCGCATCCTGGAGAACTTCCCAGCTGAAAGTAGGTTCGCTGAATGATAAGTGCAGTTTGTGGCCTAGTGTTGTCTTGCAGCAAAAATCATATAATCATCTCATCCTCACGATAATATTATAATCTTCTGAAAAAAATATAAAGTACAGAAATAAAATCACTCCTTCATCTTAGAAAACCTCATATCTATATTTCAGCCCAATGACGGGTCTTCTTCAGGATAAAACTTAATACAGGAAAATAAAGAGAAAAGAGAAACATCTCCCTTTCTCTTTCAAAACATGATCGAATAATTACAAAAAC
>JAFIDM010009631.1:38185801-38247817 GCA_023159025.1 Thereuonema tuberculata
GGACACTCCCAATAACGGACAACATTCTACAGAAAATGAACGATCTTGTGTTGTTTTTCAAAAGCAATAGAATCAGGCAATAGTAATATGTAGCGTTCCAGAGGAAATTTTGAAATTAGGGATCACGAACTCCAACGAAAACTCCAAACACATCAAAGTTCGGAAAACGGAGACAAGTGCGATCGACTCTGTTGTCTTCGATTGGTTTTGCGCTGCACGAGCAAAAAACATCCCATTAGTGGGCCATTATTGCAAGAAAAGGCGTTCGAAGATTACTTTAGTTAATAAAATTAATTTCTAATTATTATTAGTATTATTATTTAATTAAATAATTAATTATTTTCTAATCCGTTTGTCTTACTTAAAATAATGACAAAATTAATACTGTAATTAATTTTGTCATTATTTTAGGTAAGACAAATGGATTAGCATTCATTTAAAAAGGAAAATAGTAAACAGTTTGCAATTGTTCATATTCTATCATAGGGCAATGATAATTGTAGAAATTTAAGATTGTACGTAATTTTTCATTAAATAACATGCTATAAGCTAAAAAATGAAAAAAAGATAGTCCTCCCCAATAGCGGACACCTCCCAATAACGGACGAAACTTCCGGTCCCGTGACTGTCCGTTATTCGGAGGTTTCACTGTATATATACTAGCTGAATCCGGCATGCGTTGCAATGCCACTCAAAGAAAGAAAGGGCATGGTGTCGGCCAGGGGTACGATACTTTGGTCCTTGTGTCGTCTTCCACCCACCCAAGTGTGGTGTCCCTGCCCCCTCCCCCCCATGAGAGCGAATTTTTCACTTTTTGTATTAGACTTGGGGGGCCCGAGAAGGGGCCCTAAATATACGGTCCCGGTGTCGGTCGGGGGTAGACACTTATGCCCTTGTGTCGCCTTCCCCCCACCCTGGTGGTGTCCCTGCCCCCATAGGGGATCTGATTTTTTCATTTTTTATAATTGACTGTGGGCCCGAGCAGGGGCCCTAAATATAAAGGCCCGGTGTCGGTCGGGGGTGGGACTCTTAGGTAGCCGTGTCGCCTTCCTCCTTGCAAATGTGGTGTCCCTGCCTCCCATAGGAGAGCGAATTTTTTACTTTTTTAGTAGACTTGGGGGCCCGAGAAGAGGCTCTAAATATAAGGCCCTAATGTTCTACTAATACAGAAAGCTTCGCGGGCGTGTCCACAATAACTCCGCAAAGTTTCATCGGAATCTGATGAATGGTATAGGAACGCATACGGGATATATGAATGGTTTTAGTTCTCATTGTCACCATCACGTGCATATTTGGCTATTTCACCCCTTTTCAACCCCTGGGGGGGGGGTCCTGGTTCTAAGATAGCCTATCTTTTGCGCAGGGTCCTAAAGAGTAATTCTGCAGTCTGGTCCAGGTAGATCAAAGGGCCTAGGAGTGTATAAAGGACAAAGAAAGAAAGAAACATTCATTTATATATACATATATACTGTCCGGCCACTTTATTAGGTACACCCCTGCAGTGCGCATGAATGTCTGGACCCATCGTGTCTCACAACAACTCTCCAAGCCGGTGGGGGCAGTGTCATGGTGTGGAGGATGTTTTCCTGGCGCACGTTGGGTCCATTGATACCTTTGGAGGCACGTCAGGATCCTAGAGCCTACCTAAACATCGTAGCTGACCAAGTGCAACCTTACATATTAACAATTTATCCTCATGCAGATGGCTACTTCCAGCAGGATAATGCGCCGGTGCACAAAGCCCGCATCACTATGGGATGGTTTGAGGAACATGACGATGACTTTTCCTTGCTGCAGTGGCCCGCTCAGTCCCCGGTTCTCAACCCGATTAAAAATTTGTGGGATGAGTTGGAACGGGTTGTTCGCTCCAGCCTACACCTCCATTAAATCTTCAGGAACTGCGTGACACACTCATGTCTGCATGGTACACAATACCGCAACAACGTTTTCAACATCTTGTGGAATCCATGCCTCGACGAATTCAGGCTATTTTGAGGGCTAAAGGAGGATCAACACGCTACTAGGTAGGTGTACCTAATAAAGTGGACGGACAGTGTATGTTCGATTTCGTCGTCCAAATAAGTCAATTGATGACCATAACGCTCGGCAGTGACCTTTTCTCCTAGTTGAAGGACATCATAAAACAGCACACCCTTCATGTCCCACCAGATGCATAGAAGGACCTTATTTTTTTTTTTTGCATGGATGTCGGTCTTTAGCAAAATTACCGGTTTTTACAACGTAGAATCCAATATTTGCAAATATTGTGAATCACATCTTCACCAAGAACAGAGCAAATTGATTCTGATTCTTTAGCGGTGTTTTTCTCTTGTTGGAACTCGTTCCGAATGCATTATTGAATATACAGCTTTCATCGTGTTCACTATTGTTTCCTGAGGTTCTGTTTATGAATTAAATCATGACATATGACATTTCCAAGACTTCGATACCACCCCTTCGAAAACACAAAATGGCGGGAATTTATTTGAATTTTAAACGATTGTATTAGAGTGCTGAAAAAATACCCACTAAAATTTTTGCATACACCTAACATGTCATTATAGTTTCTATTGTTTCGTTGAGACTTTAAAAATAGGCTGAAATTGTGTGGCTTACAACTACAAAGCCAACGCGACAGGTATGTGAACGCTATGACATTTGCAACCAAAATCTCAATTAACGACCTTCACCTTTGAAGGGAAAAGGGGTATCTCCGAAATTACGATACCATGGCTCGGTTAAGATATGAATTGGTTTGTTTGCTTGTTTGTTTCATTCAAAACAAACGTCAAAAAGAGAAAATTTTTTAACTATTACAGAATCTTTATTATTAAAATCTTTTATTTCTCTGTCTGTCTGTGTGTCTGTCCGGCGCAATTTTCTTTGAGAATGGATAACAGAAATAATTTTTACAATGAAACATCCGCGACAGGAACCGAACCTGCAACCTTCTGATCCGAAGTCAGATGCCTTATCCATTAGGCCATACGGACTACAACTCTTTTCATATGGTTTTTTGACTTATATCTCCTTTCCTTTCCCCCATCAATAAGGAATGTATTCAATCTTTTTTTTGAATCTCAAGATTGTTTATTTATTTCACATCAGTCAGTTTATTTGTAATTCGAAACTGACAATTAGAACGATAATTGCCGAAACGTTGCAATATTTTAAATACTCTTACTTAACCAAATTCTATGTGATATTGAAAAATAAGTGCGTGTACACTGCAGATGTCTTGGGCCCGGTAGCCGAGTGGGTAAGGGCGCTTGGCTGCGGGTTGGAGGTGGCGGGTTTGGTTCCCGGCCTCGGCGGAGGGCGGGAATTTTTCCACGCTTCTTTCTCCTCCAAACGGGTCCTAGGGTCTACCCAGCCCTCTGTAGAATGGGTACCGGGTTTCTTTCCCGGGAGTTAAGGCGGGCGGGCGTCGGGCTGACCTCCCGACCTCAATCTAGTCCCGTTGGTCACGAAACGTTGGGAGGCTTACCTCCCGCGCTCCCGTGGGCGTGCATGGCCTGTTTATGGGATTGCTTAATTTTTTACACGGCAGATGTTGAAATAAAGAAAACAGAGTCAAGAAAGAAAGAAGCACTATTTCTAATAGGAAGAATACAGAAAAATCCCTATTTGTAATTCAAAAACCATCACTATTTCTAACTCAAAAACCACTGAACAGTATCAATAGGAATAAAAACAAAAGATAGTCAAGAAAGAAAGAAGCACTATTTCTATTAGGTAGAATACTGCTCAGAAGTTAGACGTCTTAGCCATTAGACCACGAGGACTACATTCTAATCTCCATAAAAAATAAAAATATGATTTACACACTGGTTCTAAAAGCAGTCGTGGATTGAGAGAATATAGACATCAAAAATTAAATTAAAAAAAAGAAAAACTTTAAAAAAATGTTAGTTTTAGTTTCCTTGATGTAATTTGTGTGTATGTTTTTTTTTTTTTTTTTAATAAATAAAAAGTTGTTTTCCGTTACATAAGCGAGGCTTCCGGAGCTAAGCGACGGGTAGCCGACTAGTTATTATTAAAATGCGATATTGCGTGTATAATTGTCGTAACCCCCTCAGGGAAGACTCCCAGTGAACGTGAGACGATGATCCTTCACTATCAAGTTAGTTGAAGGGCCCCAGTTCAGAATAGAGACCCTAATTGACATTCTTTCCAATTTCGAATTGGGTGAAGCATCCCTCACAAGCTCCTAGAACTTTGCCACAAATCTGCGGAATATCGGAAGCGGTTGGAGAAGACGGGTTCAGTCCTCGGCCGATGTCGAGGATTTTTCCACGCTAAATTCCCCTCCAAACGAATCCTAGGGTCCACCAAGACCTCTATAAAATGGGTACAGGTGGGCGAGCGTTAGGCTGACCACCGACCTCATCTCAGTCCAGGGTCATGAAATGTTGTTAGCCTTACCTCCAGCACCCCCTTGGACCATCTTTACCCCACACTGAAATTACTACTGAAATATTATTTCGTGATTTGTTGCTGCCTTTGTTAGCAGGCACATGATAAAACCTGAACATAAAGGAGATGGAAGGTTAATTACGAACAGTAATTTTTCTGATTCTATCCTATTAAAACTTCTAGTAACAATCTTAATAAAGCAATTTATTATTTCATCATCCATTATAGTGTAGTACATAATCTGGAATATTAAATTGATTTTCTTAATTTTATTTTCATCTTTTTTGAGGTCTAATAATTAATAATCCAAAGACTATTTATATTTATGCTGGGTTCCATTTTTATTTATTTATTTATTTATTTATTTATTGTAATTCATACTACATAAAATTACCTGTATAGTCATTCTCTTTAACAATAGATACAATAATAAACCCAAGAAAATCTTTTTCAGGAAGGGATCACTACGAAAGAAAATTAATACCACTTTTTACATTTTTAAATCTTATCTGAAAAACAGAAGGAAAAAAAAAAACAAACAAACTAAAAATGGTAATTTTTGAGATGGCAAAATTGCCAAACAAAGTAAAATGTTGTATCAAGGAAAATCAAGAAAAAATTGTAAGATACAATTTAAGAAGTGTTTGAAAATTCTGCTATTCAAATACGTCTGTATTCCTACAAAAATCCAAATAAAAATACCATTCAACTGTTTGAAAAAATATCGAAATAAGAAAAATTGCCTATTGTGAAATCTTAAAAATTACCGTATTAAGTTACATTAGCCTGGAATAGCCTAAGAGAGAGCTTCATCAGTCGTCCTATTTATTCATCAGATCTCGTTTCAAGCTTTCTTTTTTCCTTTTTTTTTCTTGAAATGAAAATGCCTTGGAAAGAGAAAAGATTTCATGACGTCACAACCGTTCGAGGAAAATTGCTAAAGATTATACGGAGCTTCTTGCCCGGGGTCTTTGCTTTGTAAAAAGGAATAAGACATTTAATTTGTATTTATAAATATTTGTTAATAATTCAAGACATTAAATTACTAAAATTATATATGGAAAAACCTCGCTAAAACTATAAATGTATAGTGAAATCTAGTTACGAGTATAGGGGAACATTCAACCTTTTTTTTTTAATACGACTGACAAAGCACAAAAAGTATTGTGTAAAGTATAAAAACGTTAATTATACATAAGCAGGTCATAAAATAGTTTCAATTGCAAGAGAAACATTTGAAAGAATCATTGTCTAAAATAAAAATTAAAAAATCACAAGCTAATCTTCCGAAGCATCAAATTCGAGAAAAATTATAATTCAAGGAATTTTGAAGGGGACAAGGCTTAATAGGGGAATAGAATTTTCTAAAGAAATTTTCTCTTAGTAGATTTTGGCTTGACATTTTATATTCTATAAGCATCATGTATGTGCATTACAGGAGACTATAGTCGTCGCGGCGAATGTTGAATCCGGAAACACATTGTCATTGAGTAATTTCTCCAGTATCAATGCCATAAGCTCCTCAGGAAATATCAATCTCAATTATCAAAAATAGGAAATATCAAAAATCTCACATACATCTTCTTGAAATCGACGAGCAACGTTAAGAATACTTTCCCTACTTGACTTTTGAGAACTTTTCCTCGTCGAAATGTTGAATGTGAAGCAGCGACCGCCATTTTCTCTTCTATTTGAATGTGACCGACCGGCCAGGAAAGGAAAATCTATAATCTGCATTGCATTCTGGGAGTTTCAACTCTGGCCGCATTGATTATAATTGTTTTAATTTAAGTTTAAAGATCAATACATTTTGAATGAGCTTACATTAAAAAACAATACTCAAGCATTATGAAAGGATGAGAAAGTAAATACCACAATCGTTTTATCTTCAAAAAGATTTTATTGTTTTAGGCGTAAATACAAATTAGCATTTATTTCGAAATTGATTTATAGAAGAAGGAGTATTTCACCATAAGGATTTTTTTTTTTTTAATGATTAGATGAATTTAAGTTTAATTTTGAGAATTGTTAATTCTGATGAATTCTCACTCCTTTTCTAACTCTTGGAGGTGAAATTCCAAATTGCCTGAATTTTGAACATCAATTTCGTGGTTCCTTTCCAGCAAAGTCAAATTTCATTTTCTAGGTCGTCAGAAAGTACACCGAATAGGAGACAAATATAATCCAAAGACTCAAAAAAAAAAAAGGTAACAAAGTGAGACACAAAGCTAAAAGAAGGAATTCGCACCCTGAGATGTCACTGGGAGTCCCAGTCTCTTCCCGGTGACAGCTCAGGGTGCGAATTCTTTCTTTTAGCTTTTTTTTTAATTTTCAGGCACATTAAATTTCTTTTTATAATCGAAAGACTATTTATATTTATGCTGGGTTCCTTTTTTATTTATTTATTTATTTATTTATTTATTTATTTATTTATTGTAATTCATTCTATATAAAATTACCTGTATATTCATTCTCTTTAACAATAGATACAATAATGAACCCAAGAAAATCTTTTTAATTACTATTACTCAATAGATCTTTCTTTTTTTTTTGCTGGTAACCCTTTTTTATTTCTGATCAAACTTCAGAGTTTTTTGTGTTGTAAAAAATGAAACAGATTATTGAAAAACGGAAAACATATTTGAATAATCCTAATTTTTATTCTCGTATGAGAATCTGGTAAACCACAGATCTACCAACAGGTTTGGTTTAATCTGTTCTTAATTAATATTTTTTTTTAAATCAGCATCGGAGAAAACAAGGATCAGAATTAAAAAAATTAAGACATTAGCAAACCAAGGGCGATACTGGAAGGGATTGTAACCCCTCCCCCTTTCAATTGCTTCCGAATTGGACAAAATCTAGGATTAAATTAAAACATTCATGAATACGGTGTGTAGTAGTATCAAATTAAAAAATGGGACCAAAGATAAATAGAAATATATTTACAAAATTCATGTTCGTGACATGTACATGTTGCGAGGTATCTTATACAAACCTCTTCTTCAGACTATAAGTAAGAAAACAAATTAGGCTTTTCAAATTTGGATTACAAATATTCTTAATATTATAACAATACTTAAGTATCAATGTATTAATATTAGTCAATTTATTGCTTAAAATAATAGATAAAAGTAATAAATTTTTGATTTTTGGCTGTTTTTTTATGGTTATAAAGTGCATTACTTTGCTTCTAACTCTCCCCCAATCCGGAAAGGGACAAGCCATTTTTTTTTTGGGGGGGGGGGGGGATCAAGCGGCCACGACTATCACAACCATTCCCATTCCTAGGTACATCTATGATTTAGGATGCAGTTTTATATCGAAATAAATGTCCGTCTACCTGTGATCACAATATCTTAAAAACTGCATATCTTAGCAAGCTGAAATTTTAGTTAGCTGTTGTTATAAGGAACATTCCCATCGATTTTGGCATATATCCGAATGACAAGTGAAGGATTAAACACTCCATCAGTTATCGTCTGTCTGTGATCAAGATCACTCAAAATCTATTTGTCTTACAAAGCTGAAATTTTTATATAAGGTTCAGGTGCTTATAAAAAAGATCTCTGTTGATTTTGGTAAAAATAGGACTATTTGGTAAGGAGCCATAAGGAAAAAAAAAAACCGTCAACATAAGTGAATGAACACGTTTTTAATGTGCTCATATCATGCAGTCATTCGAAAGTTGGCACACCCAAAGTTCACTTGTTCTACTAATAAATCCATAGTTTTATAATAAATCTCTTATTACCGATAAATAAATCGATGGGAATCCTCAAAATATTCACTGAACCCATTGCATTAGTTTCTAATATGCATTTTACGGCAGATTCACTATATAGGAAACAAAAGAATTTACTGGCTAATTTTATTATCATCATTACAACTGTATTTTGGCGCCATTTCAACTAATCTTAAACTGCCATTGTTAATTAAGAAATGTTGATCTCTTTAACACCAGCATAATCTCCACTCCAAGTAGAAAAGATCTTGTCTTTCAAATATTAATCAGAATTTTATAATTTTCTTCATCAGTTGATTTGTCAATTAAAATTCAATTAATCTTTCTTAACCTTTCAGACAATACTTTGTAATTAATTTTTAAGGTCATTCAAAAAGTTGCTGAGTATTCTAAGTGGAAAATCGGAGAAATGACCATTACTCATAGTTTCCTGAGACCAATACCTTATAAGGTAAACATTACATGATTCATTGAACTAACAGTCGCCTCGTCTGTCTCCAATTATTTTTTTTCCTTTTTATCCTATTAATGAATAATAGATTTACATTCACTTTTTTGTTGTCACTAAATTCCAGAGCAGTTAATTGCATTCTAGAATACAAGTAGTTTTTTTTCCAGTGTTTTTTTTTTTAGAAATTTGTTTGAAAAAAAATGAAAACACACTTTATTAAATAATTTTAAAGCTCACTTATAACTACAGTTCGTATTTTCAGTACACGTCATGTCTTTAAATTGATTTAAGTAACGCAGTTATTGTATCAAAATAGTATTTATTGTGTACATAAGTGCATACTTTTACCTTCTTCAGTTCTTGAGTTTTATAACATATTTTTTCAAATAAGAGTATATTTAGGAAGATTCCATGTAAAGTATTTACATCAGTGGTTCTCGAACGGGATGAGTTAAGTCCTTTTGTTGTTATTGTTTTTACGTTTATTTGGACAATGTGAGAAGGTTGTGACTTATTTTTTTGTTGGATGGTGATTTTTTAAAAAAAATATTTTAGATCAAAGTTTTGAATTTTATTAAGTCATAAATGCATAATATAAGATTTATAAGATCATATCGAAATAATTGAGCCCTCCTCTTAAATACAATACATTTCGGTTCTTATAACTGATTGTGTGATGTTTTCAAGTGCAGAATTATCAATTTTTGCCTTTAATGGCAATTTATGTACTTCATGTCGGTATAACGGTCATTCACGTATAGTTTCAGTTATCTTTTAATTCCTAATATCTGTTGCAGTTAAACTTTAATGTATTTAAGAAATAATATGATGTTAAGTAAAAGGTAATACACTCTGACAACAACAAAACAAAACGAAGCACTCGTAAGGAATCATCCAATTGAGATGCCAATTGATCTTTATAATGTACATAAATAGGAAAGAAAATCATTACAACTCAAGAGCAGTTGGGCCATTTATTCGAATGGAACAAGTCAATACATTGTAGAGATTATCCGGCGTGGCATCTCTCTGCATACAGTCCATGGATAGTGTCCTGAGATAAAGCATGCCAGATAGTATCCAATTGTTGGGCAAGTTCGACGACGTTCGAGATGAACGTCTCTTCATGGCCCCAACATGTTCGATTGGGAATCGGGATGGTCATTGAAGGGTGTCAGCATTAATGAGGCAGTCCTAGGAGAACTGTGCCATGTGTGGCCGGGCATTATCCTGTTGAAATATTGGTCTGGGGATGCTGCGACAGGAAAGGCAACACAACAAGTCGTAGAATGTCGTGGATATACCGTTGAGCCGTGAGGATGGTACGAGTATTACCAAGGGTGTCCGGCTGTCAGGAAATGGCTCCCCAGAAAGTCACTTCCGGTGTGCGAGGTGTATGCCTTTCCACAGAAAACCAGGATCCGTGTGTTGACCGGACCGTCTCCAGATACGTATGTGCTGGTTTTCGGCGGCCAGTGCAAACCATGACTCATCACTGAAGACAATACGACTTCTCTGGACACTTTCCCACGAGTCATTTTGATCGAGTCAGCATCACTGCTACCGGTACCGTTGATGCTCCGCGGAGTGGCCTTCTCAAATGTATTTCTCATGCAGTAAGTCGTTTGGCAACTGTCCGAATGGTCACTTCTGTACTTGCAGAATCCACAACATGGTCAGGGAAGCTGTATTGCAGCACTGCTCCGTCCCAAGTGCCAGGCAATACGGCTTAACTCAAAAACAAGAGCATTAAATTCGGGCAATTCAAAATGTTCATTAGTCCGAAGCGCTTGTAAGTCCAAGAGCCGTAATTCGTGGTCTTTGACTGTATTTTGATTATTTCGAAAAAAAAAATACTTAAGTTTACAGTTAATAAATTAATTAAATACCGTAAGTGATAAGATATTTTAATGGCAAATAGATATTGTGTTGTCAAATGGATATTGTTTGAATAAATTTTATCAATAACATTATGGCGCTTCAGGGAATTCCTTTCTCCTTCGACTTAAGAGGACCGGCTCAAATTTCCCATATGTAGTTATTACAAATTAAGTAATTTAAAAGTGTGAAATTAATTTTAAAAATGAAAAAGAAAATGATCAAAATTGTTGTTATTTCAAATGAGTAGATTAAGGGAAGAAAAATGCTAATACCTGAAATTACAGTATATTCGAGAATCCGACATAATACGGAAAGTTCTATTTCTAAATCAAATAGAAAAGTAAAAAGATTAAAATAAGTTACCTTCTTCAAAATTATATATTTAATAATTCAAAATAAATTTCAAGAGAAATACTTAAAATAGAAAATAAATTAAACATAATTAAACTAAACTATATTTAAGATTATGACGTGTTTAATTATCAATGTATTTAATTAGATGTATGTAGTGATTTTCCAATATCTTTGAGATTTCTTCTAAGCACTGAATGGCAATTTTAGGGATAACAGTTGTTGCTTACAAGCTGCTCCGATTCATAATTATGTATTTCGTTTGAATCTCTTATGGTATTTCAGATTTCTATGAAACAAGGTGGAATTCTAAAATGTAAATTCTAGCTGCGTTCCCCTTTTCAAGACTATTCAGAGGAATGATTATATAATGAAATTTATGTGTTTTGAAAACAAAGTTCAATGACGTCACGAATCCATTCTTCATTTGCTCATCACAGTCTCCGCAAATAATAGGTTTTGATAAGAAATTAGTCTCACTTTAAGAAACAGAATTGTACCTTAAAGAAGGGAAGTTAAAAAGAGGTTTGAAAAAAAGGATAAAAACTTTTAATTGACATCCCTTCTTTAAGGTGCAGTTCTGATATTTAATATTTCTAATTTTTTGCACGTAAATCATTTTTATTTAGCCTCACTTTGTTTAGAACATAGAGACTAATATGATTTTAAATAAGTGTATATTGCTATAAACTGCAGAAAATTTGCCGAAGTTTTGAAGACAACAAAGTTTTGAAAACAATATTACAAATTGCAGATTTAAGCATTAAGATAGTCGAAAGTTTGATTATTTTTTTTTTTATTTATTTTACTAGCAAACCTGTGATCGCATGATTTTGAATTCTGAGATAATTTTCTCATCACCTGCTACCGCGACCGCTTTCTCACAATCCGCGAACACGTCTCGGAGACCTCAAGTTTGATCGTAAGTCATGTGACTTTCCGTTGACCCACGTAGATAAAAATGAAAATATAAGCATCCTCAATACTGTACCTAATATTCTGTGTATTTCTGTGTCTTGGTTTCGGAGGAGGTAGGGCCAGAAAAAAATAAATTTTTCTTTTATATATATAGATTTGCAAGCAGGTTTTTTTTATCATAAGTTAATTCAACGGAAAAATTAAAAGATCTAACAACACATTTGGAGGATCAGAACATGATTTGCATCTTGGTTTCGTGATTTCCTAACAAGGGACTTGTAAGGGATTTTTAAATAATCACTGTTGCTCTCTTCCTTCTATCACATATTCTCACTTATTTTCCTGTTGGCACATCGCTGTTTTAGTTGTGAATTGATGTATCTTTGTTTTTCTTTTCTTCTGTTGCATTCAACTGACGTTAAGCTAAACTATTTGCATATTGTACGTCACTAATGCAAATGAGGTTTGCACTCACAATCTAGTCTTTGTTCTACATGCAGTCCCAAAATGAACTAAAACATACGACGCTTGATTTCCTTAATCTATCAAAAAAAAGAAAGAAAATCCAGAGACTATGAAAATATATGATAGTTGTTGTTGTTCTTTTGGTTTTTTAATCAACTCACAAGTCAGTGAACGAAAATACAATAAAACAATCGTTGTTATGTATGGACTTTGGCTCAGCGCCTGCGATCAAAGAAAGAAAAACATTTCCTTATTTGACTAATCAGATTTTACTATTGATTAATATTCATCGAAGAAGGAGCCAAAATAAACTTTAAGTGAGGCAAACACAACTGCCCTTCTTTTCAAAGTCTTTGCCAAGTAGACTGTAACAGTACTAAGGAATTTAACAAGAACATTATGGTCGAGGCGCCATCTTTGAAATACATATGAATAGATACAACAATATCTTGACTTAGATCGCTTTGCTCTTTGGACATTTTCAAATATAATCATATTTCAAATTTCGTATGTTTCCTCTTTCGTCCGTTTTCCTCTACGCGCCACACGTAGTCATTCAGTTCGTTTAGCATTGAATAGAAGTTGTTCGTTGTGCATCGTTTTTTGAAATTGTCCGCATTGAATCTCTTATATTTGTGTTGATTCATAAATTATTAATACTGAATTTATTTCTGTGATTACTAGGCCTATAAACAATTCATAATTATTTTCGTAATTTTAACACATATGTAAATAGTTTTTTGTATTTACTTTTATAAAAATACTAATTTTTGTGCTTTAATAGATTCATAATAGGTCCTAAGTGTGGTGATACTAAGCTAAAAGAATATTTTGTTTATTTATATTTGTTTATTTAGGTTTCGTACGCATTCGCATATGTTACATAGTTAGTTATCTACGTTTTTCGCCGGTCAGAATAAATAAAATCATAATAAATAATAAAAATCATAACAATTTCTGTTCTTAAGCTCCTCATTTATGAGCCTAAATTGTATAAAAAAGTAACGGTAGCATTTAATAACATCCATTTATCGGTAAGATTTCAAGTTTTCTACAGTAAATATCGTTATTAAAGGATTTATCGGCAATATATTTAGCTCCTAATTCCTTTGCTCCTAATTCCTTGCCTTTTGATTCAATGCCTATCATAATCATAGTGATCTTGTATTTGGTACCAAATAATGACTTTATTAAAGCTTTAGCTCCAAGGACAAACAGTCTTTCAGTTTCCTTGATTATGGCTGCTTTTCTTCGCAATTTTTGTCATCAGATGGTGTGCCTTAGTAAAATCTATAAGCCCCCCCCCCCTCCCATCTGAAGAAGAAATGTTCAATTCTTTTAAAAGAATTCTTTCTTAAATTTTTTTAAAGAAATGCTAAATTCTTCAATGATTATATTAGATTTTTCTTTTTTTTTTCTTTTAGAGTTTCGAATGGTGAACCAGATTGTAGAAAGATTTAGTGAATTACATAAATCAGTGCTACAATAATAATAATAATAAAAAATCAGCATAACTGAAATTTGGCATTCCCAATTAAAGTGCAGTAATACCTTGTATAGCGAGGTTAATTGGTTCAGAAAAACTCGCGCGCTGTGGTAAGCAGCGCTGATCAAAACGTTATTATAAAGGATTATATTGTAATGTGTTACCGACGATCAATTATTGACCCCCAGATATGACAAGAAATGAAAAATATCATGTACCTACCTGTGATCCAGAATTTCTTTGTTTACAAGTCACTTTTGTCCTACTCCATGTTCTTTTATTTTCATTTTAATAACAGTTCACACCGATGATTCGTTCATACTTTTATCACGTGTTATTTTTGCAAATGATGCACCATCTTCGTGAAGCTTTTTAATTTCAAGTTTTAACCATTTACGTTTGTATGGTCTTGTTGTTAGTTAGGAATTTAATAACTTGTAAATATAAGCTGCGAGACAGAGTAGACACAACAGCGACACTCAAAATTCCAATACCACGATATCTGCAAAAAAAATACATTTCGCTTTGTTTAATAGCTTCTTTTCTTCTTTTCAGTTGCTCTTTGAACTATTTGATTTTATTTCTTCTTAATCTGTGGTAGCTTTCAAACGGTAGCCTTTGTTTTCTATTTTAACAGTTTCTGTTTTGCCATTGAACAACTGCTTTATTTTTTCCCTTTTTTATTTCTGATCAATTGGTTTTCGAATCTTATCACAGGATATTCGACAGCTGATTTACACATCATCTATATTTTGTTTCTTTATAATATGATTACATATAAACAGTTTGCTGACTATGGTACTATTATTCATGCTGTCGTTGAAATCAAATCAACAATAACATGAATAACAGTACATAAAACAGCCAATAAAACTGACAATTATTTTAATATAATGGCTGTGGGAACTTCGAAGTGGACGGAACAAGGGACTGAATTGCCCCAGTACTCTATGAGAGAACGGTAGATAAGTTTCATCTCATTATTAAACAATAAAAGTTAAAGTATCCCACTACAGACTTATGTGGCCCTTGGCGTTTCGTAACTATAAACTATACATAACATTACTTAAAATACAAATTTGGATTGATACATTTAGGAGTTCAGACATCATCCCAGAATCACGGTATAATGCATTGTTATAATTAAATAACTAATTAATAATTATAAATATTAACATTAATTAAGTTAATATTCGATTAAAGTTAAGATTAAATTTAATAATACATTACGTTAGGTATCCTACTGTGGCCTATTGAGACGCTGGAGGTAAGGCTCCAATGTTTCAGTAACCAGGACTGATATGAGGTCGGCTGGCCAGCCCAACGCTCGCCCGCTTGTACTCCCGGAAAAGAAACCAGGTTCCATTCTACAGAGACTGGGTAGATCCTAGGACCCGCTTGCAGGAGAATGGGAGCATGGAAAAATCACTACCCTCCGCCAAGGTCGGGAATCGAACCCGTTACCTCCAACCCCCAGCGAAGCGCCCTTACCACTCGGCTACCGGGCCCTCTTAATATAATTAACATTTATTAATTTGTGAATAATTATAATTATTATTTAATTACTGCAAGGATATTTCTCCCCATCCTCCCACTCATCAAGAAGTCCCGACACCCCTCCCTCCTGTAAAAATGTCTGTGGTCGCTCATGACAACTCCTTCCTGAACTGACAACGGGAAGATGGACAAACATACGTACTTCTACTTGCATCCTTAAATTTTTAACCCTTAATTCTCTCCGCTGCATATTAAAAACCTTAAATTAAAATTAACACCATGAGGATAAAAACAATTAAGCCTTTTAATGGGGAAATAGGTATTAACAAAACTGTTTTCATAAAAACTCAATTTATTTTTCTGTGTGCAAGTGTTCTTTTAAAAATTAAGAGAAAATTTTTACTTTTTCAATTGAATAGGAGATCTTGAGAAATGGATAATCTTATTCAATTCGAGAAGAACTGTGGCAAGATATTGTTTTTACAACGTGAATAAGAGGCATAGACACTGTTAACACATCTGTCTTTATTTACAATAACAGAGGTTTATATACAGTTACAACGGATTCCTAGCTTGCCCGCCAATTTCATCCAGGTTCGTCTATGTGGGAGGGCCAATCAGAGAAGGATTTAACGAGCTAATCAGAGGAGATACCAATTTCAGGAACGGGTGCCAGTCCTAGGATGCTTAGCCAATCCCTTAATCCCTTGTCATTGAGTCTTGCATCAATATGTGGATCATGACAGTTAGCAATTTGGAACCTAACAAATCTCACATTGACGATTTTATGTGATTTCAGTAAGAGTCACTGATTCGTTTTACTGTAATGTAAATAAATAAATAAATAAATAAATAAATAAATAAATAAATAAAAACCTTTGAATGAATTGACACATTTGCCAATCATTTTTCTCTATCACATAATACAAAATTTTAATTAAGATATCGGCACAGTATAAAAAATAAATAAATAAATAAATAAATAAATAAATAAATAAATTCTTGATTTTTATCTACTATTTGCTTCCTAAACCACTGTTTTTATTCTATGAAAAAGATGTAGTGTGTTAGACAAGAGAAAAGCAAAACGCGGTTATACAGTAGTAGTAATAATAATTAAGGATACAAATTGGGGGGAAAAAGTCAGTATTTATTTTTTTGTCAAAAATACTTAAATTATTTGGTTAGAAAGTTTCAGCTCTCTAAGGGAAGTCTGATTATTTACCCCCAAAGCCGACCGATCTTTGCTGTCAAGGTCTAAGATCCTTGAAACGAAAGAGATTGTATTATATTGTACCATAAGACCCATGGATGTATCCTACTAATACTGTGATGAACAACAGACAGTCGGAAGTCGACAAAGGATGCATCTTGGAATTTAAACTCAGACGCATATCAGCCAAATTATTGGGTCACCGCTTACATGACTCGGCTATGCCTGAATGACAAAGGGAGTGAGTTCCATCTATTTTGATTTGAGTAGTACTTTTGCGGTTAGGTTTATTACTGCATATTATATTAATAAATTGCAGTTTCCTACTTGAATTAAACTTTAGTTTGAAATACATTTTTTTTATATAATTTACATATTCAAAATTTAAGTAAGCGCATTTTTTTAAAAAAACGAAATGTTCATGTTGAATGTTTTATGCTATAACAAAAAATAAATAAAAATGTAATATTAAAATGTAAATATAAATGACATGAATAGTAAATAATTCAGGGAAAAACCTATAATGTTTCAGAACATTCCATATCTGAAGAAGATGTATCTATATATAGATCTTCATTTTCTAGTTAATGGAGTTTAAACAAAAAAAAATCAATCTTTCTACAAATGCATAGGCTACGTCCAGGGGGATAATTTGTTCGTCAAGCTCACTCTCACTGCAGTTCGAATCCAATAATAAGCTTGATTATTTAAAAAATACTGAACAGAAATTTAAAAAGTAATCGCATCATAATGTAAAATTTACTCATAAATTAGTATTTTCGTAAGTACATTATTTCTCTATATGATTTCCCTCTGCAAATTTCTTATCAATAAATTAGGAATTTTTCACATCTTCTCCTGATTTACTGCGACGTCCGGCATTACAAGAATTGCAGAGGGAAAACGTCTAGAGAATTAGTTAAGAATCGAAGCGCCGTAGTGAAGTTTAGCAACTTTTAAGTACATCATAGATACAGTAGAAATATAAACAACTGCTTTTTGCAAAACAGATCTCCCTATCCTGGTCAATTGCTAGAAAACTGGGAAGTTAATGCTTTAACTTCATCATTTTGTATACCAAATAAAATAAAATTAAAAAATAACTGAAAAAAAAAAAAGTATTTTATGCCACCATTCCCCATTTCGTGGTGCATTGAAGGGAGGAGGAATTACTTTTATGGCGTCGTTTTGTTTTTTGGTTGGACAGTTTGATTTTTTTTTTTTGGTTGATTGGTTTTTATATTCGATAAAAATATAATTTCGGAAGGTGGCTCGTTAGTCAAAATAGGTTATGAATTACTGATTAATACCGTAACCTTAGGCACTGAAATATTGGAGGAAAGCAAAAAAATTGTAAAAATAAAAGAGATGATGTTATTTCCAATGTATTTAGGCATTATGTAAACTGTATTAAATCTAGAATAAGGTAAACAATAAAAGAGGCACATTTAGCGACGTCCAAGTAGGGGGTTTTAGTGTTTCGACACGAAAAAACAAAAACAATTAACCGACTTTTTTGTTAAAAAGTAAGAAAATAAAGTAAAATAAAATAAAATAATTGTTTATAATGTATGTACTGCCATTTTAATGTAAATAAAACATGTTAAAAGCATTTTTGGCTTGATTTTCGTCCTTTTTTGTCCTATCTCTGATTGTCCGCGGAATTCGCTTATCCATGGTTGCCGCGCCCCCCAATTCCGCGGATAATCGGGAGTTTACTGTAATTGATTTTTACTTTCTTCCATTCTTTATCATTTATTTCTCTATATGTTTGCATGTATGTGGGTGTATGTGTGATCTTTTCTTGAGAATATTGAGGTCATGTGCATTCTACTGTATATGGTGGAATGTAGATCTAAGTAAAAACATGAGGGCTTTTTTTTTCCTTTCAGAACAGTGGAAACCAGGGACAGGTGGTTGCCAGAATTTTTGGCCCAAATACGGTCAGAAGAATTAGATAGATAAATTCTGAATTTAAATAATACTTCGGGTAATAATATGTTACACGAGGTAATAATGTGTCACACGAAGTATTCCACGTTTAATATTATTGTTGTATAAAATTCATATTCGTGTTTTATTGTTTTAGTTGGGGAAAATATTAAGTTGGTTTCTTTTCCCACTTTGTTTATATGTTTTATGAAAAACCTGAAGAAGAAAGTCGATGAGACCTTTGAAATATTGTTGATTACAGAGAAGCTTGTGAAGAGAAGTTTATGATGTTTTATGATATAATAGATTTGTATGTACTTAACAATTATATTAAAGTTATAATTCCAAACTATTAATATTCTGTGGAAACTTCTGCTTTAATATTGTAACTCTTCACTTAAAAAGACAAAAATATGTCTTAATATTAACTTTAAAAAAATAGACGAAATTTAAAAAATAAACGTCTCATAATAAAAAAAAATTGGATACATAAATTCCACCATTAAAAAATATCAAAAAAGAAACAGCAATTCAAATACAAAACACAGACCAAATCTTTTCTCGCCTCTTTTCCGGAATTAGTATACACAGATTTCCGAAACAATACTACAGATACTTTTCACGAAAAAAACAAATCCCTAAATATGACGTACAGTCCGTTTCTGAATGGCAGAGCTACCAATCCGGGACGATTCTACTCCTCAAAGGGGTGATACGCTGAGATGGGCACTTTCCTAAGAAATTCTTTTGGACATTTAACAGAGGAGCATTTTTGCAATAGTATTAATTCTTTCCATAATTCTTTCCCGAAAAGCGCAAATAGAACCCAGCTACTAGTAAACTAACACTGATAAAACGTAAACATCCCATCTTCCTCGCCCCTATTTGGAAGAAATCGCAGGAGACCTGACGCATGCGCAAAAGCGCTGAAGGCTCTCGTAAACGAAAACGGACTGTAAATAAGTTCTTATTTGGCTAAATATTGTCAAAAAAAAAAAAAAAAAAAGAAAGAAAGATAAACATCTATAAACACAATAAAAACCGTGTTATTTTAATCAGAATAACTGGAATAAAAATAGAAATATTGTAAGATCAGGAATTTTTTTTTGAAAATCAAGGGTAATAATGTCAGAGAACAAGACAGTGTTTGTGTATATTCTGTTAACCTAAAAAACGTTATTTCTAAATATTTTGAAATGCTTCGCTTCACTGATGAAACCTAACACAGAGAAATCTATTTGTTTCTAGACACTCAACATTCGTATTACTCTGAACAAATGACATTTGTCATTTCCAGGACAACTATGAATTGCTTTGAAGACCAATGTTCATCCTCCTTCCTTTCCCGGGCAACGCTGGATACGTTGCTAGGGATTAACAGTTTCGGCTTCTAATAATGGACAATCAAAAAGAGGAAATGGGTTCAATGAAAACAAAACATTATCATCCAATCAGAAAGATGCTGTGGGCGTAGGGATTCCGCCTACCCCATCCCCATTCAAATCCTTTATCAAAGCCTAACTAAGCTATTAGAAAGACCTTATAGTAATTTTTATTATTATATTCAATTAGAAGAATAATTTCAAGTGAAAACATAAAACATTATTATGATCTTGATAGATCGTCTACTACCATACAGACCAGCATTTACAAGTCAAAATGACCACTGAATTTAAATGAAACAGCTAACGCTCTAAATTAAATATTGACTTCCCATATGATAATTTATATTTATATTGTAAAACTAAACTAAACATTATTACTTTAAATGTTACAACTGAAAGGAAATTAATTATAAAAGCTAAATCTCTATTAAAAAAAAAACCCAATTTGGTCTCTTCTTTCCGAAAATCAATTAACCAGGGGCGTATAGAGGGGGGAGAGGTTTAGGTCACCCGCCCCCCCCCCGAAATAATGAACGTATGTCCTCCCAACGTTTTTTTTGGTTGAACAGATAGGTTTCCATGGGGTGTCTACTTAAATATATTAATCTTGGGCCCCCCCGAAAATATATTCTATATACGCCACTGCAATTAACACTGCGTACATCAATGAATGAATGACTATGGAAATACCAATCTACAATCTTTGTTATTTCTGATTATTATCCTAATATTAAAATGTTTCAGACTTAGAAAATGGGAAGCTGAAAATCTAGCTGTAATAGCGTAAGAAATAATTAATAATTTGCCTAAAAATCAAAATTTTGAAGGAAAAATGTCGATTTTTTTTTTATAATAACCACCACATTTTCTTTCTGATTAAGAGTTAACATTCGATGTTACTATATAGATCCTTTTTTGGAGGGTCAGTTGCTCGGAATAAACAACATGAGAAACTTATCCGAGAAACTAACAACGGAAGTTGTTAGCTCTGCGCTCACCTTGATGTGATTGATATTTATACATCTCCCGAAGAAGGCCCGAGGCACCGGACCGAAATATCGAGATAATATCTCCTCCCGGAGTGAGGAAATCCCTCAAAAAAAGGATTTATACAGTATCATGTCTCACTCCTCCTTCAGGACCAAACTATATAATTTATAATTGTATTTTTCATGTTAACATTTGGGTGTTACTCTTTTCCTATTAGATTTTTATGGACAGAAAATATGAGTTCCTAATATATAATATTAGTAATTACGCTAAAGCCTGTTCACATTAGAGAAATATCCATGGTAAATGCAAGAAGTAATTTATGCCTAAGTTATTATAAATTTTAATTTCGTGTGGAAGTACGTCATTTAATCTATTTCGATTTTGGACGAATTTGATAAGATGTCATCTGTGGTAACTAAGATATCTTTGCCAGGAAACAGGTAATCAAGTGCAACAAGCTAACTAATGGGAAAATCAGCAAAAGAGGATGACGTATCCTTTGTCAATCCAACCAGGGCGCAACCAGGATTTTGCTGAAGGTTGGTGAGAGACGACTTGTACACAGCAATGAAATCATTGCAAGATTTCCTCCCTAACCTACGTAACACCAAGTAATTGCAGAACGTAATGCTGGAACTATTCCACCCCTTAGCAATTGTTACCCTTAAAACTGATCTACCTCAACCAAAAATATAATCAGATTAAACAATATGACCAAACACTAATATGATTTCAGTTACTGAAGGGCAAAATAACTGGGTTATTTAGTTTACTTAAAATTAGTTAGTTTACTTAAGTTAAACTAGTTTACACTTAGTTTACTTAAAATTCCTGCAAACTGATCTATATAAATCATTTTAATTTGTTGTAAATAATAACTATTAAACTCTGAAATATGAAATTGAATAAAAAAAAAAAATTAACTCGATGTATTATTGTTTGAGTTATCGTGCCCAAAAAGTTCAAGTATTCTAGAAATTACCTTAAAATTAAGATGTACTGTACATAATTGAAAAAAAAAAAGGAAGAAGAAAGATCTAATAAATTTAAATTTTCAACATGAAATTTCACGTATTTTTAAACATTACTGTATTAGTTATCGTGCCAACAAAATTCTACCTCAGATTGACGGAACCACCTAAACTATGACACCACTCGACAAATAGCCTAAAGCAGTTCAAGGAACCTCAAAACGCAGTTCTGTTGAAACCGATAAATGGAAATCAATATTTTACACGGTTATTATACTTTCTCATACAGAAATATGGAGAAGGTAAAACTAAGGTGACCTCTTTCTCCACTACCCACTGCTATCAGATCTGGAACATGAAAGTGGTGAATATTAAAGAATTCTATTACTGATTTCTCATTTTTTTATATAATTTCTTGATTTTTAATTCATCTGAATTTATTTTAATTCCTTCACAATTTTTTGCAAGAATTTTTCAGAACTGTCTTACAGATATGCTAACATTTTCCATTGATTAAATACTTTAAAATAGAAAGGAATGGAAAAGTATACTGGCATTCTAAATAAATAAATAAATAAATAAATATTAAAAAAAATAATTGAAATTTAATTTTCTATTTTTAAATTATTTAAAATTTTATATTTTTATATTTAATAGTTATATTTTTAATAGTTATTACAATGCAATTTAATGTTATTAATATAATAATAATGATACTATAAAATCGTATTTCATAGTTAACAGTAAGTAGTAAAATAGTTAATATTTAAAAATATAAAAAAATCCAAAGGGAAAGGAAATTGTTCCCCGTTACTGTGGGCACTCATTTTTTAGGAGAATATCTGACTCCATGTAAGGAAGATTTAGAGTAAAATTTTGGGTAATCTTTCCTTTTAACGCTGTAAGAGAATATATATTAATCATGCAGATGATATCGAGTCATAGAAAATTTTTATTGTTATTCTCACAATTGTTTATTTATTTTCAATAATAATCATATCCAGGCTACCCACATCAAATTCAGGGCCAAATGCAGTAACGCCCCCCTCTCCCCTTCCAAGTTAGGTCAAAATCATAGATTCTTAGCCACAAATATCGCGAGAACAACACACGATTTCATGTTTCTCCTCTTTAAATATGCCACAGTTATTACCATTATTTTTAGAGTAAATTAATTTAACACTAACATCTAATTTTTCCAGCTCTACCCAGCTCTGAATGAAGTTTAGAAAAAAATTCGCTCTCTGCAAACATTGTAATGCAGAATAGCTCTATGCAGACAGTTAAAGTAGAAAAATAATTTATTTAAAAAGTAGACTTAATAATAAAAAAAGTCTAGAAGTGATAGGCTAATTAATAAAGATATATATTTTTTGATTATGACCTCAGCCCGGGGCCCCTTGACTGCCGGGCTCCGGTGCTGAAGAACCAATTAAACCCCCTAGTGGGGCCCTGATCATATCGACATAAGATTTCAACGGAAAACAAGGTTTTCAAATCTTCTAAACACGTTTTTTTCTCTTTTTCGAGTGCATTGTGTGTCAATCTGGGTGGATGTTTGTTACTCTTCTTTAAAAATCTTGAGGAGACAATAATGCACAAATGCAAATCAAATTTCAAAGTTATCTGGTTTATTAGATAATTTTAAGAATTACCTTACTTATTGAAAATTAGATCCTACAGTAGTAATAATTATATGTTCCGTAATTACTTAAAATTAGCAGAGTAAGGAACAATTCTTGCAGTAGTTGCATTGCTGTTGTTTTTTTAAGTTGTTATCGACATTTATTTGTTTTTAAATCTGATTTTTTGCAATTAACTTTGGCTGAAAAGAGAATTTTATCGTCAGTGTTGGTTCATTTTTATACCAGTTTTTAAAGTTTAAATATATCACAAAGAAGAAAAAATGAAGTACCAATTGTAAACAACTTCATGTTTTCTAAGCAGATAAACTGATAACATGACATTTAATCGATAAAATTAAAAGTAATCTTACATCTAATGTTGATGTAAGCGTAAATCTTTTATTATTATTATTATTATTATTATAATAATATAAAGCAGTAATAAAATCTTAATAAAAAGCAGAACCCTATTTTAAAGAGATGTGTCTTCCTTATAGGTCTTGTTATTCAACTTCGGGTTGTACGAGGGTAATAATAATTGGTTAACAATTCTAGTTAATCCAATGAGAATCCAGTTTTTAATTTAGAAAAATGACGATATTTTTAATAAAAATAATTAATATCAGATTCCTTTTAAAATAGCTAATCAAGATGTCTTTTGACCTACTCGGTTGGACAAAAAAAAAAAAAAAAAAATCAATAAAAAGCATAAACTTTTATAATAAATATATTTATTAAGTTTTCCGAATTTCACCAATGCTGCGGAATTTTTTTGAAGGACGAGCGCTCCTCCTCCGCACTGCTCTCAAATTCTTTCTCCGCTCCGGTTGAATCTTTTGCTATTCTTTGTAGCGTTATTTAATGCTATTTAATTGGGGAGAAAAAAAGAATGAATCAAAACTTATTATTAATCTTATTAATTTTACAATCAAGAGCAAAAGTTTATTTTTATTATAATTAAGTATTCAAAAAGACCTTTTGTTTTATTTGAAACTTTCTGTTTGGATAACGGAGATTTAAAAATAAAATTAAAAAAGAAAAGTTTTGGAAGAATCGATCAAGAAGCCTTAGAGTAATACAAAAAGACGAGCAATTGCATCTGTGACGTCATTATGAACGGCCCGAACGGCCGCCTCGAAACCTGAAGGAGATCGAACATTCCAATCGATCACAAGACTCCTGATTAGAATTTTTAATCAGCTTTTTAAAAATCTCTGTTATCACATCTATTTATATATTTTTATTCTTTTGTAACCTAATGAAATTCCTAACTTTTCTTCTTTGCATGGAAATACTTTAATGAAAGTCAGTGAATGATAGCGACGCACTTCCTGGATACCATTGACGTCATAAAAAAACATGGAAGATTTGGAGTTGTAGAGCTGTCGACTTCACAAGCGAGTCTTGGTCGTTCTAAACGATGCAGCGATTTGAGATTGATCAGTAATTAAGTGCAAGTGAAGGTATGTGGCTTCATATTTCTATTTAATTATAGCTTGTGTGTTGGTATGCTCTCTTTTATTCAGGTAAATTCTGATCGTTCACTTCTGCAGTCGCATGCTCACCGAGTGGAGATTGTTTTCAAATTAGAACTTAAATGAAATCCGACTACTCCGGGAGAAATTTTGAAAAATTAACACGAGTCATTTCAAATTATCAATTGCTTTTTAGAGGTGAATTAATTCTTGATTATGCTTCATCCAGTCTGAAATCGCGCTGCATTGCATTTTTTTTTTTTGGCATTATAATTCGAATGCAATACATTAAGACAAAATCTAGTCAAAATTATTCTAAAATTATTATATTTTGAAATAATTTTGTAGTTAACGTCTGTAAAGTGATTCTAGACTGCTGTCACTTTTAGTAAGTTCTTTTTAAAAACAAAACAAAATACGAGATTCAGTCAACTTAGCTGTCGCCGCAGTCGAATTAATTTTTATCTTCAGTTCAATATTTATGAAATTTTGAATTTTAATTACGGCGATTACTAAATAAAGGAAAGATAAAGTTAAGGAAATATTGAGATTATTTTTTTTT
Organism: Thereuonema tuberculata; assembly: GCA_023159025.1. Lineage (NCBI taxonomy): Eukaryota > Metazoa > Arthropoda > Chilopoda > Scutigeromorpha > Scutigeridae > Thereuonema > Thereuonema tuberculata. The sequence continues at coordinate 38,211,168 of JAFIDM010009631.1, forward strand.
TGGTGGAAACTTCATTGGGGAACTTGTTTTTGACACGTGTTTCGATGTCATAATGCAGTCTTTCTTTATATATAAAATTTCTACAATGAATTGCTATTTTATTTTAAAAATTATATTAATTCATATTAATTGTTGTTATTGTATTTTAGGTCAGTATGATTGTATACTAAAAATTAAGGTGTTCTCTTTTCTTTCCTACACAAATCTCTATTTAAAAACTGACTTGAATTTTAATATTTTCATAAAATTTTCTGAATAAAAAGTCACCCACTTGTTAAAATAATGTACCTAATTCATAGAAATCCGTTTTTTATTATATTGTTTTACTTATTTACTTTCGATGCTTTTATGTCTACTGATTTAGTGTTTTTAAACTTATTTATTTATTTATTCTTTTATCTGAAAGTTCATGTGCATAGTCTATGAGGATAATGATTTTAAATTTTTGTTTTTATTTGAATACAGAATATGATTATTTTTGAATTTAAAAAAATAAAATAATGGAAACATACAAATCAATAAATGTGCCTAGTTACCATGTTTTCAAAATATATTCATGCATGAAAGGGTTATGAAGCAGATAAAGCTACCATTAAAGCAAAAGCAAATCAATTATCCATAAGCTCAATAAGCCGCTTTGGTGATTAGATTATTTGTTTTAATGCAGATATTTTACTTGTTTTATACAGAAATAAGGAAGTTTTGGAGATATGTGATATATATATATATAATCATATTTTCCATTAATTTGAAGACTTTTACACTATCATTTTTTATTAATTTTTGTACGGTTAATGTAATTATTATTATTATTATTATTATTATTATTATTATTATGTTTGTATGTTTCAAACCTTGGGTTTCCCCAGTAAAAACAATATGGCGGGTAAAGGACCAAAGCACATATTGCCAAGTGTAAAGACGTGTGCAAGAATGATTAGGGATATGTGGTTGTGTCCATAAATTTCCTAACTATGCGTGTTGTGTTGAGTACTACAGTCTTTTGCAGTTGTGCATAAGTGTTTTTGTGAAGTCCTAGTGTGCTGAGACTGTGGTGCAAAGTGTTAGGTACCAGACCAGTGGCGGACAGGACGATGGGTACAACACATACTCGGTCCTGCCTCCACTGCTTCTGGATCTCGTGTACTAGGTCGGTGTATTTATTGATCTTGTCTGCGTGAGTTTTCTGCATGTTCTTGGTGATAGGCACTGCAATATCAATGAGATAGGTCTGTTTGTTGACCTTATCAACAAGTGTTATGTCAGGTCTGTTGTGATGTATGGTTTTGCCTGTGTGAATTATTATTATTATTATTATTATTATTATTATTATTCTGAACTCTGTTGAATTTGAAGATCCTTTATTTGAATTCTTGATTATTCCGAAACAATACAGAACTAATTGAATAAGAAATATTAATTACATGAAACTTTATAATTGCCATGTTTAATTATAATAATAATATGAAAATATATAAAGTTTCTTAGTGAAAGCCTAATATCTAATTTCTCTATTAATATCTGCTGTATATTACCGAAATATTTAGTCTTGGTCTACCATTAGAAATGTAGAGTAGATGTTCCACTAGCATAAGATTCACATAAATTCTGCATCACCAATGCAAACATAAAATGAACCTCCTGATTTGACTTAAAAATATCACTGTAGCGAGATATAAAGTTAGAACAGACAAGAGTAGCTTATATTAAAATGCTTATTCATAAGAAAGCCTGCTGCTTCCTTACAGATGCTTTGATACACTTCACTCCCTTGTTAAGGCTTGGGTGCTCCTACATTTCTGCTTTCCCAGCAAGAACAAAATTCACTGACTGCATTTTTGACAAAAGAACAGTAATTTTTCTCATCACAGAAAATAGGATAGTTCTATAGATACAACACTTGTGTCCTACAAACTAATATTGAAAGAATTTAAAGAAATAAATGAATATAGGTTATATACTGGATATATGACAATGGACATATAATGAATATATGGTATAGCATCTATACAGGGTGATTCTAAAAGGTGGGTCAAAAATTGAGCCGTAGGTTTTACTCATGAAAACAAACAAAAAAGTTCCAATAAACATGGGTCCGGAAATGAATAGTTTTCGAGAAGCACGTATTGAATCATTATTCAATGTAGGTGTGTTTGTTTCTTGTTTTGTTTGTTGGCACAGTATGATGCGAGAAAATGTATTAACAATATTCATAAAATGAAACACAAATAAGCAAAATAGGGAAAGAAAGATTTAATAAACGGTGTTGAATAAAACACGTCAATAAATTAGAGAATGTGAATGAAGTTAAATACGGCAGCAGCAACAATTAATTTTTTTTAATCTTATAACAATACGATATTTACTGCAAACTACGTTTTGCGCGAAAACTATTCATTTCTGGATCCACTTTAGGCCCTTGGGGTCGCGGGAGGTAAGGCTCCCGGCGTATCATGACCAGCGGTACTAAGTTGAGGTCGGGTGGTCAGCCCGACGCCATTCTTCCTTTGACCCCCGAAAAAAAAACCAATACTCACTTTAGAAAGGAATTTGGTGGATCTAAGACCCTTCTGGAGGAGATTTCAGCATAGAAAAATCCCCGACCTCCGTCGAGGTTCGAACCCGGCTCCTCCAGGCCGCAGTGAAGCGCATTACCACTTGGCTACCCTATAATGGATATAAAGAAAGTTGAAATAAAACTAAAGTTAAAATGAAGTTGATTAAAAAATTGAAAATTTATAAAGGTGAAATATAGTATGTATGTTTACTGTGGCATATTTTTTCTTTTGAACGACAAAATGTAACCACAGTTTCTCTTCGTAGTAAAATTGTACAAAAGGTTATTATTAGATTGGCAGCAATTTGGTGAGAGTAATGAATCCCAACAATTTACAGTAATTACGGTAATAGGCTGTTTCTTTGCCATTTAATTTGACCAGTTCTGGAGGCTTAAAAGCTTGAAGAGCGATGTACTAGTAAATAAATAAATAATTTTGTCTATTAAAAAACTGCCATTTATTTTCATGCTGGAAAAAAAAGTAGAAATTACAGTATTAAAAACTTGGAAATTCCAGTAATAGTTGTTTTTTGATAATGCGAAGAGATAGAGAAAAACTGAATTAGTATCATCGATAATGTTAATGGGGGTATTTAAATAGATTTAATGAAGGAAACTAACTGAAGCTTTGCAAAATGATTAGATAAATACCGAAATACGATAGCAGTGATAACAGGTATTTGAAGAAAGCAGTAGCAAAGAAAATGAAAAGACATTTTCTGTAGGAATTTTAAGTTGATAAGTAGGCCTATTATCTAAAAAAAAAAAGAAAAAAAAAACTTCATATCAATTGATGTAATTCGCGGGCCAGTCGGTAGAAAAGGAATTGTAGGATTTCAATGAGATAGTGCTATTTCAATATTACACTCATGGACAAAAAAATTAGCGCACCAAGAAGGAGTCGTCAAAATGAAACGAAAATTTACATACGTAACGACTACTTTGATATAAGTAAATGATTAAAAAATCAAAGAAAAAGGATAATTTATTTCAGAGAAAAAGGCAAAAGAACGGAGGAGTTAATACTCCGTTGGACCCCCTCTAGCGCGAATGCACGATGCAATACGATCGGGCATTGAGTCATACAAGTTCTGTATGATGTCTTGAGACATTTCGTTCCATATTTGCTGTAACCTTGCCTCTAGTTCGTTCAAACTCGTGGGATGCCCAACTCGTCGTCCCAAATGATCCCAGATATGCTCGATTGGAGACAAATCTGGGGATCGGGCAGGCCAAGGAAGGGTAGTAATAGTGCGGAGACAGTCTTGTGAAACCCTTGCTGTATGAGGCCGAGCATTGTCTTGTTGAAAAATGGCTCCTGGGAGCCGTTGCATGAGTGGCAACACATTTGGTTGCAGGATTTCATGAACATACCACATTGCTGGGCTGTCATGGTGCCACGGAACAATACTAGGGGTGACCGTGTATTGTAGGCAATGGCCCCCCATACCATCACACCAGCTGTGGGAGCGGTGTGTCGCTGTACAGCAAAGGCAGGATTGAAGCGTTCACCACGGGCTCTCCACACACGAACACGATTGTCATCACTGCAGAGATTGAATCTGGATTCGTCGCTAAAGACGACCTGGTTCCATTCCGCTGCAGTCCAGTTTCCTCTGCGCGGCAAAACTCCAAACGGAGGCGTCGATGGGTGGGCGTAAAGGGCAGCACACGTAATGGGCGCCGCGATACCAACTGTCCTTCAGCCAGGCGCCTTCGTATGGTTCGAGAAGACACAGCGGCCCCTAGTGAAGGTGCTACCTGTGCCTGGATGGCGGCCGATGAAGCAGTTGGCTGTACGCGTGCATTTCTGACTATGTGGCGGTCTTCTCGACGACTGGTCTGTTGAGGGCGTCCTGAGCCTGGTCTTCGTGTACATGACATCTCTCGGGTCCACTGGTCCCAAAACCTCCTCACAACACAATCAGAGCGGCCTAATTGACGAGCTACTCGCCTAGCTGACCACCCAGCTTCCATCATCCCGACGATTTTCCCTCTCTCAAACTGCGACAACTGCGTATACTGTCTTCGAACACGGCGTAATGGCATGTCTACCTCAGCTCTTCCTTTGTAAATGATTCAGCACACTCAAACAAGCTTTGGTTACCTGTTTTATACTCCACAGAGTACGATGTTCAACGCCCTCTACCGGCTATACGTAATGCGCAATCACGCTGCATTTCTAATCATTTGCATATCTCCCCGACATGTACCTTCATTGCAAGTTTTGTTACGATCCCGCAATTATTTCTTGGTGCGCTAATTTTTTTGTCCATGAGTATATTTTATTAATTGATATAATGGTTTATATTAGTATTTCTCTTATGTATTTCGTAGTGTATAGTTGAAACTACGGGAAGTAATAAAGCGATTATATCGATTGTGAAATAATTAGGTTAGGTATTCCACTGGGGCCCTTTGGGACGCTGGAGGTCAGGCTCCAACGTTTCAGCGACCCGGACTGAGATGAAGTCGGGTGGTCAGCCCAACGCTCGCTTCCCCCCCCCCCCCGGAAAGAAACCAGGTACCTATTCTACAGAGGGCTGGGTAGATCCTAGGACGAGAATGGATGGTGGAATATCCCTGTCCTCCGCCGAGGCCGGGGATCGACCCCGCACCTCCAACCAAGCTCACTTACCACTTGGCTACCGGGACCACCATGAAATAATACATAGTTAATAATCCTTTATGCAAGTATGGATAGATGTTTGTGGATATATACAGTAAATCCTCGATTTAACAGACTATTTGAAAGAAAGGGATGTCTGTTACTGCCGAAAGTCAAATGTGTTATAAAAAAATATTATATGAAATTATTTTACAATATATTATAATGTTTAGTTTTATTTATCAGATTGGTAAAATAAACACGCACAAAGTAATTAAATAAAGAAAAATATAAAAAAAAATTCAGAATACTTATTCCATTTTATAGATATTTATGTTAATCTGATTAATCTCCGGAGCCTAGTGTGCTACTGCATAGCTTGATTAGAAAATGCTGATTTCACGGTGGGAACTATATTTTAAAATTTATTTTACTGCTACGAATATATGAAAAATATTCAATTTCTTAATTTAAGCTTATTTTTATAATTTATTTCTTTACCTTGATATCTTTACCTAGGGACAAAAGCCTCTTAATTGGAGACATTTTTTGTTCATATTAAAAATACAGGATTTTTTTTTTTTTTTTAACTAAATAACACAGTTTAATATTTTAAAATTGGGACTGCACATATTGTAAAGTTTTCTTTTTTCGATTTTCGTAATTATTTAATTTAAATTAGGGGTTTCCCCCATATTGTAAAATTTATTCCTTTTGTTTGTTAAATCGAGGGTCATATAAACAATTAAATTTACGAATAATAAAGTTAGAAATCTTAATATGATCATCTACGTAACGTTAAGAGGTGGTTATACATACTTATATGTAGATACGATAGTTAGGGAGACGAAGGGGATCAGGATCAAACACGGAGCCTACCCTACTCGAAAAGTCAATAATCAAAATTCCAATAGTTTTATAGGATTTCCAATGTGATCCTTTCCAATATTTCGAAAACAAAGTTGTGTGTTTTGTATTTAATAAAGCACGAATATGTTATTTAAAAAAGTGTTTTTTCACAGTATACAATGATAATAAGAAAATATACATAAAAGCTGACAGTCATAACTGGAGCAAGTTAATCCTTCTTGTTCAATATGGTGCCAACTTTTTGCCTACATCCGGTGGTTTTGTCTTTTATAGGTGATCCCATAAGGACCATTTGATCTTTATCCTTCAACCTTATAAATAAATAAATAAATCTTAAAAAACAAACAAAACCAGTTTGTTCATCCAAACGATTTTTCCAGTTTGCGTAGTAGTAATAACGACTTCAACCAATCAATTAGACTAAATCCGTCAAATGGATTCGGATCGTATGACAAAGTTTTTTTTTCTCACTCTTATGTATAGAATAGATAAAATGTATTGAAATTTGAGACTTGTTTTGGATTTGAAATGAAACCTTAAGTTGACAGTCAGCCAAAACGAGAGCAATTGAAAAATAGAAACATTTGATAAAAGTGTGATGATTACCACTTTCTAACAATCGGTTGTGATATGCGGAAATGCTGTTTTTTGGTTTATTAAGTTTTTTTATAGGTCATCGAAGATATTTATAAATTTCAATAATACTTAGTTTTTTAGTTTGAAATTGGAAACAGATTAAATCACGAAAGTAAATAAAAACATATTGAGACGTAATGATTTTGTTGCATCTGTGTTTCAGTGGTGTTATTGTACTCTGGGAACTGCGCATAGCAAGGAGAAACCATTCTCTTTAGCTGAACTGACAATTTAATTCGCAGGTCAAAACCTAAGAAAGATTATTTAAATATTCTTAATATGTATTTATTTTAGGAAATGTGGTCTACTTTGTTACATGGGATCGATCTCTTGTAGTAGATTTTCGTAGTTTACGTAGGACGTTGTGTAGGCCCTGTTTGCTGTGAAGAGATGTATCTTGAGTTCTTCAGAAGCATCATTAGGACCCAATTATTTAAAACTGTCATTGCATGTTTATCTCCTAACTTAATGATGGCTTGCAGTAGTTGGAAAGTAGGCTTTTCCTGAAGCCATATACTAAGTCTTGGATTGGTTAATCATTGGGTCCCATTTTCTTGCTAGCCTATTCCAAGGCTAGCTTCTTTCAATGCCCGTGGAGATCTAGCAATCAGGTCCAAGTCATCGGCATATGCCAGTAGTTATACTGATTTACAGAAGGTTGTGCCTGTAATCCGAATATTTGTATCTCTTATCACTTTTTTCAAGAGCAACATTAAATAATACTAATCTCCATATCGTAGTCCATTGTTAATATAAAGAGAGAATAAAGGCTTTGAATAACCTTCCTGTATCCTCACATAACTTCCCCAGTCGAACGTTGTCGCTTTCATCATTCCGATGAGTTTTCCCGGTATCCCTACTTCTTGCCCTGTAGCAAATAATTGCTCTATTAATACTATCATATGGGGCCCGGTAGGTGATGTAAAGTAATACTAAATTCAACTGTTCTTTCCAGGATTTGGTACAGGATGAAGATTTGATTTCCCTGGGCGAAAGCCACATTGGTATGATCATCTCCCTTTTTGAACAAAGGGAAATAAATGATTAAAGTTTACATTAAAAAGTACTTTATATCCAAAAGTGTGATGCCACGATAGTTTCGGCATTTCATTCTCTTTTTTTTGTAGATTGTAACTTCATTCCATGAAAAAAATTGGATTTTTTTTTTATCAATCCAGGCCAATTTTATGATTTCATAATGAGTTTGTTCCAGTTTTTCTCCTCCATATTTAAATAACACAGCGGGAGGATTATCTATTTGGGCGCCTTTTATTTTTAGTTATTTATGACTTTCCGATCTCCTCAATTGTTGGGTGATCTTGTTCATCATATGGTACTATTTGCCAGTGTTCATTCACAGCAGGAGAGGGCATTGTCTCTGCTTCTGTTTCACCAAAATGATCCCACCATCTTCCGATTATCTGTCTATCATCATCAACAATGGCTTCCTAGATGCATTTACTGCGTCATTCTGTCTATTCATAATTTCTGTATTTCTTACTCCTAACTTCTTCCATTTACGATGGTCTTTTTCCTCCTGCTTCCTTTTCTCTTGATATTCCTATGTAGATCTCTTAGTGCAACTTCTTTGTAACATTTTAGTGTAAGTATTATTCTTCTCTTTAGTGATTTCCACATTCTGCATTCAAACCACACATTTCTCCTAATAGGTCCTTCGATGCATGTTGTTGCTCTGGCCTTGGATTTTAATTAGTGCCCATCTCTGGTTAATATTATTTTTATATTTGCCTTTCTAAGTATTTGAAGTATTTGCCTTTCTAAGGCCTCTGTAACCTTAGGTCTAAGTAGTTTGCAATCTTAGGATCTCTTAAGGCAAATATACAGTATGTTTTCCCTGGAGCCCTAGTTGCTCTCTGGACATTTGATGTTCGTGCCCTAATAAGTGATAGAACAAGATAGGTCATCTGAAATTACTACCTTGATAAGTTTTTACATTAAAAAGTTTTGTTTTGTGTTTTTGATCAATCAAAATATGATCAGTTGTTGCCGTCTGGTGATAGCCAGATACCCTAATGGTTATCTTGTGAGAACCTACGACCATATCCCTGAAGCTGCAAAAAAAGATGTCTTCTTTTATTTTCATTAATAATTTCATGTTTGCTTATGTCCTTCAATTGTTGGCCAAAATGCGTTTTTGTTGCCGGATTTTTCAAAATCGCTTATCACTAATTTGCTATCATTCAAATTGGAGAGTCATCATATACTTTATAAGAGCTTCGTAAAAATCCTCTTGAGCTTCTTCATCGCTTTCCACTATAGGTGCATGCCCATTAATTAAGCTGTAATTAAAGAATCTGCCTCTTATTTTTAGTGTTGCTAACTTATAATTTATGGGATTAAAATGTAGCTTAAGTTTTTTTATGATAGGATATAATTCCTTCTTTTTTTTCCAGTCCTCCGCATTTCTGGGAGGGCTATCACAGCATCTTTTGTGATTAATAAACTGTTCTAACAGTATTTTCAAAGCTTCTTGGCAATGTAAGGATACTACATTCCTGGTACCAATATGAACGTATGCTTTTTTTTTTGTAATTTTCTTTGTTTTTCTTTGTCCATTGCTAAGTGGTTCCATTACCAAGCTCTATCTTCTTGAGGTTTGTATTTCACAGAGTGATATTGTTAGCATCACGCGTCACTTCCAACCTGAAGTACCGTCCTCCGTAGTTACGTTCCCCGGTGACAGGTTGGCCCGCCTAAATCTCCGGACATTGTGCACCCATTTTAGTCACCTTGTACAACACGCATGAGTTCCATTGGCCTATTCTCGTCCCCCGGTCACTTCACGGGAGAATTCAAATACAATACTTCAGAGTTTCAAAAATCAATTAACCAATCACGTTTAGTCAATATGGCGTCTTCTCTTTCTATTATGTTTCAACTGATAAAGATACTGATAAACGTTGAGGCCTTTCATTTAATTTATGCGGCCATTTAATTCAGTTTTGGTCGGCGTGAATACTGATACATGAATTAGCTATATCACTTTTATAGTATTTTTTTAAAGACTTCTCTTCTCTACAAGAGAGTTCGTATTGCTTACATCGGAACAAAGAATGAACTGAGAGCGAATGGGTGTATTAAGACATTGTATTTTGGCCTCCATAACTGTTTCTCTGTTATCAACAATTACCTAATAAGTGATTGCTGGTTTTCCATGAGTGTGACAGACGTCCTGTTTCTTGTTCTTTCTCCTTTGCACTTTTCTCTTCTCTCTTCCTCGCATCCCGTGAGACAGAGCGAGATCTCACAAAGGCGGACATTTGACATTCCTGCATTACAATTTAAAGTCAGGCATAAAAGCCCGGAACTCCAATCCCATCCAATCTAAAAAATAAGACAAAAGTTTTTCTGCAAACCACCAAATAGAAACGCTTATCTACACCGTTATCGTAGAAACAAAAGCAAAATAAAAAAGAATGAACTCTTATAAAATACAAAGAGTTTATTACACTAATTTTGTTAGCTTTCAATTTTTATATCATTTTTCCTTTTGTTTTGTCCCCACATATTTTCCTGTGGTTTTTCCTACTCAGTAAATGACACACAACCATTTAAATTCTTTATTTAGTTCAGACGTAAGTGCTTCTTTTAAGAAAAAAAAAATCTTGCAGTAAATATTTTTTTGTTGGTTGTTTGGGATTGGAACCCAGTGTGTACTTTCTGTACAATCTCGAAACAATTTTTCGGCGATCTTGTGTGTGTGTGTTTTTTTCTTATTAATGTAAATCCTTAAATATTTGCATAATTAAGATCATATTTGTAGCAAAAAAATCAAGAAAAAAACCCAACATACAAATCGTTTAATCGTTGAAGTGGCCTATTAAATGGAGTGACTATCCAATTTAATATCTCAAGAAACATTCTGTTCTGCATTTTTTTTCCATTTATTTTTTTTCTGTACTTACGTTTTTTCTGATCAAAAATGCTTGCTTTATTTATTTATTTTTTTTTTTTAATTCTCTTAAGTTCATTTTTTAATTTTGTTTTTTGAGGTCGACTTTCCCTTCTCCCGTGGGATTAAAAAAAAATCAAATGAACCTGATTGGTTTTAAGCAAGTGGTAGATAAACTGTTTGATCTGCCATTTATGCTAAAAGAAGGTTGCTATTTTCTAACCCCATGCTTTCTTCAGCTGTTTCTTTTTTTCTGTAGGGAATTAAATTCAAGAAACTTATTTGCAAATAAATTCTTTTTTTATTTTTATAATTACAAAGTAAAGAATATTTTTAATACATGGAATAAACACTGTTTGTTTGCTATTCAACCTTCGTATAACTGTTCAAATATAATAAATTAAAACTTTAAAAGTCATTTATTTTATGAAGAATGTATTTCTTGATTGTTTAGAAATTTGAGAGAGAAGAAAAAAACTGGAAAGAACTTAAAACATACTTTCCTTAAAATATAATTTCTTATTTTTTTTTGTTGATTTTTAAGTCGGGAAAAGCCTAATTTATATTCACATTTCAGTATCTGTTGAAAACAGACATTGTCAAATTTTCTATTTTTTGAAAAAAAAAAAAAACTGTGTTATTTACTTAAATTGTCAAAATCGAATTAATCTTAATCACGCGCAATAGAGTAGCTGAAAGGATTTATTCGCATTGTTTAAGAAATTGATATAAATCTACTGTTTAGTTTCCAATCCTTTTCTAGGCGAATTTTTGCCGCCTTTCATGCCTTGTCTTCTTCAAGACACACGTGGAAAAGATTTCAAGTATAAAAGTTATAAATCGTCCCTTGACCTCGAATATACAGACCACGTTTCAAGAAGATACAAGCGCTTCAATAGCTATTAGGGAGGGGATCGCCAAACTCCCACCCATACTCACGCATTTGTTGAGCCTCGTGGCTAATAAGTAAAAACAGTGAATTTGTTTTAAGATTAAAACTAGAAAGCAGAAATTTTAGGCAAGTTTTAAACTGTTAAAATCAGTGTCATCCTCAGTATTTCCACAAATTTCCTATTTCTTTTGATCGGAGAATACATTTAAATTTTGTTATTTAATGAGGGGAAAAAAAAAGGGAATTTTATTTGTTTACAGCATTTCTGTTTAATATTATTATTATTATTATTATTTACTTGGACTCATTCCTATTCGTAAAGGCTTCATGACTCATTTCACAAAACTTTGCGGAACATGATTGAAAATCAGTGATCTAATCTTTATTCCTTTACGTATCAATATTTGTCTGGTACAATAATTATTATCAGTCAATTGACAATAAAGTAGCATTTCATTTATCAAAAATGTTAGATGCATTGAATCAACTGAATTGCAGTGAATACATTTCGATGAACCTATTGGAGTTGATAAGTTTTTTAAAGTTTAACGTGCAGAGATAGATATAATAAAGTGAAGAAATGCAAGCTGCACGTGAATAAACAAAAGGTTCTCGCACTCTGAGCTACCATCAAGGGTATATCTGGCTGAAGAAGCCTAATAAGGCTGAAACAGCTGTCCCAGATTCCCGACATGATAACTCAGGGTGCGAGAACCTTCTGTTTACTCAGCTGCTGCCTTGTATTTCTTCACTTAACTATTTGAGTTGAGTTGACTTGATTCCAAGTGACGCCATATTGAATTCATCACGTCAGTGATGAATTATTGTCAAGTTATGTCAGTTTTAAGAAGGTGATTTTTAATCTGTTCTTTAGTTCGCAGTAATTATTATTTATAAATAAAGTAATAAGTTCTCTGGATGCTACTGAACCAAAAAAATTTAGACTTTAGATGATCTATTGAAAATCTTTTGTTTCAACCTTTGACTATACTTCATTCCTGGGTTGAAAAAAGAGTATTGGAAGTGTTAGTTTTGCTTCACGTGATCTTTCTCACAGGATGATAAAGGATTAATTCACCTTGCCATGTATTTTTTTTTTAATATTAATAAATTAACTAAACTATTTTATTCCTTATCAGAGCATTTAGTTAGTTCATTTTTTTATCATTTATTTCTTGAATATACCATATTGTTTTTCTAGAAGGGAAACTGCATCCTCATAGAAATGAGTATATCTTAGAAATTCCAATTGATAATCAGTCATTTGTAAACTAAATTATTAGCATTTCCACGGAGATGGGTGAAAAGTGATCACTGAATATAGATGGCCAGGATTTTCCTATATTTTGGTAAAATCAGTTAGAATAAAAAAGGTATCATGAAAGTGCAAAAGATATGAACAGCTATGGAACTTCGATGTTAAACTCTGTAGGAGATAATGTGGCCTCTAACATTTTCAACTTCTTTCTATTAGGATGAAGATTAAAGAAAATGTTAAAATATCAACAATTACACATTTGCTTGACTATATTATTTCCTACGGAATTTTTTTTATTTTTAAATGGGTCTCCAAGACACTTTGCTTGGTTTCTAATCAAAACAAACTAATATCCATTGCCCAAAATAACTTCAGATTTTTAATTATGAAAAAAAGATTTGGTGCCTCGTGAATTATTAAACAAGACATAAAATATTCACTACAAGTAATGTTAATACTTCATGGGATAGCCTTGGCCTTGCTAACAAATGAGTTGTTAAACAGAATAAGGTGGGAAAAAATTGAAGTTTGTATTGATCTTTAATTCGTATTAAAGAAAAAATAGTGTGATAAGAATCAGTAATGTATAGCAGTTTCATGGAAACTATCACAATATTTACAAAGAATTTCTGAATTTATTTTTGTACTGAAAACATATAGGCTAGAAACAAAGACATCATTGGTTAGATAAACATTCTGTAAACTTAATTTGCTCTTTAATACTCTAATATATATTTTATATAAAATTTAGACGTAAGATTACTTAAATCTTTACTGGTAATAAGTTTAAATCTAGTTAAAAGTTCCTCCCTTCGATAGGCCATGGCTGGCCTGTGGGATCGCGGGAGTTCAGGCTCCCGCAGGTCGACCAACGGGACGAAGTTGGGGTCAGCCCGATGCCCCCCCCGCCTTTAACTCCCAGGAAAGAAACCCGGTACCCATTCTACAGAGAGCTGGGTAGACCCTAGGACCCGTTTGGAGGAGAATGGAGCGTGGAAAAATCCCCGCCCTCCGCCGAGGCCGGGAACCGAAAGTTTAAATCTTTGTGTTGTTTTTCATATCTACATAAACCTCTTACACTGAATGAATTCCTAACTAAGTTTGATGTTTTAAGAATGTCGCAGTTGTTCTCTTATACAGGATGTTTGAAGTCGACCTTAGAAATGTCATTTTCATATGATAGGTCATTATCTCAGTGAAATAGATTCAGCCAGTTCTTGTTCGATAGCATCTAGAGCGTTTGCTACATCATAAAAAATTCACACTCCTAGCAGGTGAAAATTGATAGAAAAAAAACAAACACTCCTATTTATTTATTTCTTGCGTGCTGTGCAGAGTTTTACTCTATTCCCTTTTGCAGCAGTTCAAAATAGCAAACGTAAAACTGACATTCTTTGTATATTGATATTACCACAATTCAAATAGATTATCTTAATGGGAAGTAAAAAAAAAAATAAGTTTTTAAAAAAAATTAAGCCAAAAGAGAAATATCGATATTTAATTTTAATGGTGGTTCAAAAGATTTTACTCAATCTTCTACAGAATTGCCCAAATCTCAGAACAATGTTTTACTACGGTAGATATGGTATCCAGTTCGGTGTTGTAGGGTTCTTGAGGATAGGACATCTGTGATTTTATTTTTTGTGACATCGTAAATTCAGCCGACGCCATTGATTAAAGAATTATCAAAATAATAAAATCGTTAAATACGATGAAAGCATTAATGCTTCAACTCTGTATCATCATAATCGAGGCCAATGCTGTCAGACCAACATCTATCTTCAAGGGTTGTATAGTTTATAGATTGGCTTTGGCGGATAAGCATGGTGTAGTAAACATTGCTCTTTACACTCTCGTGAATCTTTTGAATCAAACTGTATAAAGCTTATTTAAGGAACCACGAAGTATCATCACAAGTTAAAGAAACAAAACTAAGAGATATTCTAAGAATCGCGGCAAATTAGAAATAATTATAAAAAAAAGTAAAATATAAAAAAATGAACTTCAGCGATGTATAAAAAAATTTCAATAGATCAAAACACAAAATATATATAAATGCTTATCTAATAAGGATTCTTACATATATCAAATTTTAAAAATTCGTTCTGAGCCTAATCTTTCTCGAATATTTTTGTCTAACTCGAAACAGACATAGAAATTGGCTTGAATCATGATTCTTGAGCTCTGATTCACCATTTCCTTAAGATCATTTATTTAATTTCCTGTTAAAATATTAAAATGTCCCACTTAACCAAATTACTACTTCAGTGGATAGTTTGTCATATTTCTTAATTTTAATAAATATTGAATATTGTGTATTTTAATAAATGCAGATGTAAAAAAGTAATATATTACTTTAAATGACTAAATGCCATCAGCTTCTTAATAAACAACTAGCTGAAAGTTTGTGTACTAGAATTTTTTTTTTTTTTTTAGTGTTTGGAAAGAAGGGAAGATAGATCTATTAAAAAAATAATAATTAAAGGGATTTTTCCATCCCAGAGCAATAAAATATTTGAATGTCTCGACACCGAAAAAGGAAAAATAAATCATTTTGTAAGTACTTAATTGATGGACCGACTTCACTGAAAATTAACAGAACTATATAAAACATTGTATCTTATGTAGAATAGTTGAACCTAGATAGCCGATTATTGGTCGAATTGGAAGTGGCGCGAAGATCAATTCATCAAATGACGCATCCTGTCGGTTCAGAATAAATGGAGACGACGCTGCCAGACTTGTCTTTTCAACATATAATAGTCTTGTGCAATGGCAAAGAGAATGAAGGGGAGGGCAGTGATTTACCAGCTATAGGCATTGCCTCATTCATACCGTTGGAGTTTCGTTGTCTCCTGGCACTTTTTCCCAACAAGCTCATGTGACCTGCCATTGTTTCTTCGTTTATGGCACTGAGTGGAACAGTTAGGTCTGGATGTCCAAGAGTCTTGGAAATCGGACAGTACTATAAACTAATTAAACAACAATGGAGGGATACGGGTCGTAGTTTGAAGGAGGAAAAAAAGTAGTTCGCCATGAAACTCCGACGGTGTGTATGCTACTAAACTGTGGTCCAAAGAGGGAGACATATGTCCACCATCGTGCCGAAGGAAGACCAGAATGCACAGAGGAATGTACGGAGTTCAAAAACTAGATGATGTGGATGGGTTCAACGCGCTATTAGGTCTATGATGTTAATGTTATGGCCCATGAATTTATATTTGTATTCTGTCTTTTTTTTTTTAATTATTATTTCTCTAATCATAATCTCTAAATGTAATGAAAATGATTATTAAATAGCTTTTTTTAAAAGAAATATTAAGACGAGTCTTATTTGCCATCATACATTCATCGCGTATTGTTTAGAGAACAGAAAAATCCACAAGCGTTTTTGTAGTCGGCAATATTATGCAAAATCTATTTCAGGAAAGAATTGCAAGAATTTGCAATCTTGTATGATGCCGGAAATGCTCCCAATTCATAGCTGCTATCGTGGATTTACAACATGTCAATGTTTCGTTTGACTTCTTTGAAGAACATAAATGCCAACCCAATTTTTTTTCTTTTTTTTCTTTAATTACAAAAGACATTTCGATTTTGTTTTCGCCAATCGCAGAACAGAAAATGCTAGAACAGTAGATTAGAAAAAGTTTAGTTTAACAAATTTAAAATTAGAAGGCGAATGATTATTATTATTATCGTTTTAGATGCTGTTGTCACAATTTTTGGATTTCTGTTGAAACAATTTATGTTTTTATATTAAACTATAAAGTTGTTATTTTTGGAGATGTGAGCCCTATTATTATTTTTGTAAACTATTTAATTAGTATGCTATTAATTACTGTTTTCAAGGCAGATCTCTTGCAGTCATTGTTTACATCAATGGTTCTCTGCCGTAATTATTTGAGTAACACAGTTATTGCTGCATTTGCGTAATTATTTTGTTTACATCAGAGAAAGATAGACCTTAAAGGTTTGTCATTTACGAAATAACCATCCATTTTGGTGATCCGTCGTTTAGTATCCTTTCGAATTCAATTAAAGTGAATCATTTTCAAAATAGTTTGTAGAAACTTGAATATACAAACCATCGCTGTTTTATAGTTGCTAGAAAACACTTGTACTATAGATTTCATTAATTTTTAAAATGTATTTTTTGTTATAACTCATTTGAAGACACTGAAACGATTTTTAATACATAGATTTATATTTTATTTAAAAAATGTTTTCTTTTTTCCTTTTTTTTTTTAAATGAAAAAGATTTGTCGGCGTTCTGCCATTTGTGTGTGGCGTAGACAGCTAAGACGGCTTTTGATGAAAGAAATGCTCCCGAAGGAACAGTACAATGCTTTTCCTTTTTCTTTACTTTTTTTCTTTTTTTCCGATGGCAAGTTTAGGGGAGGGTAAGTTTTCGGTTCCTTTGAAGTTCACTACAAATGGAACTTAGTTTTACCTGAAGATCAGTAATTAAATTTGTGAATCATTTTATGTTTTATTATTGGGATTAATTTTTTTTTTTTTAATATTTTTTTTCCTGTTTTGTCATTTTCGCGGTCATGAAATTCAATTCTCAAGAATATCTTTGTCATTTACAAGGAATTTGCCGCTTGAGAAGCGCATTTAATTATAATTATTCAGTTTGTTAATTATTTGATTTATTAGGTTTTGTTTACTTTAAAAGAGCAGATGGTAAATTTGGAATAATATGTATATCAAAATTACTCAATGCTGCGTTTTTTAAATTGTGGGTTCAAATTTGGTAAAGCCGTTGCGATAATAACTTTTTTAATTTTATCCAATAATCGAGGTCTTCTTGCAGAGGAATTGAACAAGAAACTTTTACCAAATTGTCCCTTTTTTAATTTAAAATTAGAATGTGTCGTACTCGTCGTATGGTAGCCTATACCTGTTGCTTCTACATTGCTAACGTGTCTGAGCTAAATTTAAACAAAATTATATTTTCGTTTATGTAGGCCATTGTTAAATTCTATTAGTATTGGCAGAGCTAATTCTGATATATTACATTTAGATACTACGAATGCCGACATATAAGCCACTCTTGGTTCTTCGGATTAAAAATTAAAGTCGAGCTATATCCTATTAGACCTCTTATGTTTTATTTCACAACTAGCTGTATCCGGCATGCGTTGCAATGCCACTCAAAGAAAGAAAGTGTTTCTGTTTTAATTCTATTTATTGAAGTGCTTTTGGATACACAATATTTTTTGATTTTCCGTCTGGTACATATACGAATAAAGCAGAAGGTTTTCCGACGCGTGAGCAGCCCACATACAGCTATTTATGTGTGAAGCATGGATTTTCCAAATTTAGTCCACATACTTGTAGCGATTGTCCCTGTGCTTTGTTGATGGTCATTGAAAATGCGAGTCGCACCGGAAACTGTAAACGTTGAAACCGGAAATACACTCATTTATTGAAACGCCTCGCGCACCAGATATTGTAAAATGGTTCTACTAATTACGAAATCTTCGCAGGAGTGCGCACAACAACTCACCAAAGTTTCATCGCAATCTGATGAATGGTATAGGAACGCATACGGGACAAACAAACAAAGAAACATTCATTTTTATATATTAAGAAGATAATTAATTCGATATTATTTTCACATTTTAATCTTAGCCGCTCCAAACAACTATTTTAAATCTTGTAGAATAAATGCCAACAATGAAGCAACTAAGTAAAATAGAGATTGCGAATCTCAAGAGAGCATTCGTAAATGTCACTATTTACTTATTTGAAATATAACTAAGTTTGTTGAGTTTCAAAACCTTATGTCTACATATCGTACCTTTCGGGCAAGTTTTGCAATGGTTGCGTTGTGGTTTCAATTGGAACCCAGTTCTTCTGTAGCTGGTGATAGGACATTTCTTAATTTAAATTACATTCATATGTATGTCCAGTTCGACATCTCTGTCACATTTTGGGAATTTACTTTTTTGTTAGTAGTATTCTTCCCTTAACGGATGAAAGTCAAATTAACATAACTTTAGATAATTATTATATATTATAAAGACGTTATTCTGTCTATCATTGTCATAAGACTTTACGTTTTTCCAATTTTATGACCAAACTGTAAGAGATAGATTGGTCATGCAAATGGATAAAATGTAGATCTTTTTAAGACAAACAAAATGCTACAAAAATCTTTCGAAAAAATTTTTGGTTTCCAAAATGGCGCCTTTTTTGCAATTTAAACGAACAGTATAAAAGTTGGAAGAGAACCTTATCTTGAGGAAATGTTGGTATTTGAAAGTTCTATCGAACGAAATATCAGTCATTCACAAACGTTTCTGCGTTTGCAGGATACATGCAAAAATGTGTGTGTGGCGCCAACCCGCAATACACCTGAGTTAAGCGGAGACGGCCACAACGGGCTGGGAAGTCGTATATTCTCCGATCTCAATATTAATTTGCTAAATAAATAAAGTTTTTTTTTTTTTTTAATGCTATATATGCAAGGGTTCCGGAGCGAAGCGACGGTACCCGGCTAGTTAATTAATATTATGCTGATTTATTTTTGAAATGAAAGATGAAGCTTTCGCCGAATAAAATAAGAATTCGTAGTAATAGATTCAGTTGTTTGTAATTTAGTTTCAAGGCTACCAAATTATATATTCATATTTTATATATTTTCCACGGAAAAGAGAAATCGATTTGTAGTTTGAACACGTGTTGCCGTTGCTGATTATAGCCTGTAACATTTGCAAAATATACATTTTTTTTTATTGAACTTAAATATTTTTCAAACTAAAATTAATGTGAATTAATTCTATTGTAATTCTGTTTTTTATCTATTCTGTCTTATTGATTCAGTTAGTGGTAATTGCTTAGAATAATCCTAGTCGTCCTGTTTTCTTCCACTTTATGACTTTCAATTTTCTAAGTTTATAGTATTTTTGTTTTTACACAAGACAAAGAGGCACCATCAGAAACTGAGATAGTGAAGCATAGCAATAATGCATTATACTTCGAGTGCAGCAGAATTAAACACTTCTACAGTTAAATATTATCCATTCTGTATGTATGAACATTAATACAAAGGACCAAACACAAAACAATAGATATATAAATAATAAATAACTTCATTACATGTTGCGAAGGTACTCTTCCTTCGTCATCAGATAATATTAAATAAATAAACACATGAAAAGGAAAACAAGGCTCGGAATTAAAATTTAAATTTAGCAATAATTTTGGATAACAATAAATCACAACTTGCAAATGTAACATATAAATAATCTATCGTAAATTATATTGTAGCGCGTTCTTAATTGATACTTCAGTATTGTAACAGTGTTTAGACTTAATTAACAATGATTCGTGAAATTTACGTAAGTAACAATCCTTCTCAATCCCATAAATGACGGGATTGTTTACCATTATACTGTGACCGGTATTTCTGTGATGTAATGCTGTTAAATATTGCAGGTTACTTTTCTCTATAGCTGTTTCGTGCTCTTTCATTCGTTTTTTTACTTTACGTTTAGTCTCACCAAAATACGTGCAATTAATATTGCTACCTTCACATTTGATACCATAGATAACTCCCATTTTATTGTCATTATTAATTTTATTAATATTTTTATTAAATATGTGTTTTAAAGTATTATTAGCTTTGTGTGCCAATTTTATGTTTGCTTGATTTAAAATAGGATCAACATATGCAACATCAACATTTGTATTAATTACTTCTACAATTACTTTCTGTAGTCTTTTTAGATCTCAATTTAATTGTAAGGTTAACGTTATAGGCATCTTGTTCATATTAGGGTAATTTATTCAGATTTAAGTCCCTTTATTGATTTAGATACTGTCTTTTATCATGTTTGTGTGTTATGTACGATACAGATGTAACTACCACAGAGTAGATTAGGCCTTGGGGCCCGGGATCCTTTAGAGGCCTGGCGACTTTGAATGAACTAAATAAATTGTTTCATGATCCGAGTCAATTAAAAATTAAAAAAAAAAAAAAAGCAGGAGCCATTACATTGCTGTGGATATTGAGAGAGAAGAGATTAGAGACAGCTTTCCTCACACTATTGGAAAGCATTATTTTACGCAGTAACCCCGAATGATGAGACGATATTTTATTTCTTAGAGAAATCCGTTAGTTCCAACTGGAGAAATCGGTCGTGAGTGGAACAGACAGTGATGTGCAATTAAGAATATTAGAAAAGACTCCCAAAAGGTCGTGTTGTTCAGTTGACGGCTCTTAGCGTGGTCATCAGTGATTCTGTGAAATTTTATGTTTCTCTATTTTATGACATAATTAAGAAGCATCCTTTATTAGCTATTCGAAAATTGCTGAAAACCCCAATTGTCGTCTGTCTTACTATCCGTCCGTTCGTATGAAACGACATTTACTAATGAAACTTAATAAATAAGGATTAATAAGGAGAGATAATGATCAATCCTAATTTCATTGATATTAAATAAAAATCAAGAGTTCTGATATCTGTCCGTCCGTCCGTAACCAGGAAACAACTCGAATTATTGTAGCAATAACAAAATATGAATTAAAAGAAATCTATTTGAACAAAAAGTAAAATAGACGTCATGTTAATTATTGTAATCGATAAAGAAATTAATGCAATCTTGCATTGTAACTTGCATTGTAACTTTCGAGCTAATGCTACAACTATGCAGAATATGTCTCTCTCTACTGACAACTTTTGGAACTATCCGTCAACAGTCTGTGGATTCCAAACCCGCCTAATAAATCTTATTACCTAATAAGATTCTTGTTTGGTAATAGTTTCGTACGAGGGGATTTGCTGAATCTAAAAACACGATGCAGATGCAGTAACAGAACTGAATCAACAAACACAGTAAAGAAGTTGTCAGGAGTTTATTGAAAAGTAGCTTTTAATTTCATAGATATTTGAAAAACATTAAAAAAAAAACAAACAAACTTATAACAAGGACGAAAATGTCAGATAAGTAGTTAGAAAAAAAAATGAAAATTATAACCTTTTTTTTTAAAATAATAAACTATAAAATTTTGGAATCTTCTAATTTAACTGTAAAGTTCTTAGAAAAAGCAAAGTTGAAGTGTACTTTCTTTAAATTGTTACTTTTTTTTCTTTGTTTAAAATCGGAGACAAAATCAAACGAAAATCTCCTTTTATTTTTAAATTACAATAGTTATCTAATAAAACGGTACAAATTTTTAGAATTTCTAAAAAAAAAAATAATTACTAAATCTGCAGAATGCTCTTTTAGGATCTATAAATCAACTAATTTTAATCATAATCTAGCTCGCGCAACTATTAAGAGGATTAACATGAATTTGTGTTGTAGTAATTTTTTATGGGAATTCTTGTCCTCTTCATATGCTAATTTCTCTGTAGGGACCACATGGAAAAATAGTCATTACGCACACGCACAAGATGGATTAAAAAAAAAAGTGTACAAGTTCGACTTTTCAAAGCACCGTATTCGTTGTAAACACGAAAGTTGTTGTATATATGTTAGGACTGCAGTGTTCAAGGCCACGTGATATGAATATATATTTCCAGAGCAGGATCTTCGCCATTACAGTTCACAATGATATTAGCTTGGAAAAGTGGTCTTGCCTACTAAGCGTAGCTACACAGCAAACCCAGAACTAGTGCTAAATTTCAGATAAGAAAATTTAAGTCTTGAACCACAGTAGCCTACCGAGATTTGGCTCCCAAGGTTTTTCATCTTTTTTATGTCTTGAAGAGTCAGTCGTCAGAATGTAGTTTCTGGTATAAGGATGAAGTCAAAAGGCTGCCAACTTGAATGCGATGGAGAAAGTTATCAGACTGTGGAACAAGTGACAAACAGTGCATCAGTAATATTGTCATCATGCGGAATCACTTTGCTATAATATATTCTTGCTTTAAAATAATATATTTACATGTATATATAAACCTCTATATAATTTAAATAGCGCGAAATTGAAGAATTTCAGATAAG
This sequence comes from Thereuonema tuberculata, assembly GCA_023159025.1. Classification (NCBI taxonomy): domain Eukaryota; kingdom Metazoa; phylum Arthropoda; class Chilopoda; order Scutigeromorpha; family Scutigeridae; genus Thereuonema; species Thereuonema tuberculata. The sequence goes on from JAFIDM010009631.1 coordinate 38,233,865, forward strand.
AAATCTTAAGTCTTGAACCACAGTATCGAGATTTGACTCCCAAGATTTTCATCTTTTTCATGCCATCAAAATAAATATATATTACGACAAAACGAAATATAAGTGGATTATTTCTTATTTATTATTGTTATTAACTGATCCTGTATTGTAATGTCATGAGGAAACGACGTTATTTCATTTAAATAATTACCGTATATGCTCCAATAGAGGCCCCCGGCGTTTATTTGAAAAACTAGTCTTGGCTCCCGGCGCTAAATAGAGACCGGCTGCTATTAGAGGCCGGCCATTATTAACAAAAACCTTCAGAACGCGATATTTTTACACATAATTACCGGCTAATATTACAAACAGCTACTTTATTTGAATTTCACATGCTACATAAGACTGTTAAAGATAAATGGCAATGTCTTTCTGTACCTTTCGCTGCTATTCATCCGCAATGACGGGCGGCCGCCTCACCGGAAGTTTTTTTTCACGTATTCCACCGCGCGAATCTTAATGGCAATGTCAAATGACCGTTTCGGCGGCATTTTGTAAGGCAATGTACCGTAAGGTATTAAGCACGACTATAAAAATACGGATGCTTACACTAGTACCGATAGGCAAATATCAAAGACCCGGCTACTATTAGAGACCGGCTATTATTTGGCCGTGTCCCCTCTGCAGCCCGGCGCTTATTAGAGACCGGCGACAATAAGAGACTCGGCGCTTATTGGAGCATATACGGTAATTATTTTTCTTTGAACCTGTAATAAGGTTTTATAAGGGAAAGTTCAGTCTTTAATTTAAAAAAGACACCTGTTTATCGGTTGGAGATGATTCACCGCAAATTTGCGTACGGACGTACGCAACGCTAAGAAGCCAGGGGTCACACCACCGATGACTGGCAATTTTGGTGATAGCGGTTGCTGATTGGCTGACCCAAGAATGTGTACCACGTGATTTTACGCCCGAGAAAGGCGGGAAATTGCAAATAAAAGGACCTGTTTGCAGAGCAACACTCTCTTATCTTCATATTCTCCGACACCTTACCACGGGACAACGCAGAAAAACTACGCAGCAAGAGAGAAGGTTTTCCAGTGTTAAAAACAGTTAGCAATAACGCTTGGGCACAGTGGATGGATAGCCCATTACCTCTCTCTCTGTGGCGGCGAACGGGCGACTGACGACAACAGTGAATCGAAGTATGTTTGGTGTATGTTTATGTTAGTTTCCAGGACTATTAGTTAGCCAGTGAACGGCATAACTTCCTAAATCAACTAAGCAGAACTAAAGGATGAATTCTCGGCGTTCCAGTCAGCGGACTTAGATTCAGACAGCGGACGAACTAGGTACGGCCGATCTTGGCGTAGTGCAAGAGGCGCAACGGAAGCGAGGCAACCGAAACAGTTAGTATACGCAGAAGGGAACCTGCCTATTCCTGGACTGTAGGAACTGACAAACGAGCAATATACGTGCGAAACTGCGACGGGAGAAAGGGAGACGTTATCCGTCGAAGCTCTTTGTAAAGAGGAGAGACAGGAAAAAGCCAACTCTCATTCCCATTTAAAATTATTGTGAGAGAATCTTTGAATAGGTGTCTTATTACAGGTGTAATTAGTTTAAGTCATTAATTCTGTCAATACCCTTTATAGCTATGAGGACGTAGCAAAAGAGGTCGAATTGTTGATGTAACCAAGATATTGTTCGGTAACCTTTGGTAAATTTTTTTTCACAGAAGGCTAAAAGTTTTGTTAGGTTTAAAAATTTATCTTATCAAATGTGCTAAATATCTTGTTTAAACATGAGAGCGACAAGAAACTCGGATTGTTATGGATCAAACTATTGTTAACTATCCCAGAAGGCGTGATAGAATAAATGTTTACATTTATTGTACACCCCTTTGTTTGCGAAACTCTGGACGAACCGTAAAATATTAATAAAAGAAATGGCAGGATTTTTACGACAAAAATATTCCAAAACCAAGAAAACCTTATTTGATTTTGAAAACCAAATGATTTGTATTAGCTATTTATGCTTGTTTGTTAAAGACTGTGTCTTTTTTGGTTTTGTAATTCAACAGAATGATCTATCGCTTGATCAGGGAATCAGCTATCGTTTATGAAACTATTAGCTTAATATAATAAAAACCGCAAACTTCAATTTACAGGTTTACACAGTTTTAAAATTTCATACAGACCCATCATCCAACTTATAAAACAATGATGACTCACTACTTAGCAGAGTAGCAATTATAAATGGACTTTTTGTTGTTTAAAACCATCCACTTTAATTATTAGGCAGAAGTTGTTCAGCAGTTTGTCATCTCTGTTGCTATAAAACGGGTCGGGTGTATCTGAAGTATTTTTACCTTTAGGAGAATATCATGAATTTATGGTTCCTCCCAGCATGTGATTGGAAGTAATAATTTCAGAAATAATCCTGTCTCACTAAAGTCTCTGAACCCTTCAGGCTGTTATGAATATTTCCAGAACACAAAGTAATTGTTGAAACATAATTTCGAATTTTGAATTTTATAATAATAAAAATTTCAATTTCAAATCTTAACTTTGATTTCAGAAAGTCTGCATTTTTTTTTCAAAAGTATTTTTTTTTTTTTGAATAATTAATGATTTAATGAAAAACTAATGAGTTTTTTCGCGAACGAAATTGAAAAATTCAATATTTTTAATAAATTTTCCTATGTTAATAAATGACGTAACAAGATGAAATCACTGAAGCTTCGTATATATTTGAGAATTCTAATTTGTTTAAGAAAACCTTTGTTTTGGTTCTAATGTGACGTATCTCAATTCATTTTACTCTTTGAGAACTTAATTCAACTGCATGAAATGGAGAAATTAAAAAAAAAAAAATTGAATAATAGGTGCGGAAACCCTGCCTATTCACGTACAATCTCGTCCTTCGCCATTTCTGAAAAAACATCTTCATTCAGAATGGTACGACCATCAAGAAAGCAGACACTTCAAAGTTCCGATCAGAAAGGACTGAATAGGGCTTCTCGCATTCATGAAAAACGAACTACTAATTTTTTTCTCCCATTCCTTGTGAGTGAGAGTACGTTATGAATGCTTATGATATATCGATGGTTAAAATGAATCGGAATTTGCCTTTTTTTTCTTTAATTCATTCTTATTAATACTACAGTCCTGTTTGGTGTAAAGGACTTTGTAGACCTGTTAATAGATTCTGATGTGTTTTTTTTTCAGTGATTAAATAGTGATTAAAATGTTACCAAATCATCTAAGCACATTTGGAATTTAGCAAGATATAATTTGTTTACATTTTAAATTTAGGCATTAAATTATTCTTCTTTTATTTTTCATATAAAAAAATGTTAAAATATTGATAGGATTAATGTAATGTAGTACTTATGTTTTAAAACTAATTCTTTAATGTAAATATATTATTAATTCCGAATTATAATATATAATTCCGTCATAAGGTAATTCTGTATTCCATTGATTTATTTCTTATTTTTTATTTTATAATAGATGAAATAGATTTAATTATCTTCAAATAACCATGATTTAGGTTTGTTGCATTTTGCACGTGTTAACAATAAGCAATAGTTTATTTTTCATTAACGAATGGAGATAAAAGATTTTGCAATTCTATATGTTGAAAAGAATAAGAAAATTCCTGTTGCCCTTTGTACTGGTTTAGTTTCGTTCTACACCTACATTCTGTTAATCTTTTTAAATATCGTTTCCAAAAAGACTTTTTCTAATCTCTCTGATTTCTTTAATTTGGAATTGAAAATCCTTTTTATAGAATATTAAGGATAATCATTTAATTAAAAGATTTTGGAAGATTTGTTTTGTTTTGGCTTGTGTACTCCTTTGTGAACCAATCTGTTGCTGGTTCTTCATGAGCGCTGTTTCAATAGAATGTAAACCAAAGTGGCACATGATATTTGTGAGTAAATGTTGATTGTGAAGAGAATGATTGCGTGTTCGTTTGAGGTGAAATGACTACACTTAGTTAATCTTCTGTAAGATTAATTCACTATTACTCGTTAATGATTACACTAATTGACTGGGATTATATGACCAATATGGCGTCAATGGCACTATGCGCATATAATTAAAATTGCAGCCAAATTTCAGAGCATTCGTGTAGTTTTTCGAGGCTTCGGTGTAAGGTGTCAGTAGAAGATCAAAACAGACAAATAGTTGTAGTATTTTGTTTATCATTATTTATAAATTTCACTAATCCGTCGCCAAAGGAAACGTGTTCAAGTTTAAGGCTTACATTACAATTTTTGTAATGAATTAATTAGTTTGTAAAAATGATTTTGGGATTTTATGAAGAAAATAACAAACCAAAGGCTCTAATAATTGAATTTGTTCTCTGCCAATCATAAAATATTCGACCTCTCAGTTTCAGAAACTGAACAAAAATGAGAGAAAAAAAAACCCAGTACATGTTCAATTGAATTATAGATGCATTGAGGGATGTTTATATTGCTGGATTATAAAAACAAGATTTTTCTTAGGCAATTTTTAATGCATTGGCTTTGCTATCCGAAGATAAGGAAACTGAATTGTCCTGTAATCGATATTCCCCGTAAATTTAGCCTGGAATTGAAAATCAGTTTATATATCGCTGTCGTAAGATTATTTTACAAGAAAATTTCCGATAATTAGGTTTTATTTATTTCAGGGTGCAGTGTATGTCCAGCATTGAGATGAGTTACAACAAAGGAATGTATATGGAGATTTAATTATAATATTTATCATTTTTAATTGAATCTCGGTCAGAGTAATAAGAAATTCATATTCAATATCATTTCTTCTATATTGTTACACAAGTAAAGATTCTGTTTTTGACTACCTTTGCGGTCGTCAAATACTGTAATTTTGTTGTTGTTTGTTTTTGCCTTTCTTTTAAACTCTTCTGTTTATCCAATAGGAAGCTAGTCTAAATGGTTCTTTAGCTTGGGTCTAACGTTTATTAAAAAAAAGTCAAAACATCTTTAAACAAGGGTGGACAGTACAGAAGGTAGTGTCTCCTGCGATCAGCCGTCAAACGGGACGAACTGGAGGTGCTCTCCAGCCAGTTCTACTTCTGCCTGCTGTAACTCCACTGTGATTCCTCCCATTCGCTGACAAGCACCTCACCACTTAAGCTACTGGGTGCTCAAATAACGTTTGTAATTACAGAAGCTTTAGAACAGGGAAAGCAGTGGGGGTCATATTGATCTAAGGAAAACAGCTCCGAGCCACAGGGGTAGTTTTCTTATTAAATACAATTAAACAAAAATTATTTTTATTTTTAACAAAGGAATCGTTAAAAAAATGAACAAATATCGTTAAAAGAAAGTTTTTATGCTTGGTACGCCCCTCCCTTTTGAAACATAATGATTTTACATGACTATTCACCAGTAAACTTGTATACGGGATCTCATTTGAAATGTTTTGATATTTTGAAAAATAAAATCGGAGACCATTACACTTCAGTACATTTCGGATCTAATTAGTTTTTATACAGATAATTGAACCCATTTCTCCTTGATTTCACCAAAAAGCGCTTTTAATATGAACGGGTTGAAATAACAAGATATCCTCGAAAAAAAAGCGTCATAAGGTGATTATTACTATTTTTTTATTACTAGGTATAGGCTTAACTATCCATCGCATATTGTTAACTGAACATACAGCACTGAGGGAGGAGGGTTAGAGACCAAAATCATGGGGCTCACATTTTTAAGTTGGACCATCAATAAATGTCCTATCATTTTAAAAAAAAAAATCTGCCCAGCCGTTTTAGGGTGATTCTTGTACAAATGTTCAAGGAAAAATTGTAAGGCTACGCTTGCTCAATCAAAAAGAACTAATAAACTGCATTTATGAACTTCCCTGAGACTTTCGGTTGGAATATATTTGGATTTCATGGAGAGAGTGATTTTGTTTTTCGATGAGCAAGTCATACAATATACTTGTCATCTAGAAGTGCAAGTCGATTTTGCAATTTTGTTACAAAAAATTTTATTTTGAAAGTTGTCAGGGCCGTGCAGTGACCTCTGGCGGGCCACATTGCTCAGGTTCATTTGGAAATGCAATTTGAAATAACTGCATCATTCTTTCTTCTCTAATCAAGGTAACATGAAATAAAGTAGATTTTAATGGTAGGCCACCATTTGTGAAATTTTAATGATTGTATTAGTGATTGCACCAACGAATATAAACCATGGAGTTAAACGATGTGATTAAATTTATCAAGAATCTAAGCAGCTAGTTATCTGAGGAAGTTGAAATTTTAATGGAGCTTGTGAGTTAACTACTAAGAGTTTCCTGTTAATTTTGATCGAAATTGGCTTCAGACATAAGAAGCCTGGAATAATAAAAATATCACTAGTTTACACCATCATTTTCTATGCTGGATTTAGTTAGTAGATCAACCGAAATTAACTTGTTTTCAAACTTTCAGTTAATTATTAAACTTGAAATTCTAATGGTTTGTAAGAAAGTAATTTGCCAACTCCACAAAACTATTGTAGTGCCTGATCTTTTTTATTTCTTTTGTTTCCAGGTAACAAGGTTCATTAAAAGAGAATTGTTCAGGCAGAAAGGAAGTGAACATTATTGAATTTCTATTTCACAGACATCAATATCAATTTCCTTACTGTATTAGCATGCACAGTGGGAATCTCGTAATGATTTCGTCGTCGTCTTTTTTATTTGTGGTATATTAGCTGTTTCCCTTTACCGCTGTTTCCGTTTTTGTGAAGCTTATCCGTAATTTTTAAATTGTGAATAGGCTTTCATTCCTTTTATGACCCTAGATTTGAATTTGTATATATTGAGCCAGATCTAATCTCAATTTTGCTGCTAAAAAAAAGATCACTGTGGATCTTAGGACAAAATCGCAGCTATCTGTACGATGTAGAGATACGCTTTGTTTATAATGCACTCGTTTTTCCGGACGCTTGAATTTCCATTGGATATTTTTTTTTTCTTTGTCGACTTCACAAATATTGTATGCTATGGGATTCCTCAGTTTGCAGCAGCCTCTGTCCTTAGAAGTAAAGAGCCATTTTGATGTTTCTCTTCTCACCACTCAAAAGATTGAAACAAGAATCCTCCATCTAAAGATGCGATACTTTCATTCAGTTTTTACGGTTGTTATTTAAAGATTGCTCGTTTTTATCCTCATACCTAACTATTCTAAATTACTGTTTTTATTAGATTCATTCCCTTCACAGAAACAAACTTCAGTTTCAGCTCAGTTCGATAAAAGCTACTTGTCGAAATTAATTAATTAGTTCGAATGATAGTAACCACAAATGTCGCCTTTAATTCAAGTCTGCAGGTTTTTTGTATTGCGAGATCATAACATTAATGAAACATAGGACCTCTATTTTTCCTTATACGTTCTTCAATTTGTATTTTTGTAGAGGTAAAATGAAATATCTTTGTAACATTTTCTTTCTTAATTTGTTCAACATGTTTTTAATGGCAGTTACTGAAAGCAATTATTAATAATTATTATTATTAATAGTAGTAGTTAGTCGTTGTTAATAATAATAATAATATAATAATAATAATAATAATAATAATAATAATAATAATAATAATAATTCTGTTGATTAAGTTAGTGAGCAGTAATATTTTTTAACAAATCACTAGACAATCAGTTTTTATAATAAATAAAAAAGATAAGAAAAACATACGTTATGCATTGTTTGATAACTAATGCTATGCATCTTCATACTAAACGTTAATGTAATAATAAGTATTGTTATTTTATTTTATATTTTTAACAAACGCCGCTTAATCTTATGATTCCTTCTGTTAATAACGCGAATCTTAATTGGAACTTTCCTTTCAGTGATTTTCACATTAATAAGATGCAATTCATTTTACTATAAGAAAAGTGTTAAGGAATAGTCAGTGAATTTTATATACTTTTCCAATTCTTAAATGGGAAGAACCTGAAAGGGAGGAGACGTAAAGGAAAATCATTTTTCTTTCTATCTTAAAATTTGTTCGAAATGAAAAGGGAGTTACTGACACAAATCCGTAACAATTTGCTAAGAATTTGTGTCAGTAACTTCTTTATCATGAAATTAGTCATGAATTATTCTAAAACTGCGTGACCAGTTTCCCCGTGCTTCATCTTCTGCAAATGATAACTGATACAGGTGCATCTTAAATCAAACCAGTTAATTCATCAATTTAAAAAAAAACAACTTCTCTCATTATTCATTTTTCATTTTAGGAAAAAAAGAAAAAAATCAATTTCTGCATTGTATACAGAAAACTCAAAATAAAATTTTTGAAGATATAAGAAAAACATGTCTGTTAAAAAATGTTAGTGGACAACAATTTTAAGAATTTTAAATTGATAAAAAAAAATAAACTTAAAAAGTTCTACAGCCACTACTGCAGTGTTGTTAAGGAATATAATAATTTTGTATTGATGTGATTTTGTTTGTTTGGATTACATTTTTCCATTTCGTTAAGATTTGAGCGATTCAAGTTGTATAAATGTTAATTCATAGAACTGAGCCTTCTTTTTTAGAAGTTTTGTGTGTGTGTGTGTGTTTATAAATATCATTCTTTTTCATTTATCCAATTGCTTAATTCTTATTATTCTTTTCGAGATATTTAAAGATTTGTGTATTTTTCTTTACCTCAATCGTAGTTTGGAAGAACTAGGTTATGAATTGGGTTGTTTTCCATTAAATAAATCTCTTGATGTGCTTTGAAACGTGTTCGACGCCGCCGCCAACTTTATTTTAGTTTCTTGTTGCTGAGGAAAAATTGATATCTTTATTGAGAACATGTTTTTAGGTTTGTCACGTGTATCTGCTCGTGAGCATCAAATAACTCGAACACTTTTATGAAATTTTATATTGAAGCGGTTTATAGAAGATCGTCAATAAAATGCAAGCTTAAATAAAGATTAATTCACATTTCTTTTTTTTTTCTTCTGAATTCTAGAAAATTCTAGATTCGTCTCAGTGTCAGGAATACTGTTCTGTAGGCTGTGCTGCAAACGTATTTCACTTGTTATATTCTGCATTCGAATCATCTTAGTTTCCAATTTTCGATTTAGTGTTTTTCTTTTATATTTGATAAATTTATTCAGGATATGTTGTTATTTTACGATACCATATTTATTCTGTTCTATTGGCTGTTCTTATTTTTATAAATATCATTTGTATCTTCTCAGTATTTAGTTTCTTTTCATGATTACTTTTATTTCATTGTATTTCTAAAAGCATTCATTTAGTGCATTCATGGCATTTTTTTGGTAATTTAATTCCTTAGCATCTAAACAAATGAAACACATTCAAAAATAGCTAAGCAAAAATTAGTCAGATCTTCTTCACTTCCATCGATTAAATAATACCCTCAAACATCTTCGTGGATAGCAACTTATCATTTTTATTGACTATATCCTTCATGGATTTGAAATTAAACATGCAAAATAAAGAAAATTAGGTCGAACTGTATAATTTTTTTGAGTCCGGTGGTCCAAAGGTAAGGCACTGGACTGCGACTGGAGGAACCGAGTTCAGTTCCCGGCTGAGATCGGAGATTTTTTCCCAGGGGGTTTCTCCTCTTGACTGATTCTGGGTTCGCTCAACACTGGAAAATGTGGACCGCGTTTGTTTCCTGGGGTTAAGGGCTACAGGTTTTCGAACCATCCTTTCAACCCCAACTTCATCCCAAACTTGCGAATTGTTGTGAGTCTATACCTCCGCTGTAGAGCTATATCGCTTGCTGTGAGCTCCTGTAACCTTTTGTATGGCTTTTAAACGAGATTTTTGCCTTCTTTAGTTTTAATTAATGGTTAAATAGTTCTTAACTGAACCATCCTTGACCTTGAAGTCAAATGCAAGTCCATTAGAACGGTAAGAAGGTTTGGATCCATTGATAAAAATGTTTGTAGAAATTGTCTTACTGTAATTAAGTTAGAAGTTATTTAGAACGATTACTCTATCTATGAGGAAGATTATTGTAAAGAAGTAATTATGAATTAACCATTAGCACATTTCCCCCTGGAACTACCAAGAGTTGTGAGCGAAAAATGAAAAGCGTTTAGTTTGAGGAAGTTATTTCTTAGCATCTCCATTGTTCAAATATGAGAATAATTTGTAGCTTTTGAAACCTTATGCTCTGGTTGGTGAATTGCTTCTGCAGATATAACAACCATAAGCTCGTCTTTTCTTAATGTAATCTTTTGTAATTACAGGCTGTTCCTGGGTTACGGATCAGATACGTTCCTGAGAACGTCTTTAAGTCGGTTTTATACGTAACTCGGATCCCCGATGAACAGCGCATATACGGTAATAATAATAATAATAATAATAATAATTTTTTTTTTTTGGTCCTTGACCCTTTTTTTATGTTGTCTTTGCTGGGGAAACCCAAGTTTTGGAACTTTTTTTTTGTAATGATAATAATAATAACAATACTATACTGGCTCATATGTGATATAAAGTATCGTGTAGTAATAATAATAATTATAATACCCCTGTACTGTAATGATAAGTTTAATTTAACAATTACACACAGACTCACAAAATCGAATAAAAAAAGTTAAGACGAAAGTGATGCTGTGCGTAAGCGACCGTATTAACAGTGAGACTAGCCTCTATCGTAAGGGTACTGAACCTGCTTTCGCCATGCGGGTTTGTTTACATACGCAGAAGAAACTAGTTCCCGAATTGTTAATTATAAATTATTCTTAAGGGCAGTCTTGTGAGCCCGTTCGTAAGTACGGTACACCGTAACTCAGGTCGTCCGTAACCCGAGGACCGCCTATACTAGGGTCGCGTTAAATGGAGCGAAACTGACTTAGCAACACACTCATTATGCTCCTATGCATCATGTTTCAAAGCGATTATATTATTAGACATATGTAATATCGAATATAAAAATAAAAAGCAATTATTGAACTTCGTATGAAAATTGGGGCTTTAGGAAGTGCAGTCCAATTTGATAGGCGTGCGTCCTAAAACAGGAGAAGAAATTTTAGAAGAAATAAAAAAGGGAAAAAAGCTGTGAACAGGTAAAGAGCGACCTTTACATTAAAGCTTTACGTTGCATTTCGCCTAATTTATATTCATTATGTGAGGGATATTGTGTGTGTGGTCGGTTCGCACCGAAGTGCGAGCTTCGTTGCCGAAGCCTCCGTGCTCCAGGGAGCGCTAGTGTTCCCAAGACGGCGAACCCCTAGCAGACTCCCTAGAATTACAAGGGAAAGATACTGGGGTGGTTTCCCGTGGCCTTCCTCAGGACGCCATTAAGGAATGACGTCAGACCGAAGAGAAAGTGAAGAAGAGGCTACAACACAGGAAAGGAAATTTTTGAAACATCCATGCTCGCTACCGGGATTTGAACCCGGGCGCTGGCACATTGATCTCACGACAGACCGACGCCTGAGACCGCTCGACCACGCCAGCGAGGGATATTAATATTAAGAGTGAGGGATATTAATAGTTCTTATTTTGCAATAACATTTACTTATTTGAAAACTTGATTATTCTGATGATGACAATATCCCTCCACGGTGCAGTTAATGATGCCACAAGGATACGTCCACTGAAGCTGTGTATATATTTTGTCTAACTTTAAGAGTGGACTCTACTCTATTCGAACGAAGACGAAGCAATTTTTAAACGTTGAGCAATTACAAGAAAATTGTTCAAACCCTCATGAATTTGCCATCATATGCTATACCATATATATTATGTATATAGATATGCTATACCGGATGTGCTACGTAGGTACTTCCCACATAGCTAAGTAGAGGATTTCGCACAGGTACTCCTTCATTACTGTCACTTCATCCAGCAGTTGATTCAGCCAACTAACTTATGTTGACCTTAGTTTCGCATTAGTTAAAATGCAAATCAGCCTGGAACATTCTGTTAAGTGATGAAGCTCGTTTTATTTCTGAGAACAGAAACTCTGTAAAAGTTGCTGTATCTGGGCTAGAGAGAATCCTAGTGCGATCAGTGAATTCTTTTACATTCATCCAAAGTACAATAGTGTTAGGTACAGTACCATCTTTTCTTTGATTATTTTATTGCGTATTGTCAGCTAATCGGACCTGTCACCTGAACGTAAATGTTCACAGAGCATTCGAGAAGTGCTGGACAGTTTATCTTGCCACAGAAACAATCATTTTATGAAAGACAGAGCATATTTCACATTGTAGCATATCTGACAATGTTACAGGAATTATTTAACAATTTTCTGAAACATTTTACAGAGGAAGAGTGATCAGTCGTCTTTTACAAAGACATGGCCACCTTAGACTTGAACTCCAAGATTTATAGATGAGAAGTTACGAGGCAACTTTATTTTACTTCTAGTGCAAGTCCAAAACATGACACCAGATTAATTGCGTTCTGCCGTTGAGAGCATTATCTGAAGTAACAAGCTTTTACTCCTTCAGAATTGTCAACATATTGCCTCCCTCGACAGTTCCCAGCTATAGTTAAGCGATAGTTCCCTTAAGCAGCTATTTATCTAGTTGGTGCAAACTCTATTACTCTTTGTGATTAAAAGCAAATAAACAACTTCCACTATAATTTGTCTTGCCTACAGTTCATTAACATTCACACACATCTTATACAACTACCGTTTTTCTTTCACAGCCCCAAAATTTCTTGTTGTGTTGAATTTTTTGGGGGCAAAATTTCATATTCGTATTTTAGATAGTATTTGTAATAAATGTGTCTGTTTTTTTCTTCTGATTCTCTCTGAGTAGGAATAATTTAATCAGTACCGTAACATGGGGAACTTTGACACCTATATTTTTAACGTATAATTTAGCTATTTTTATTGTTTGTTTTAGGTTATTGATTGATTTGTTGATTCTTTGTAACATTTCACACTACTGTTCGTTTTTGTTTACGAGAGCCTTCAGCGCTTTTGCGCATGCGTCAGGTCTCCTTCAATTTCTTCCAAATAGAGGCGAGGAGAAACAAAGATGAGATGTTTACTTTTTATCAGTGTTAGTTTACTAGTAGCTGCGTTCTATCTGCGCTTTTCGGGAAAGAATTATGGAAAGAATAAATACTATTTAAAAATGCTCCTCCGTTACTTTTTTCTTAAAAGCGAAAATGTCCAAAAGAATTTCTTAGGAAAGTGCCCAGCTCAGCGTATCATCCCTTTGAGGAGTAGAATCGTCCATCAGTAGTTGCTCCCGCATACGAAACCGAACAGTATTTTTGTTGATTAATAATAATAATAATATTTGTCATTATTATGGTTATTAATATTATTTTGTTATTGTTATTATTTATCCTAACTTTTCTTTGTTATTTAGAAAATTTAGGTGTCAAAGACTGTTTATTAATACCTATGATTCATTAGTTATAGTCATTTTTACATTGTTTTATGTCGAAGTTATCCTGAAGCAGCTGAACTTCGCATTTTTAACTTATTTGCGTATCGTGTCGAAGTTTCCCCTTGGCCGGGATAACACCAAAAAGAACTTAACAAAACAGGGGGAAGGGAGGGGTGGGGGAAAACATTTTTTGGATACTGAAGAGCCAAGACATCAAATGTCATGATGGCGTATGAGCGAAGGCTCTACAGTTATTAGTGTCCTGTGGAGAAGGTAAAATATGCTCAAAAAATGTCGAAGTTCCTTCATTTTACGGTACTGTTCAGCGGCACATTATTACTTGATTCGGGTGTTATTATACTCCCAGGAACGGCTGGCACTCCATCCAGACCTCGTGAACACTGCTGCATTTTTGAGTTTAAGCTTTCTTTCCCACATATACAACCTATTCAATGTGGATTGTCGACATATATCGGTGAAAGTTTTTTTTTTCTATTAAAATTCCAACAGTCATCAATCTTAGGACAGTTGTTGTTGATTGTCGAGATTCGAGTTTCTGACATTAATAATAATTTAAACATTTTATCTATTGAGACAAGGAAATTAACGTGCGTTAGTACATTTTTACAGTAAAATAAA
>JAFIDM010009631.1:38247827-38321895 GCA_023159025.1 Thereuonema tuberculata
AATTTGTATTTTGTTTTGTTTAGTTATGTGCGTTCTTTGGTTTGTTTTACTGTAAAAATTTTATCTATTGAGTTTAAAGAAGTTTAACAGTTTCATAACAACAGATGTTTGGGCTGGACCAGTTACTTCACAACTAAATTGCGATCTTATATGATGAAAATGTATTTTTTTTTCTGTAAAGCAGGACGTGAGCTTCTCTAAATAGCATCTCTTAGTTGTTCCCAAGTGACTTTCCCCTCCCCACCAACGAAAAATAGAAAAAGAAAAAAATAGCCAACTCACAATGTTCCAAACGAAAAACTGCCTTGTGACATGACATCGACTTGTAGCCTCAAAATAGTTAGAACCTGAAATTTGAGCTCTCCAATCTGATTTGTCGTAAGAGTTTATTAGAAGTGGAATTATAATGACACTATAATGAATAGTATGCTTCATACCGTAGTATCGTTATAACTGTTGGTAATTATTCAACAATTACCAGTAATACTCGTTAGCAAATAAACGACAGTATGATATAAAGCGGTCTAGATATTTCCAAATCCCTGCATTTCTGTTTATTGGTCATTCAAAGATGCTGTGATCAGAGAGTGGGCTTTGAAATTTTATTAAAAAACAGAGAGAGAGAGAGAGAGAGAGAAGAAAACTGAACCTTAAAATAAGAGTAAGACGCACAAATATCTAACAAACATTTATTCCGCGAATTATTCTGTGTAATTTATTTTTAATATACACAATAAATATCTTTAAAAATAGATGTCTTTATTTTTAAGATATAATGTCTTGGCCTATAAAGTAAGTGGCCCATATAGTAACTCCACAAATTCAATTTTATCAGAACTAAGCAATTAGAAGAAACCCCTAAACATGAAGCTTGATGTTGATCAGTGCATTATTATTTGAATTACTTACATTAATTATTACTGTATTTTCGAGTCACTTTTCGGTAGTCCGTAAAATGGGCTATCAGCAGTGAAATCTATCTAATCGGGTTTTGATAATAGAGCTAACCCTAAAATTTTAAGTTTGATGTAGATCGGCTCATTATTTTTCGAGTTATCGCGCCTCAAGATTCGCAGTATTAAGCAGATAGACACAGAGATACCACTTGAAAACCAGGAAATCGGAAAACGTCAAAATTGGAACATAGATAACTTTGTCTAAATTTTGTTTAATATTAAGCTATATTATTATATTAACATTTTGAGAAATTAAAATGGGGATAAAAAAAAAAGAAAGAATTTTATTTGTTTAACAGCTTTACACTAACAGCTACTTTCCTATATAATAATTTTGGGAGAGAGAATAATAAAAATGAAAGCGAATAGTAAGGTTTTAAAAGCAGTTAAAAAATGCCTAATTTAATAAAGTTAATGAAGTAATAAATGTAATTGTAATGGATGTATCTTTTTAATGCGGTAAAAGTTGAGATGTTCTCATTATTGATAATTGAATGAAAGATGTTATATTCAATGACGATGAAAATGGGATGGAATTGAAGAGAAATAAGGAAAAAAAAGGCAAACCCTTCATCAAGTATAATTTTTATGAAATAGTTGAAATAATTGATAATAATTAAAGCGATAATTTTTGTGTTGCATCTTTCCCTTCACTATTACGACAACTTTGAAATTGACATCTTAACAGAGTTGATATAAAGAACACAAATTGGACATCTAATGCTGTAGAAGTGTTTGTGATAGAATGAGGAAAAGAGGTCGTGGGAAGTGGACGGAGTATGTGTGTGTGTGTGTGTAAGGTAATTGTTTGAGGCCTTTGGTGACAGGATTCCGAAGGATCCGAATCAAAAAGTCCAGGCGTTGACGAATAATCATTGAAAGAGGATCGGTGAGTTTCTAAGTTTTACTTTTTGAGTTATTTGGAGAAATGAATTGTTTAAAAATAATACAAAAAACTAGACTAAAGCAAAAACAAAAAAAACAAACAAACAAACTAACTAGAATATCACGAAAGCACTTTGTTTGTGGAGAAAGTTTGTTATAGAGACGTAATAGTTGAATTTAGAAAACAGGAGCAGATTAAGAAACTATAAATTTCAATTCACTTTGTTTATGCTTAGATCAACGAATTGAGAAAAATAATTTGTGAAAGCGATCTCTTTACTTTATTAATAGAATTATCTAGAAACACGACAGATAAATTACTCTCTTTGATTGAACGACTCTTTACTTGATTTAATCTAATTATCAGTTTTATTTTAAATATTTTTCGGCTGCGATCTCCGAAGACCTGTTAATCAAATGAGTTGGCGTCACAGGAGTATTGTATTAAGAGAGTCTAATTGGAGGTGATTTGCAATCTAAGGAGACGCCATATTTTGTTATGTTTTTTCCTTACTATACACTAACTTTCGCTGGAATTCATGATTTTAAAGGTCTTACAATATCATGAACATACTTTCGTAAAATTTCGTAATTGTGTTACTATTATTCGGTAATGGCTACTCTTAGGATTCCTCTGTTTTCCATTTAATTTTTTTCCTTAATGAACCTATCATAGGTTGGTTGTTTTTCTTTTGATAGTAGAACTAATTTCAATAATGACAGGCCTTAACAATCAATATCGTCACTCAAAGAGTTGGCAGGTTTCGCTGCAGTGATAATTTGTTGTATTGTGAAGCCCGCTATGTGACCTACATTCGACGAGTTCATTTTTCAATTGTAAGACAATTCCATCCATTATTTTAATCTTCCACATGCAGTAGGCCTATAATTTTACTTGTCCGAATTATTTAATTATTCTTATGTTTTATTTACAGAGTAACTTATTTCAGTAAAGTTTTAAACAACTGTTATCAGTTAGTAATAATTTTCGAACCTTAAACTTTCAGTATTCATTTATACAGTAGATGCTGAAATTAAGGAAGGAATATATAAATGAAAACTTTTCAACGAAACTTTTATAGAATTCACTAAACTTTCGTGTAGATATTTAATTGCACTTGTCAAAATCCTGCAGAAATAAAGTGCCTTTTGATCATGATAATACTGCCCTCAAAGAGCAATTCTGGAAAGCCGTGGAACTTTTTGATGTTAAGTATCCCAAGCTTATAAAGTATCGATGGGGTTCAATACTTGGAACGATGCTTACCAATTTATTCTTTAGATATTTTCACTTTCCAGGTATCTTTACATTCTGCTTAAACAAACCAATATCTCCACGAAAAATTCTTACCTGGAATTCTAGGATCTTTTGTCGGTCAAGTTACACTAACGAAGTCGTTTAGCGATGTACGATCATTAGTCATTATATCAACCTGCAATTCACGTATCCAGTTCCAAAATTATTCCAAAATTGTTATGGTGCTCTCTACTCCATGCTGAGTTCTTTAGTGACAACTGATAAGAGGATACATATTTTCTTTGATCATTTGATGCCGTCTGTTACCATCGAAGCAGACTTGAAGGACATTTCTTTTGCATTTAGTAAGTTATTGGTTATCGTGAGCTGCTGCAGATCTTGGTCAACCTTTGTATATTCACAAGGTGCATGTTCCTGTATCTGGTAACCGTCGCCTTAGGATTGATTTGATACTTTCGGATATCTGGTAGACTTTTCATGGTGTTTTTATCTGTTTTTATCCTTCTGATGGATCTCCATCTCTAATTGTAATCTGTAAGATACGTAGAATGAGCAACAGCAATCACGATGGCACTAAACCATGAAAGAAAGGCATGCACTGTAATACCTCTTTTGAAATTGTTCCTGATTTGCATATTAATGCTGCATCAAAATATTTGTTTAGAGTTTTACTTGATTGTTCCGCATATAAGTAAGGTAATTGCGACTGCAAAGTTATGCTGCACTTCTTTTAAAGAACAAATATAGCCTACCACTTTGTTAATTCATCTACTCCAATGTGTAACTGATTTTTAATACATTACTGCTTATGTATATTATATTTAAGAAAATATATAAGTTAATTAATAGGAATTTGTAAGCCATACAAGAAACAACAAAGAAAAATGGTGTGGTCAGTTTTAATCAAATACGATTTCTTATTCCAGTTCAAGAATAAGAAATTAAGAAAACTTAACAGAAAAAACCCTGATAATTCTGTAATGCATCTACGCCCAAGCATAAATTTTGCTAATGATTTTATCATTTTATTTTTGAAATAGTTTTATTGATGTATCTATAACAACAAAACATTGGTCAAATAAAAATGGTTACACTTCTAAATGCTGACTTATTTTACTCCAACTTTATTTAGATTATAAAATTTTATGTTCTCTCTCTTCCATCATCATAAAATATTGTAAAAGCTCTGTTAAATGGATATAATATCTTTGATAGGGTAATACGTAGTTAAAGAGAATTTTGATTATCGAAATAGTTAAATTAAAATTCATGCATTATTTCTGTGTGTAAGCACAGTTTTAGTTGTAGCGATAAAGTAATAGATAATACAAGTAATTTAAGGAAGATAGTTGCTTCTTTAAACTTGGTAGAGTGAAAGAAATAGTTTATTGTCAGAATTTTTAAAACTTTATCTTTGAGACATACATGGTAGTCAGTATTCGAAGATTTAAATAAAATTATTTAATTCGAATATTGAAGAGTCACTTTGCATTCGCGGCTGTACTTACAGTTGATTGTTTGGCCTTTATGAAAACAGTTTGCTGTGACGTTGCCTGGACAGTAATGACGCTCTCAGTACTTGTATCACGTCAATATGTGTGCATCAACAGTACACACACTGTTCAAAAGTGCATGATTTCAAAAGTGCATGATCATCACAGTCTTTGTAGTTCTGTTTACTGTCTCTGTGCCTAGGGCCTAGTTATTTCTCAAGATAAGACGCGTGGCCTTTGGTGGTTATGTCGGGAACTGGGAACGTAGACGTTAAAGACCAAATCTCACGGACCAAGTATTCGCCATTGCTCTCGTCTCCGAAATAATCTTAGTTTTTGACGATGTGCTAGTACCATTTGATGAAGTTTTTTCGCAAATCAAACGTTCAAAGAAAGGTGAAGAAATGCTTCACGTGATTGGTGCTGCTTTTAAATGTATTTTAAAGTCGAGAACCAGTCAGTGACGCATCTAAAACTTTCAACTTTTAGTATTAGTCGCTTTTAGGCAACGCAATTTCCGTAGAATTTTAAGCGAATTTTAGAATCCTGTTAAATAGACATAATTCTAAAATTCAAGAAACAGTATTGTGACTCGTGAGGTTTTGTGGTTTCCGCTATTTTGTCTAGTAAGTGTAACATTATTTGAAATTATAACAGTAATTGTAGATGTTTGAATATTCTATTTTTTAATCTAACCTATCCTAATCTTCTATAAGATGAAAATTAATAAAATTAATCTATAAAATTTCTAAGTCTGAGCTTTTATATTTCCGAATTTCTTGTCATTTCTAAATTAATATTACACTAATAAAATACTTCGTTATCATTTGAATCCAGCCTGTCAGTTCCAAGGAAATATTGAATTTGTTCAGTGATCTAAGGCCAGGCCGCAATTACAATAAGGCAGATGTAATGCACTTGACAGATGGCCTTTTACTGAATGGTGAATGTGTTACGTTTCTTTTTTCCTCTTTTATTATTCCCCTCTTGTGTAAACACGTGGTGTCTTGACCTGTCCTACTTGTTATTTGTTTAGGTTATTGATATTAAATTAGACTGAAAACTGATCTATGATGTATTGAATGATAATTTAGAGTGTTTTCGAATATTCATTATAGTAACTGTTTAGATGTTATTGTAGTTAAAAAGCTTAGCTGAAAATAGAGTTTTTATCATCGAAGCATGGGCCCTAACGCAACGCAAGGCTGAACATTTGAAACGTACCTTGATTTTATCTTTTTTTGTTCGTAGGCATTAGAAATGTTTTAAAGTGTAAAATATTTCTTTGTTATGAGTTTGCCATATATAGCGAGGCTTAATTTCGGTAATTTTTATTATTAAGTGAATAAATAGAACTGGCTGTATGATAGTACGATATTGTTCAAATTGTACAGCGATTTTGATAGGGATTTTTTTTTTATATATTCTATTTTGTATTATATATTATTTTATTTTATATATCATTTTATTTTATATATTATTTTATTTTATATATTATGTTAATATTAATATAATAATATTAATATTCATCCAGTCAAAATTCCATGTCCGTCTTTCTAATACACCAATTCCTTATACAATGCGATAGTCACCTCTGAAAACGTCCGCTGAATGAAAATTGGTTATAGAAGAAGAATTTTCACATACAAAGAATAGAAAACGATATATTTGAGTTTTTTGTTTGGCTTTATACACAATGTAGTCGTAAATATAATTTTCTATAATTTCTTTAAAACTTACTATTTATATGTTTTAAGAGGATATCAGAAGAAAAACTATTACAGTAGAGTCCCGATTATCCGAGCTAATGTGGACCAAGACTAACTCGGATAACCGAAAAACTCGGTTAAACCGAAAATTGTAGATAAAATAAATCGTCCAGGTTTAAATGTATATTTTAACAAATACAAAAGTTATTCAGATATACTACATATAATTCATATTGAAAGAGTTCTTTTACTTAAAAAAGTCCTTAATTGTTTTTTGTTTTGCTTTACTTTGGTGTTTTTCTGCAGCAATGTTTCGGCATTTTTTTAAGGATAACCCAGTAATGCTGGTGTCGAAACCAATCCCCGATTCCAGATAGGGGGTCATATGACTAGACGAACGAAGATTAATTTGCGAAAAAAAAATCCTAGAAATTGATAGCTCGGTTAAAGCGGAAACTCGGATAATTGGGGCTCGGATAATCGGGGTTTTACTGTATTGAATTTCTTGAACTTCGTTTAAATGTGATGGCCTTGTTTAATTAAAGCATATTATATAAAATGGAAATAAAGGAGCACAAAATTATAGAATTACTAGTCTTGAATATATAAGTACATTTGACTAACTCTGAATTATTTAATTTATATTTGCTGTGGGAAGGACTAATTCTTCACCTAATGTTAGTACTCTGTTGCAACGATGTTTACTTTTTCTGAAAAGTATTCAGTAAAACATAAATGATATTAATCTTCCAGAGATCTACAAGTTGCCGAAGTTTCGGATGTCTTGGTCGACATAATCTCAGATAGTTCATTGGGATTAAAATCCGAACAATCTGATAGTCACTTGGAAGTCACATTTCATGTTTGGTTAACCGCTGTCGAACGATATTGTCAAGATAGCACAGTGCATTACGCTGGTTTAATAAGGAATAAGGCGTGTACTGATAATCCACAGTGGACAGGGATTTAGTAGAGTACTGTGTATGGGTATCACGGGTCCATAAGGTTCCCGCTCTTTTTCTTCAAGGCATGCCAGAATGCAAGACATCAGGATTTTAGCTCTTCAGAGATTTTCTTCTAACTGCCACAGCTGGAAACGACAATCATCTGAAAAAAAAAGAAGCTTTTTTTCCCCCTTAATTGATGTGTCTTCGACGTAAATTGAAGACATAATCGCCGATGATTAAGCCTAAGCGTTGGGCGCTTACTTCGGCAGCCCTTAAATAGAAGGTTTTCAGTATATTGAGACTCTGTCATTCGTCCCTTGTTAACTTTACTTCCATGATAGCAGCCGTTCCAAGGTTTTTTGTCTAAAGGTGCCATAAGTACGTTCAGCACGATCAAGATAGAAATGACCAGTTCTGCATTAACAAATTTTATTTTTTTGTTATTAATCAATCCATTGAATATAAAATTTCCTTTTTGTAAGTTTATTCTTAATCCAACTTCTATACTTTCAATAGCAAGATCTTATATTACGATTGTAATTCTGTTTCATATTTAGTAAACAAGCTAAAGAGAGGATTTCTTATAAAGAGAGATAAAGAGAGGATTTCTTCGTCAATATTGATGATTTTTGCTTTTCCAGTCTCATTTTGTCCCCGACATATTCTTTAAATTGTTAAGGAAAGATGGTATTTGTCTATGTTATATCTTTTGCTATCTTTGATTTTTTTCCCATATCTTTCCATAAAGGAAATATTGCTTTTTGTTTTATATATAAGCTCTACAAAACTAATGTCCTTTATTTTACAAAAGCACTAATAAGGGTAGACATGATATCAGAATCAAAAGTTTTTTCATGTTTTGTAGTCGAATGTAGAGTTTCGTTGGGTATCTCAGCGACTTGGCTTTGATACACGTGACTATTGTGGTTTTTCTCTTCAGTGAAATTCAGCTTGGTCTCATAATCGAGCAGAATGTAAAGTTTTCTGCAGTTAAGTGATGTAGAGGCCTTCAGGCATCCAAATGAAGTAGGCACCGTTGAGTGTCCAGTCTTATGTAATAACCACTCTTCTTCCTAGGAATGAAAACTAGGGAGGGGAAATGTGAGCCACTGATTTCGAAGGAAAATGCTGTTAGCTATTCTTGGAAACGCTTTGGAAAACGTGATTTAATTAACGAAACATTCATTAAAGATGAATTGACGGAGACATATTTTAAGAGAACATACATCTCCAGGTGAATATCAACTTACAAAGAACTAACCGATAGCCTGTCCAAAAGACTGGTTAATTTAAGATTTCATTCTATTAACATGATACTAAACTTATCTTTATTACAATCAATGTTGATCATTTTACTTTGTTTTCTTCAGTTTACAGATATATTTAGAAATAGTCTATAGTCCAAATTTATTTTTACTCCATTGACAGTATGTCATAGATTTTTTTTTTCAGTTTCTACCAAATGCTTAAAATATGTCTTACGATGTATATGAAAAAGGGGTGTTAATATGATGTCGGTCCCCCTTTTGCATCGATGACAATCTGTACACGTCTGAGAAGACTTTCCACCAGGTTTTGATAGGTGGTCGCAGGAACTGACTTCCAGGCGGCCATGACAGCTCAAGTGAATCCAGCCACGGAAGATGGCAATGTGGGTGGGCGTTTTAGTTCGTCCCACAGATGTTCAATGGGGTTCAGATCGGGGCTCGAGATGGCCAGTCAAGTTGTGGAACGCCCATGTCAAACCACGGCCTCACAAGCTTCGATGTGTGTATGGGACAGTTATCCTGCTGGAAGAGAAACGGGCCTTCCCCAAACTGTTGCCACAGAGTTGGGAGGGCAGAGTTGTCCAGAATGGCCCGATACATCGCGGAGTTCATGTTACAGGAACTAAAGGACCCAGGCCGAAACACGAAAAACACCCGCACAGTCCAATGGCGATGAGCTCTGCACCATTGTAACCGATGCTTCGCATTGACGGCGGAGATGTTCGGCTTGTGAGCGGCCGCACGACCGTGGAAACCCAAGCAGTTTAGCTTCGGCGAACAGTCCTTCTGCTAGCGAATATTTCATTCATTAGATTTTCATAGAAATATAAAAATATTTCATTCTTTGGATTGTCATATTGGATGGATCAACCTCAGTTTCTCGAAATCAGTTAACTGTGCATGCTTAACTGTTTTACATGTTATAGAGAATGGATTCACAATTATCATTTGGAAATTCATACAGTTCTACTGTATGAGTTTAGCCCATGTAAATTAAAACTTAATCTCTATCATGCAATTTAGCCTCACAGGAGAGAAAATCAAACAAAAAATTGAAAGGTTGAGCGCAACAGTGGTCTAACCCTCTTTTTTTAAAGAACTGAGATATTGTATTGCAAAGTTGACATAAGCCTGTTTTTCATGTGTTTCTGTTACATTCATTTTATTTGTATCAGTACTTACTCTGAACCTTATTAATCTTAGTCATATAAGACAAAATGTCTTAAGATGAATTGAAAAGGCTGAAATTAATTAAATTCTGGTACTTGAAACATCACAGAATGGGTTAGACCACTGTTGCACACAACTTTAACAATGAATTTCAAAAAATCATTTTCCATTTCAGAACAAAATATAAACAATCCTTGAAACTTACAGAAATATACTTTTATTTACTACACTAGTATTACAGCCACTAAAAATATCATGACATATAATAGGAAATTAATGAAAATAGAGGTAATAAAAAATCATGTGTTTGAATGTAACCAGGTTTATCAAAGTCACCAACTATATTAGAAGTCTATATTAGAATATTTAAGAAATATGATTTACAAACAAAAAGAAACTTCATTGTGATTATACCAGTGTTTCTCAACCTTTTAGTACTTGCGAACTAATTTTCAATCACAAATCTCATCGCACCCCCCCCCCCCCCACAACCAAAAAAAAAACCCCCAAACCTATCTGTTCAACCAAAAAAAAAACAAAACCTCCAAACCTATCTGTTCTACCAAAAAAAAAAACAAAAAAAACCTCCAAACCTATCTGTTCAACCAAAAAAAAAACAAAAAAAACCCCTCCAAACCTAGTTTTTTAATAAGATTTTTTCTCGATATACTCGCCCCCCCCCCACTTTAGTTTTATCACGCCCCCTAGGGGGGCGCGCCCCGCAGGTTGAAAATCGCTGAATTATACATAATCAGATAAATCAAAGAAATCATCTTCATGGCCATGTCCTTCCTGATCAGCAACGGAACAGAGATCATTGAAGAAACCATGATGTATGGGTGGTACATATTAGAAGCTCATTGATATCTTTAAGTTTACTGGCTTTGATTGGCCTTGGAGATTTGTGTTTTACAGGAAGTTCAATTTGTGCAAGATCAAGAGTGTGTTTCTCTCTGCGTGGTTTTTCCTTAGTGACATTTACTGATCTGTAACTCTCTAGTTCTGACAGTGAATGTTTAAAATGACAGTGGTTGTTTGTGCACGTGACTTGATATGCCTGTTCTGATTGATAGAATTGGGTTAGACCATGGTTGCACTAGAAATTGTTACTATTATTTTGAGAACAAGAAATAACAATGCTGTAAAATCACGAAAAATGTTTCTATTAAGCGTAAATCAGTTCTAATACATAGTTCAACGTTAATGATAACACATGGCGTAGTTAACTCTATTTCGACCTCGGAGAGGGTTAGACCACTGTTGCACTCAGCCTTTCAATTGCATTCAAGTCATTTTATAAGTGTAATTAATGGATTATTGTCCTCAAAATGAAAGATGGCCGCCCTGTTTTTGTGAGATCTGCGCATGTATCATCGATTACTCTGGTCAGGCACTTCCGTATGAGTTTATCACAGGACGTCGCCATTACGGTAAAGGCTTGTTACTTTGCAAAACAGCATTGTATTTATAAATAATATATATTTATTTATTTATATAAATACTTATTGTTAGCAACTGGTATTGAAATAACGGTAAATAGTCGAGAGAAGTTTTAATTTGGCGTTATCAACATGTCTTTCTCAGTGAAAACAGACGACGGGCGTCCATTGTGACAGGAAAACATAATTGATCAGCTACCGGAAGGGCTGCGCAGTTCAAACTTCCGCCGGTCATCTTTCATTTTGAGGACAATACTAAGTTTTTCAAATTAACAAGAAATGAAATATTTTTTACTAAATATCCATCCTTTTTCTAATTATTATTCATAAACTTCATTGAATCTCTGATTCTGTAAAAACGAAAAAAGACAAAGAAAAAAAAAATAAGAAAAAGTAATATCCTACTTATGTTCAGAAAGTTAGTTATTTGCTAGATTATATCTGGTGGCAGAATTTATTAATTGACAGAAAACCATTTGTGCCGCTTATTACAACAAAGAAAGCTTAGCAGGTTTGCGAGCAGCAGACCCTTTCCTGAAGGTGCTTTGTCGTGAATTGTAGTACTTTGATTGTTTGTATCTGCAGTTGATAATCATCAGTAATCTGTGGTGTTTGTGGAACCGTGTAGATGGCACATTCTTTCCTAAATAGAACTTGTGTTTAAAGACCAGCTATCTAATTAAGAGCTAAGTTGGAACGAGTGCTCATTAACCACTCGAATTCAAGTGTTTTGAAAGAATTTCAAGTGTCAACTTCTAACAGGCTTTCGTTTTCAGGTGAGTAGAAAACCCTCGTTCAATTCTTCATCAACGCGTTTTAAGAGTAAGAATTCCAGCAAAGTTAGCGATTCAGCAGTGTAACTTTATTTTTTTTTTTAAATTTAAGTTTTTAGATATTTATATTAGTCAAATAATTATAAATAATATTTTAAATGCTTCATATAATGAAGATTCTAAGGCCGACTGTGTTTAGAAACAAGATTTATTTGGTAAATTTTATTTAGTTTTTATGCTGAAAATGCTTTTGATGAATATACATTTGATGTAATGTTTGATGTATGGTCGGAAATAAAATAAACGAACGTTATGTAAAGTCATACAGCAAGGAATCAAAAGAAATCTTTCGAATCTATTTTATTTCCGGCCATACTATATTTTGATGAAATTAATCATTAACAATATATAAACGTAGATTGTTTATATTGTTGCGTAGAGAACTGATATATCAAAAAATTGTATATATGTAATTTATGTATTTAATTCCAATTGTGATAAATTGAGTCATTTATCACAAAAATATTTCCTCATTTAGTATATCCAATGCAGAAAAGAAAAAATAAATCTACATTACGATTGTTGATTAATTTTATTTTATGAATTATCCAAACTCGTGGCCTATAGTTTCGGGTTGCAGTGATGTTAATTTGCAATCTATAAAATAACGAAGAATAAAAATTAATTAATTTACATTACTTAAACTAGAGCAAGCCGGATTTAAACATGGAATTTGTAAGATTCCATTTTCTACTCGGCTTATTACAGCGTACGTAGTACTTCGAATGTAAGACTTTATAATTTAAATCCTCAATTTTAACTACATAATGATGATTTCAATGTATAATTTCATCCTTCTTAACTGGGTGTGCAAGAGGACGCACTGAGAAATAATGGCGTGGGAGAGAAAACGGAAGCGAATGTTGAAGTTACTGAAAGCTGAGTCGAAGGAAAGTGACGAGTGCAAGGTTGGAATTTTACCTTTAGAATGTCGTTCACGTTGAGTGAGAAAGAAAATGGCGGGTTTTTTGGTACTCAAATACCTTAAGATTGCTTTGGATATATTTTTTACCAATTGGTTCGCAGTTGGTATAAAATCACGTGATCGTTAAAAAATAATATTATATTCGTATTTTGTAACTCGAATACTCCTTAGATATCAAATTTCATCGAGATATGTGACTTCCCACCCCTTTCTACCCTTCTCCACCCCTTATCCGACAAAACAAAATGACTGTGAAGGATAATTTAATTAATTCAGTTTTTAACTTCTACTTTATTTTTAATGTTTAATTGGACAGTTTCCTTATAATTTAGGGAAATGGTTGGGCAAAGGATGTCAAATGATACATTTCACTCCAAAGCTTATTGTAGTCTACTTAAGTAATAAAAACATAACTCGCAGTAACAGATAACACTTAAAAATAAAGAAGTAAACAAATAAAGAAATAAACTTTTATGTTGAAGTATTCTCAGCTTTTTATTGGAGATAATCTTAAAGTGGCAGTTACTGCTTTTTAACATTTTCAATAAGAGGCTATTTGTATTTGTTAACAGCAAAGCTCAGTTTTACCTGTTTCAGATCGGAAACTATGCCTTCTATTTTGACTTTTCGTTACCTATTCCCACAATGCACCGCGCTCCTTTCACAGGACGTCGTGTGGATAGCTATATACGGGGTGATTCATAAGTACTGGAAAGTACTGCTGGTTTTCACTGCCCCATATCTTTTAAACTACTGCTCATAAAAATCTGAAACTTTTTATACAAAATCGTCAAACATATAAGAGTTATATTTTCATGTTATTATTTATTCATTATTATTGAAATTCATTTTATTTGCGTTCAAACATCCCCAATATTATCGTATATTTAAGTAACTGTTGTGATGTTGTTTAAACTCTAAAAGTCTGGATCCATATTCAAATGATACAGAAACCTAATATTAGGAAAATTAATATAAACACTTTTGTCGTTAATTCCTTTGTTTAATTTAAAAACTGTATTTTTTTTGAAAATGCATTCTGACAAATGACTTTTTTGGGAGACAGTCGAATTTTTTTTTTGGATAATAATTTCGATATATTGGGGTTTGAACGCAAATAAAATGAATTTCAATAATAATGAATAAATAATAACATGAAAATATAACTCTTATATGTTTGACGATTTTGTATAAAAAGTTTCAGATTTTTATGAGCAGTAGTTTAAAAGATACGGGGCGGTGAAAACCACCAGTACTTTCCAGTACTATATGAATCACCCGGTATATATAGCTTTTTTTGCATCAGTCATTAGGCCTACTTAATGCTGCTGCAATTTTCCAACTGAAGTTTCTCATTCGGGATTGCCTAGTGTTATTTCGTATTGTTTTGTTTTTAGATAACTAATAAGTGAGTTTTCGTTTATCGTTTAGGATTTTGTTTCGCTGGAAACAAAATTCCGGGCTACGTTAGACGCTTAATCTTCTTGGCGACTTCCTGGCATATTGCCACTTCTTTCATAAGGATCGTCCCGTTCTACACCAACTTGTCCAAGCTCCAATGATTACTTTTTTTTTTTCCCGCCCAGCTTAAGAGTTTCTTTTTGACAAGTTGACCTTCTCCGAACGTCCTCAGTGTGTTTTTTAACTGCTGTTATTTATTTTCGGTTTTTGTTTTCTTTGTAGCCAGGCTGTATTCTTTGCCAACGCCTGCCTTTCGCGACTGGACGTAGTTGTTTTGGAGTCTTCCATGACGACGAAGCCTCGCGCATTCGCCGTCAAGGACGCCAGGGCCATTTTCTGTGGCTGTTTGACGTTGAAAGTAAGTTCTAAGGATTCCCGCTTCCTCTAGCTTTATCCTGTCCGAGGTTGCTTTGAGCTCTTTTCTCCATTTCGTTTCACTTACCTTTGCAGAATCCTTTAGTCCAGTATATTCGGATCCCTACCTGCCTCAGCTTTACCAGTTTTCACATCGTCATTTTCCTTCTCTATGTCTTTCACTTGGCTTCATTGTTTGTTCACCATTTGCCGACTTCTTATTTGTTCCGATGTTTGTGTTTTCTTCACCATCATTTTATATCTACTGTTTATTCTTTGGATTCGAGACATTTACATCTATGATCTATCAAGATTCTTCTCCATCAAAAACAAAATAAAAATTTTTTGTATTAGTTACAACTTGTGTTCATTTATTAGCTCTATTAATAGAGAGTTTTTGCCATAACGTGATTTATATACGGGAAACGCAAATGTCACATGAACGAATACGGTAACCACAATAGCGGGCTCTGTCATGAAGAGAGTTTTTGCCATAACAGTGGACACGGTAAGCTAATACACAAGATGGAAGACATACTTCAGATCGCTGCATTTGGAGACATTGACGATGATTTGTTTGAGGATGTAGTGTTACACAATATCCTGAGAGAAAGAAACATTCAGGTTCGAGAAGAGAAAAATCCAAGGTTGAGTTTAAATGAAATGAATGATGAGAATTGTCGATTGTATTTTCATTTCGAAAAAAACGATATACAGCGACTAGCAGATGGCTTAAATTTCCCAGCAATAATTGAAAATGAATTGAAAATGAAATGAAACTTCGCGCAAGAGTATCAAGTCGTCATTGATGTTAAATCTAATTCTCTAAGGTTTATCGGAACTCACGTTTCCTACCGTAAAGCGATACGCTATTCGAGGAAAGTTAACGTATCACGTTAACGGTATTTCCTCTACGGGACAGTGATGCATGCGCAGGATACCAGTCATGTGACTTTAGCGCTGCCGTATAAAATAGCGAGGTGGGCAAAAACTCTCTAATAACAGTTTATCTTATAGGTGCGCACAACTAACTAACTCCTAGATCCTTGGCCTTTTCAATGAGATTCTTTAGGTTAGAAAAACTTTGGCCCAACTTTCGTCGTAAGGTACCATCGATACTATAATTAAAAAGAATTATGATGCCGTATTCTGTTATTGTGATGAACATTCACTTCTCTTTACGCTACTTCTTAGTCAGATTTCTCAACTTCTTGTACAGTAGTTTGTTATTTACTAAACCGGTGAAGTTGCCTTTACCTCATAAGAACTCTGAAATTTTCGTTCTACTGTCTTCCTCGATTAAGTAACAGTTATAGGGGTTCATGGCTGGCTATTTGTAGATTGCATATTAGATCTGCAACCTTCCAGTTCCATCTGTTATCGCTGCTTAAAGATGCTTCATACTTGATGCTGGTTTGGATGTATCTTCTGATTCAGGAAAAGTTAACCAGTTTTCATTCCGTTCATCGCTTTCTTATTATACTATCCGTTTACCAGACTTGCATTCTTTTTTGCCACCTATGCAATTTGCACCTACGCCACGAATTATCTCTACTTTAAATATACCATTAGTTTATAAGTGTACACTGTCCATCCTGCTAGCAGCATACAAAGAAATGCAGTCAGCATTTGGCCTTATTCGACCATTCGCTTACACCTGTCATTAGTTAGTTTTCGTTGCTCCTTCTCTATTCCTAGATTACTCGTTAGAGGCCGTTCTTTTTTCTCAACAGGAATTTCGTACTAGATCGTTCTATAGTTTGCAATTCGACATTTCTATTGATTTCTTATGGAAGAAATGTTACTCTACCCAGAATCATTCCCGTGGGTGCCTGTTGCTTCCATTGATAACAGAATGTGATTGTAACGAAGTGACACTAAACTAAATAAACACTATTTGCATAAACGTCTAGGTCGCATTATCTTCTGTAAGAGTGAATATCGATATTAGTCTTAAATATACATTTGTAATTACATATTCTGTAGTATTACTTGAAAAAAAATTACTTTTAAAAGCTCATTGCCTGATATTCTTAGGTTTCTTTAAGTAAGTGCAAACTAATGATAATAGTTTTTTTCAAATCATCAATCAGCTTAACTTTTAAGGCCTTTCCTTAACTTCTAAAGGTTCTTTTTACCTGTTTTTTTTATTAAAAAGAGAAAGGAATAATAAATATTTATTTATTGTAGATAATATTGTTTTATTACAGGAAGACATTTACTGTTTTCGTTGGGAATTGTTTCACTTCGTGACTTCATTGAAAGCTTAAACATTCTAACATAAATGCCACTTGCCTCTCTTTCACAAGCTAATGTAATTCTGACCAACTCATTTCTGGAATTTATTTTATTTACAGTGAGCCTGAGTTCTGTTGCATTGCTATTTTATCTCAATAAATAAAGTAAATGGTTATTTCATTAACCGCCGTTTTATATCTAACGATTCTGTCCTTGTATTTTTTATATATCTCAAAAAATAATTCTTTTATATATAGAAATATATACTTTAAATAATTCTTTTCATTTCAAAATACTTAAATATCTTATTTTAAAAGATGTTTCAATATAGGAGTTTCACTGAACATTTTTTTTTTTTGAATTTATTGTTTTTGAATAAAAGAAGACAAATTCCACAAAGTTTAAATTCAAGAAATGTAATTAACAAAACTTGAATGAAAAAAAAGGCGTATTTTGTTACTTCTTGCCTTATTGTGTTCGCCTATCGTACGACCAAAGATTGAGAACCGCTGCTCTAATTCGAGCTAAAAGTTTTACTAAAACTAAAGCTAAATTTTAGTAAAAGTTTTGATATTTTGTGAATGTCATTGTGTAATAATAAGGTTAATTTCAGTTAGTATTTAATGGATTATATTTCTGTTATCAGTTTTCTGATCCTTCTGGCTTTGATTATAGATTTTTCCTTTTTTAATAAAAATCAGAAGAATCTTAATTCCCTTAATGTTCCGTTACCACTGATAAAATAGTATATATATATATATATATATATATATATATATATATATATTGTATAATATACAATGGAATCTAAAATTAGGTCAATCAATTGTTAAAATGCATTTTACTAATTGGGATTCGATGCTCCTAATAGATAAAAGAATGTCGTGTAACATAATACTGCATAAAAATGAGAGGCTTTTTTGGGTTTTTTTTTTAAAAAGAATATGAAATAATTTTAGGTCGTCTTATTAATTCGCCAAAGAAGAAAAGAAGACAAAAAGCGGTTATTGTGAATAGATAAAAGATAAAAATTGTTGTCTACAAAACTCTATGAATGCGCTTCAAATTTTCTGCGGTAGAATTTAGAAAGAAATTTCATTGTGATTCAATTTCTAAAGTCAAACAAATTGGGAAAACAAGATAAATGTATTTGAAGATTCAGAGAAATTGCTTAAGAATGGCGGTACAAGATATTTAAAGGCTATTTGGTCAATTTTATGTGTAAAGAAATATATTAGCTTTATGTATAATGAAATTTATCTGTCTTTTATGAATAGAATTGATGGAAGTGATTGACAGTTTTTTTTAATCTATTTAATCTGTGTTTTAAGTGATTGATAATGAATGAGTAATAAATAAATACCTTATGAAACTATGATCAGGTTATAATATTTAGATACTTATAGTAATACAGTAAGTCCGCGATAATCCGGCACTCGATAGTCCGATAGACCCGATAGTCCGACACGCATCAGAAATAAAGGGTTGCCAGATTTTTTCTCCCTGATGTACTAAAACTAAAACATTATTGTATTTTTTAAAAAGTTGTACGAAAATTATCGTACACTATGCTGTCGGTCTAAAACTACCACTATAAATAGCTATAAAATGGTATGTTTAACGGTGTTAAATTAGTTGTTTCACTTAACTCGATAATAGAACGCAACTTTTAGTTTAACTAAAAAGAACGCGTGATAGCTACTTTTAATTTTTGGTTTGTTTACTGTAATGTTTTCTGTTGTTTACTAAATAACAATTAATCGTTTTTGTATGTTAAAACTGTAGTTTTTATTTATATACACCTTGTTTAAACCAGGGTTTTAAAAATGGCCTTGGTAATCCGGCATGTTTGATAATCCGGCATTGACAGATTCCCAGCATGGCGGATTATCAAGGTCCTACTGTAATTGGTCGCAAGTGAAAGAAGACCCACCACAATGTATTCTTTACCGAGGAGTCTGCAAATAGGGTGGAGAACTGAACGGGATCACACAGTTCAGCGGATAAATATCAGGCTCTTAGAAGTAACAAAACGACAACTTATATATTTATAATTAATCGGGAATCGTTCTCTAACATTTCTAGTTTTCTGGACATTGTTGATTTTAGATTTTTTGGTATTAACTGAGACACCAGCCATTCTTCGATATTAGGGGTTCTGCATATCCTGCTATAATTTTGCTTTGCTGATTTCCCATTTGCTGATATAAACGAAAAATCTGTCAGACACTGGATCCAAAAGCTTCTGTTGACAGTTTCACGCAAGCAGCCAAGCTTACAGCATATAACTGACTGGCGTGTTCCAATTTTCGTTTCTACATTTTTATTACTAAGGAAGTCCAATGGTCTGTCGGCTTTCTGATTTTGTTTTGAAAATAAATCAAGCAAAACTTAACATTTTTTAACAAATTTTCTAATGATTTTTGGTGTACGACAAAGAACGTTGCTTTATTCCAGTCCTACTTCTAGTTCAGATTGAATTGATGCCGGCGAATAAAGCGCTCTGTTACGTTTAATACGTATACATCTAAAATGTAATTCTTTTGTCAAAAAAAATCGCTTGTTTCCCGCCTTCTTTTCACGTAATGTAGTCCGACTATTTGTGCGAACTTTGATTTCAGGTACATCTTAATATCCAGAGGGAAATTTCATGTCCTGTCCAGATAATTGCACGATGAACAATTGACAGCAGCTTATTCGTAATTACTCAATCAATGTATGTGCAATATACATATATTGCAATATTGCAATCCATCAGTCTTTTAATAGAAAAATGTTTCTTTCTTTTCTGAACTAAAGAAGCTGTCACTTTGCCTTCTTTTGTGTTTTGAAAGATTTTGTTTGTTTGTTTTGTTTTAACCCTTAGGCTAGATTAAAGACTTATTGAAAAGCAGAATTACGGAAAGTTCGGAAAAAAGTTACTAACGCTATTTGATGACTTAAGCGTCATTCAAAAGGATAACTAATATTATATCGCTCCTAAACTTGAATTTCACTTCCCCAGTTTCTGTTTTCTCTTGGAATTAATGCAAAGAAGACCCAGGAAACATCGGATTTGACTGATATATTTAGTTCTTAGAATGCTACTGGCTACAGATTGTGTCAGATCATGATGGCCAACTTATCTGTCCTCGACAGTGCCAAAACTATGTTCTTATAAACTCAAACGAAAATTTAAGATCAATAAAAAATAGGACAATTTATAAGTGATTCGTCAAAAAAATCGTGAACAATGTTGCTGTAGCTGCTGTTAGGGGTATATAAAAGTTGAGAGATTTCAACTCTGTTCTATTTTTTTTTTTAATGATTCACTAAGTTCATTTACCATACTGCCAATGAATATTGGAGATGCTTTTAGACATGGGATTTTGCCGTAGGGATTGTTTCAGAATTTTTATATAAAACCTATGTAGAAGGGATCTCGAATGTTTAAAACCGTCTCGGCTTGATTTTGCTTTAGATACCTTGACCAGACATCTTTGATCAGTTGGTATATGAGAATAATGGATATCAATTATTTCTTAATTTGATGAGCGTTTCTCATTTTCAATAATTACAATTTCGTATAATTATATATTACCCTTTATAGTTCTCATGTGGTATTTACTGTACATACTATGCCGCAGAAGACTTTTTAATGGTGTATAGTTTTTAACCCTATTGGAGAGAACGTTATCGAAAAATCCAGAATTAGTAGCAAACTCATAATCCTCATTTTGTACCGTAATTTTTGGAACAACGCGCATAAATAAGACTTAAAGAGATCCCCGTTAAGCTTCGTCGGCATTTTGATTGAACAAATGATTAAATTTCTTCCAATTTCAACCTTTTATAAGAAGTTTAAGCCATGTTGATGCACGTGCTGACTCTAATTATGGTAATTCAATAACCTTTCTTTTTTTTCTTACAAGGGATGAAAATTGTGGTCGAAATTAGGAACGTTCAAACCAGAATTCGAAATGCAGGCTAATCTGGCAAATGTTTCATAAAAAAAAAGAAACAACACAATGTTTTCGTCGCTTACTTATCATCAATTGGATTGGCTGACAGTACTTTGCTATGTGAATAACTTAACTCTGCTTCCATGGAAGGAACAACTAAGATTCGTGTTTCTTTTTATTGTTGTTTTTTTTTATTTAACTTTCATGGAGTTGGAACTGATAGAGTAAAATATTAATTAGTTGGATTTGAAATAAAACCGTTTTCGACAACAGCCCCGGGGAAAGGGAACGAAAAAAATAGACGCTTTGTTAAGGAAAGGATAAATAGAACGACAGAAAAATTACCTACGGCAAAGGGGATATAACAAAAATAATAGATTGAAAATATGTTGTCTATCTGATTTTTTTTTTTTCGTTAAAATTCACGAAATGGAAAAGGGAAAAATGGAATTTAATAAAACTGAAATTAATTTTGTTGAACGAAAATTAATGTTTTGTTTGAAATTTATATCTCTTATATAGTTATCCAGATATGTCTAATGCACTGCCTCTGTATTTGGAAAATAAATACCTAATTTCCTGTGAAAATAGAAATAATTTCTATAATGAAACGTACGCGACAGGAATCGAACCTGTTACCTTCTGATCCGAAGTCAGACATCTTATCCATTAAGGGATCGTCCATTAATCACGTGAGGCTCGAAAAGCGGGGGGGGGGGGGCGGAAAAAATCACCAAGGATTCCAAGGGGGGGGAGGGGGGGTGCAGCGAGATATCACGTGTATTTATTTTTGACACGTTTAGAGGTGTGTTGTTTGTTTTTTTTGGTTGAATAGATAGGTTTAGAGTTTTTTTTTTTTTGGTTGAATAGATAGGTTTAGAGGTTTTTTTTTTTACCAAAAGAAATACACGTGACTTTGGATAGGGGGTAGGGTAGTCTAAAACCTCACCACCTATCACCAGGGGGGAGGGGGGATTTAAAAAGTTCCTAAAAAAACCTCTCGTGATTAAAGGACGACCCCTAAGCCTAGGGGACTACATTCAAATTAGTGTTGTTAAATATCTCTTATCACTACATCTGTGTGTGTGACGTAATGAGAGAAGAACCAGAGAACAAAAAAATAACTCATTAATTTTAGCCTACTAGATTAAAATGTAAATTTGAATGTTCATTTTTTTAGCCTATTATACAGCGCAGGCCAAACGAACATTAGATGAACTGAAGAGTCGTTAGAAACATTTCTCAATATGAATGAAGAATTAAAAATAATATTTAATCACACAAAAAACTTCTACTTAAAAAATACTCTATCTCAACTAAAAGCCGTCACATTATTCTACCGTCCTCGTATACGCTAATATTATATTTTTTTCGAAAATAAAAAAAAAAAAAAAAAATCATTCTAATTATTTAACAGTTTTATTTACTTTTGTTGAAGATTGATATTTTATTTCTAATGTTTTCAAAAATACAGTGTTACCTCCTTTAACGGACACCCTGAATAGCGGATACTTCTAATTAGCGGACATTATTGCGGGTCCCAGTCCCTTACAATAGGACATTCCATGTTATCCACTCCGAATAGCGGACACTCTGAATAGCGGACAGTTATTTTAACTGTTAAAATTTTTTTTTTTTTTTCGATTAACATTTCGACAAACACATTATGGTTGTATTTATATCGGTGTCCCATACATTGATACAGTGTCTCGGTGTCCCACCCTACATTGATATGTTGTATCTGTCCCCCATGATTCAATGCACGAATCTGAGGCCCTTTATTTCACTGCAGTTGCTTTGTAAATGTCAATATCTCGTAAAGCTATCCTATAAACGTGTTGATTAAATTTAGTGCGAATTAAAATGGCATCAAAAAGGAAGAGATTGGCACTGAAAGAAAAAACTGTTTACTGTTCTTAAAGTTGCTAAAAAAGAAAAGTTGATGTGCGTTGTCTTGCTGAACATTTTAAAGTTGGAAAAACTCAGATAGGTGAACTTTTGAAGGACAAAGATGAGATTAGAAAAATGTGGATGGTGAATTCAAATGAAAATTCGAAGAAACAAGCAAAATAGACGAAGTGGTCATAAAATGGTTCCGCTCTGCTCATGCAAAGAACATTCCTAAAAGCGGTGTTTTGATTCAAGAAAAAGGCAGAAAATTCGGTCAAACTTTAGATTGGACACGTTTAAGGCATCGAATGAATGACTAGAAATTAGTTCTCTATATACTGTAATTAATTTTGTCATTATTTTAAGTAAGACAAACGGATTAGCACTCATTTAAATAGGAATATAGTAAATAATTTGTAATTGTTCATATTCTCTCTTATCGCAATGGTAATTGTAGAAATTTAATTAAGATTGTACGTAATTTTTCAGTAAATGGCATGCTATAAGCTAAAAAATGAAAAAAAGATAGTCCTCCCCAATAGCGGACACCTCCCAATAACGGACGAAACTTCCGGTCCCGTGACTGTCCGTTATTCGGAGGTAACACTGTATTTGTTTTTGGTCTTTTTATTTTGTTTATATTAATTTTTCTTTTATGTTAGCTACAATAATTTCCGAAAATACTAATTTGTCTCAGAATAGTTTTTTGTTGTTTTTAACTGTATGTGTGTATATCGTTTTAAAACCATTTATGTCTCTGTCGTCGTTGTCTGCTATTCCGACTGATTCAATTGGTTTGACCGTGGCAATAATTGAACTACAAAATGATATGACCTCATTGTACTTGAAAAGGGAAGGGAGTGGGGCTTAAATAGTTGTTTCTTAGTTTTATAATCAACGGTTGCTCTTTATCTTAGTAATCTGTAAAAATCTTAAAGATTTATTTAGTGTTTTTTTCTAAAAGCTGATTTCTACTGAATTAACGGCAGTACAAAACACCTAAATAATTTGACAACGGAACTGAGGAAAATTCGTTTATAATAAAAATATGACATAACCCATTATGAGTTCAGCTCACAAAATAGAACAGTTGCATCGTCCTGTAATTACGAAACGATGAAATAATGATTCAGTAAATTAATAAGAAAATAGAATTTTAATTTTTTTTTTCTATTTTTTTTTTAAATAGATAATAGAATTTTATCGTCCGCAAAATACTTAAATAAAATAATAATAAGAATAATAAATAAAATTATCTATTTTAGTAATCACGTCAGAAGTATTTAACCTATGTTTGGAATTTGAATTTGAATGAACAATAAAGTGTTGTTGTTTTTTTTAATTTTTTAAAATTTATATTTGAATGTCCTTAATTAATAAAAAGAATTTTAGTTTTATTTACTAAAGAAAAGGTCAAGAAAAAG
The DNA here is from genome assembly GCA_023159025.1 of Thereuonema tuberculata. Taxonomy (NCBI): domain Eukaryota; kingdom Metazoa; phylum Arthropoda; class Chilopoda; order Scutigeromorpha; family Scutigeridae; genus Thereuonema; species Thereuonema tuberculata. Next base: position 38,272,019 of record JAFIDM010009631.1, read on the forward strand.
ATCAAGTTTTTTTACTTAGCAGGAAAAAAATGAACCATTGAAATATATCGCTAACTTTTGGTTGACTTGCAACATCTATTTACTTTTTATAGAGTTTTATTAAGAGACAAAGCTTAACATTAAGAAAAAGAAATGAAGTTTCCGAAAGAACAGGAAGCCTACTTTCCATTTATTTTTTTATTTATTTTTTAGTAGTGAAAACAAACGATAAGTCACCGTTTACTTTTTGATTAAGGCATCGATACTAATCTATTATTTCGTTTCTAATGTTTTTTTTAGAGGGAATTTTTTTATCACTTTTTCGCGTTGATTTCTCAGCAAGGGACTCTCCTATTAAAATATGAGTAAGAGCGTTCGATCGACGAGTCCTTAAATGTTTCTAGAAGATTCGTCTAGCGGTTCCAAATTTATTAGGGAACAGGGCCGTCGCGTGGGCGGAGCGACCGTGGCGATCGCCCTGGGCGCTGCGGCCAGGGGGGCGCCGCGGCACGGCAAAAATAAAAATAAAATTGGAAATTCTGGTTTTTTTTTTTTTGGTTGTAGATTTTTGGGATGGTGGGGGGGGGCGCAAATATCAAGTGTAGGGCGCCTGACGAAATCTTGCCCCGGGCGCCAACAAACCACGCGACGGCCCTGTTAGGGAAACACAAACACACTCAGATTGAATGATTTGATGAGCTGCACTTTCCTAGCGAAATAGCCTAAAAACAAGTAAGAAATAAAACTAATGACGATTGGATTATGTAAAATAAATGTTTCCACTAAGACTTATCCCTGGAATGGGATTTAATTTTTATTAATGTAAATTGTAAAATTAAAAAAAATATCTCATTATTTAGGACATTCTTTTTTTTTTTATGTCTTTGAAAATATTAATTATTGATCTATTGTGAAATTATTAAATTGTAAAGTAAATTTTCAAATTTACTTTATTTATCAATAGCAAATAATTTAGATAGATAATTTTTATCAATTAGTAAATAATTTGTTAATTGATAAAAGTTAACAAACGAAGCTAAATTGATGTTGCTATCGCTGCCCTTTCAGAAACTTCGGGAAAAAAATGTATCAGTTAATGAGAACAATCTGTTATACAAATCAAACTTCTAATTGATCTCAATACAACTGTAAACTACATGAAAAAAACACAAACCTCCAATCCGATACCAATATTTCGTCTTTATATCACTCAAAGGCTTTCTCAAGTTCTATATACAGAAATAAAACTATTATTTTTGTTTTGGATTGTTTTATTATTCAGAGGTTGTATTAATTGTTAAATGTTATTTTATTGGTATGATATGTTTTAATTGTTATATATATATTTGTATGAGAAGAGAAGTTCTCTTTTCTCTTCATTTTATTTCTTTATATAGACCTTGAGAAAACTTTGAATGATATAAAGACGAAATATTGGCATCGGATTGGAGGTTTGTGTTTTTTCAGTTTTATTGAGAACAATCTGTTGTTTGCTTTTTTTCTTAATAATGTAAACACATTAAGTAAATATGTCGGAAGCGTCACAGTCTTATTTTGTAAAGAACTTTGCATATCTTTAAATGATTAATTAATAAATTATCGTGATTGTCTACAGCATCTAGAAGTAAATTTTTGATGACCAACGCCTTTTTTTTTTTCCCTTTTTTTAAATATCCCTTTGTGTTGAGTTGATCACTTTAAATTAAATTTAAATTGTATTGACATAAATTCTTTCAAGGTATGTCATTAGATTTTAAATTTAGAACTAAATTTATTACACTTAAAATGTATTTGTATTATCGCAACACGTAAACAAATATATATAAATACATTGGAATGTTAACGTGCTCTGCAGAAACTACAAAATTGCCCATTTTTACTTGTCGATGACTTCCTCAGTCACGAAATGCTTTCATTATGTACAAACATTTAACTATTAATGATCTAGGAAGAGATATTGTTACAGTTGATTGTCCATGCAATTTAATATAGACTATAGATAAATCAAATACGATTTAATATTAGATAAATTAAAGGAACTTTAATGGGACTTAGAATTTTTTAAAGTCGTTTCCTTATTTCAGCTAGGAATAGAAGATTGTACAATATTTTAATTACGGGTCTTTCGATTCAATTTTGGAGTTGTTCAATAATTTTTTTTCCCTTTTTAATACTAATGACAAAACCTCGTTGTTTTGACAGTAAAATCATTGTAGATTTACTGTTCGTTTTTGTTTACGAGAACCTTCAACGCTTTTGCGCATGCGTCAGGTCTCCTTCGATTTCATGAAAATAGGGGTGAGGAGAAATAAAGATGGGATGTTTACTTTTTATAGTGTTAGTTTACTAGTAGCTGCGTTCTATTTGCGCTTTTCGGGAAAGAATTATGGAAAGAATAAATAATATTGCAAAAATACTCCTCGTTATTTTTTTCTTAAAAGCGAAAATGTCCAAAAGAATTTCTTAGGAAAGTGCCCATCTCAGCGTATCACCCCTCTGCGGAGTAAAATCGTCCACCAGTGGTGGGTGTCTGACTTTCGAAAACGAACAATACAAGGGATTTTTAAGTCCTACAGATTTGGTTCTGATCCTCGATACAATACTATTATTAATTTGTAATTAATGTGATTAATTCATTAACGATATTCTAAGCAGCTATTCAAAAATTCCCATATTTATTTTATAAATGATTATTATATATAAGTCACTGAAAATTTTGCTTTAGTATTTAACTTACAGTTAACCAAGAAATAAACGAGCAAGCCTTATTTCATTGCATGAAGAGACAGGTTCCCCTGTTAGAGAGTTTATCAGCTAAAGCGAGTAATATCAGTTAGGAATGCAATACGTAACTAGTTGGTAGTTAGTTAGTAGTTTGATTAGTTTCATCCCCTTAAACCCAGTTGAGCATGTTTACGATGCTTACGATGCTTTTAGAAAATATACTGCTGAATCATTTCATGCATTCTTTAATGTTGGGAATTGCCTGATTGAAGAGAGAGCACAAAACTACATCATTTGTTTTCAAACGATAGGTGGCGCAGGATTTGATAATAATAATAATTTACAAAAAAAAGATATATATATATATCTGGACGGCGGTCTGCCGTGCGGACGTTGTGTCGGAATCTGGGTTCGAATCCCGGGCGTGGCTTAGTTGTTTGTTTCCTTTCCTGTGTTTGTCAGCCTCTTCTTCACTTTCTCTTCAGTCTGAAGCTATTCCATAATGATTGCCTGAGGAAGGCCACGGGAACCCACCTCAGTTTCTTTCCCCATGTGTTTCTACGGGAATTCTTGAATTCCATATGAATGTTGACTGTTTCCGGACAGAATTACTATGAATGTATGGATATATATATATATATATACAGTTTTCTTTATTTTAGAAATCAAATAGTAAATTGTATATTAAAGGAGGACAGGGCTACCAAATTGGAGACTTACGAAAAGGGTTCGGCACTCAAAAAAAAAAAAAAAAAAAAAGATTTAGAAACACTGTTTTAGAGTTCCGCGTCTAACTAAATAATCGTAAGAAAGTAATAAATACATGTATTTTCTGGAGGAGCAATTTAGCCGTAATAGCAACATTCGCTGTACAGGTTTTCTAACCATTTAAATGTTTTCTCAAGTAAGAGTTCCTTAGGATATGAGCAATTAATATAAGGTGATCCATGAGGAGGGGAGAAATGGGAATTATAGCCTAATTGTAGAATTGGGAGCATTATTCCCATTTCTTTGTACAGTTGTTAATAAAGTTCTTATCCAGTAGGAAACAATGCTAAATAATGCAGGAAAATCATTGATGCTCCCGAGCTAAAGTTCTTAATGACAGTTAAAAATATTTTGTTAGTAGGCCTATTGTAAATAAGAATAATTACTTTAGTATATTAATTGGAAAAAAAAATTATTTATAAAAATAAATAAATAAAAATAGATCCAAATCTAATCTCACTCGCTACATCCTCAGCCCTGCCTTCTTTTAATGAAATAGTGGTTTTTCTTAACAAATGACAAATACAAATGTGTAATGTACATTTAAAGCATCACTAAGCAAATCTGTTTTTTGTAAGCTTTTATTATACCGAAGTTGTCTTGATCATTATATTTTCAAACATTTCAGTTGCGATCTAATTGTCGTATACAACTTTAGTTGAATTATTTATTTCCTACTTTAAGTAAGATAGTTTTCTTATCTGGGTGAAGAAATCTTAATTGGCGATTGCATATTAAGAAGATATAGTCACATGTTTACTGAATTATTCAAAATTGCAGTGAACTAAAACTTTAATTTTATTAATAAAGGGTGAGACCAAGTTGTATACAAAAGGACATCCTAGTACAGCTGTTTCACGCTAATTGGTTCCGACGTTAAAACTTTAATTGTTTACTTTAATTTGTTTATTTTTTTTTTTCGGACAGTGACTCATTGACTTTGTCTCGAAACTCGAAACCTCGAAGGCAGCCTTGTTTATGAAGCCACGCTGAACTATAGTTACAAATGCTGTGATTGGCCTAAATCATTAAATACGCGTGACATGAAATGCTTTTTAACACATTGTTGCCAGTTGACCTAGCCCTCCATTCAAAAAGCAAAAGTTCGTCTTTGATCTTATCTGTTGCAAAATAAAAAAAGATGACTTATATTTGGTTGTTGTTTTCTTTTAGACTGCCATTTCTGATTATTAAGTTAAAGCTAAAAAAATATTATAATAATTATTGGCGATTTAATTAAATTTGAAAGACCGCTGGAAATTTTTTTGTTTGTTTGTTTCATTAAAAGCGTTGAGGCCTTTCTCTCATCTATTAATACTTCAACTGAGTTACTTATTGATTTTAAAATATTAAAAAGTATTATATTTTACAAATAAGAATGCCTTTTTGCATCATGTATTATATTTTAAATTTGTAAAAAACACAAAGAATATATTTCGTAAGTAAGAGGAACAAAATTATTACCAGTAATATTCATTTGGATGTCAGTAATTCAAAGTAGCATTTTTAAGTTAAAAGTTAGTTTAAATTTGGGCCAATAACGTTTGCTTGGATTTTGAAGGTTAATTTTAATAAAAAAAAAGAAATAGCAAGCATCAAGTAATTGATATTTTTGATTTTATGTTGAAGATTATAACATGAAGACGATGTCGATATCTTAGACAGTGACGTAATGAAATCAGAGATGGCGAATTGTTTACATCGGTTTATCAGTGTAGAAACCTAAATTACCGATTATGAACCCATTAATCTGTGAAATATTTGAAAAATTGTCACTAAAATAGAACTTAAACTTAACTTAAAAGTAAATAACTTACTTTTATGCTGAGCATTGACTTCTTTGAATAATTCTCTTTGAAATCGCATTGTAGAAAGTGAATTTATTCACTAAAGAATAGACTACACTCATCCCATAAGCAGTTATTTATCCCATTCTAATAATAAGAATGGGAATTAAAGCATTATAGGAATGCTTTACTTATATTATATGCTGTTCTAAGAATTATAAGCATTATAGAAATTAGGAATGAGAAATGTAAAAATTATTGTAAGTTCGTGATTGACAAGCCATAACTAATTGATTAAACATGAGTCCTGCTGTTAAAAGTCTTACTATTCAGCTTGAACATTTTTCTTCTTTGTCTGTTTTGTCTGTTTGTCTTTTTTTTACGCGCATCACGCTAAAACAACTGGACTGATTTCCTTAAAACTTTGGTATGTTGCTTAATTATGGTCTTAACTTAAAACACTAGCACAATTACTTTGGTTTCCACTGTCCTCCCATCCTTCATAAATGCCATTAAATAGCTGTATCGAAGTTGAACCGTAATTAAGCATCTTACCAAATTTCAAAGATAGTCGTCCAGCCATTTTAGCGCGATGCGCTTAATAACAGATAAAGAGGTAATTGGACAAACAATCAAGAAAAATGTTCTCGTTCAGTCAAAAACGATTTACTAAATTATTAATTAATTGCACATTTATTTATTCCTTTCTTTCCTACATAAAGAATTCTTCATGAGTAAACAGATATTGTCGATTCAGTTTTTGCTTGTCGTAAATACCTTTCTTTTTCTGTCATCTCATTTGTGAAGTGTACTGATATCCTGTCATTATGTGACGTCACAGATTCATTTAGTGCTAAACTCTTAAGATACTTCTGTATAAGTGAAGTCATTCTTTGGCACGAATGATGTAGCCACCGATTTCAACTTTTGAAAATCTTCTTTTCGCCTTAACGCATAAAGAAAAAAAATTTGCTGGCACAATTTCAAGCAAAATGCCAGCGACGCTCCAATCATTGCATGGCGACAGGCACCATGTCATTGTCTGCCAAAAAGCACTCCGTCCCAGACGATCCAAAAGAATATGAAAATTAAGGCTAAAATTGCAGTCTTGTCTGTCTTTGTTATTAAACTATCGGTAATAGGAAAGTAAATTACCTACTTCTGTTCAAAACTGCCTACCTCGTGTCGCTTTCGGAAGTCCCTATCTGAACACTGGTTCTAGCGAGCACTCGGCCTTTTGCATATCCCAGAACTCTCACTGTGCATGAGACCAATTTGTAAACATTACGAACGTTACGAGAAAATCGAGAATTGAATCATCCCTTCTAAATCTTTTAGATTGGATATAGTAAATTCGTAAAATCTTACAAATTTAAAAGCAGCGTCTACATAGAATCTGAAAAGAAAACTCAAAGTTTCGTCTCGGAAAAATAAAACAAAAAATCCCAGATTAATCGTGGCAAGGTCTAGAGGAGCTAGATCCCCAGAGGTCGGGAATTTTTCCACGCTGAACTCAGAAGGTCCTCCAACCCTCTGAAGAACGGATACCGAATTTATTTCCCGGGCTAAAGACGGGCAGGCGTAAAGCTGAGCACTTGACCTCATCTGAATCTCGTTCGTCACGAGAACCTTCCGCGACCTCGAGAGCCTGTATAGGCCTGTACTGGGATATTTTATCTTAACTTATAACTAAGCAGCAGGTCAGGAAAAAAGAACCATTAGCTGAAAATAACCATGGTCTCTACAAGGAGCAATACCAACCCCAGTAGAATTGTTATCTGACTTTTTTGGAATGCTACGATGTCGTCATTCCAACTATCAACTGCGTCTACGGATGAAAGAATTTTCATCAGAATAATGGCTTAATATAATTGAACAAAGAAACCAGTAGTAATGTTTTTTCTAGCTATTCCAATTATTGATAATTCTCCTGAACTGTTGTCGCTAACATTTCCTTCACGAATTTCTGAATTAATTCAAAATTTACCGCTTGTTTTCTGACAAGTGCGTTTTAAAGTGTATCTAGATTTTAAACAGTTTAAATTGTAGAAGAATGCGGGAACAAGATCAGTGGAATAGTATTCTATTGTTGAGTAGCGTAATGTTCAACACTCCCATTGCTCTTTTGTTTACAATACAGAGACAGTGATACATAGATGACATCCGTGAATTCTGTTCATCGGAATTTATATAAGGTCCTGTTTATGGACTGCAGATTCCCGTCCAAAAGGAGGTTGACTACCAATGTCGCATGATTTGAATGCTGTCGAACTTGAATAGGTATAAGATGATGCATTTCAAAGCATCCAACCATCTCCTTCATCAAGTTTGAAGCTAGCTCTTGCAGAAAATGGGAATGTATAATTTTATTCTGTCATACAGTTTTGAGCTGTCAGAAGGATCATCCTCCATATTGAATCATCTTTGCTTCTTTTATGGGCATGGAAATCATCATGTGTACTCTATACAAGTATGCTTAAATCACATTTTGCAATATTTCGGTGTTAAATTTCTTGTTTTAACCGCGCATTCCTTTTACTTCTTATATTTCTTATTAATTTTTTACTATTTCATTTCGTTACATCTTCAAATAAACAAGTTAAAATAAAGTTTGTTAGTACTAATTATAATCTTGTCAGTGGACGAAGAAAATGCATTAGGTCCGTTGGGTTTTTCTTTGTTCCAAACGCAGTTTCTAGAAGGGAGTATGTTCTACGTAGACATAACAGTAATTGAATTAATGCATTCATTCATTCATTCATTTATGGATAAATTAAGTTTATGACCTTTACTTTTCCCCTAATCGATGAATTGGTCATTAATGTTATTGATCTTTATATAAATCAAATTTCATGAATATCGGTCTAGTGGGAATCGATTTTTTTTTTTTTTTCTGGACAGACAGGCAGACAGGTGAATCGTCGAAAGAACAATTTTCTCATATTTTAGGAGTAGATATTCATCGTTTTTTGCTTGAGGGTCATCTTTTTGCTTGAAATGGTATTGCTTATTTTCAGTTTTGAAGCCAGCTACATATATAATGCCGTGTCGGCGTTGCCGAGCGGTCTTGGCGGCGGTCTGCCGTGCCGGCGTTGTGTCGGCACCCGGGTTCGATTCCCGGCCGTGGCTTGGCTGTTTCAATTTCCTTTCCTGTGTTTGTCAGCCTCCTCTTCACCTTCTCTTCGGTCTGACGGCATTCCTTAATGGCGTCCTGAGGAAGGCAACGGGAAACCATCTCAGTATCTTTCCCTTGAAATTCAAGGGAGTCTGCTAGGGGTTCGCCATCTTGGGAACACTGGTGCTCCCTGGAACACGGAGGCTTCGATAACGTACCCACCACACACACACATAAATAATAATAATAAAAGATAATTAACTATTATTATTAGTTTGCTGATCAGCTGTGTACAAGTCATATTCTTCTCGAGATACTTGCAATTTGTAATGTTACTCTTGCAAGAAAAAAATCAGTTTTAAAATAATACTAATAAGAGCTATTGTAATTTGTCTTGATTAACTTAACGATAATTAATGCTCTTATATTTATTTGTTTTTCTCCTTTTATGTTATCAGAACACCTGAAGTGAAGGCAAATACTTCAGATATTTTTGGAAGGGAATTACTTTATGAGAAAGGCTATTTAAAATTCCAGTTTATTTAGATTAACATTATTTTACATTAAAATAAAATAATAAACATTATTTTATATTTATTTTTAAAAGAAACGTCGAAATAAGTCCAATTATAAACTTGCCATTTTAAAAAAAATTTTTTTTGTTATATATAAGCTTACGGAAATATGTGTTGTATTCCACCATGTGTTGTACGTCTGCATCTCTCACCTGAATTTCATTTCCAATGATTTAAATTTTTCTTCCAATGTCAGAGAATAAAATTTCAGAATTCAATGAAGACTGCGAATGTCGTGACTGAGTAAGCGTGTCATGCTTTCAGCGCTCATTTGAGGCTTCTCCTAAATACGCACTATATGGGGCAGGAAATTGAATTCCACGCCATTTCTCTGAACTTGAAAAATAGTTAAATACATTTACGACAGAACGCAAGGATTTTTGTGGCAGACTTCAAAACGAAGTGAAAATTCCATTTGTACCTTTTGAGTGGTTCTTAGCAAACTATTCTGTTAATGTAGCATTATAATAGGTTAACAATTTATTTATATACTAAATAAAAGTCAGTAAGAAATTTAAGCAGATTGAGTTAAATCAGTTCTATCATTAGATTCGGAATAAACATTGGTTTGATCTCAGTTAGCCCAAGGACTTCTCGAAGGCCACTTCCTTATTTCAGTATGTAGCTGATAGAAACAACTAATTAAAAATCAGTTAATAGCAATATGAAAACAGCATTAATAAAGTCAGTTTGGTTGAAAACGATCACTTATTTAATTGAAAAAAAAAAAGATGGCAGCGTTTCTCTACTCAATTGAAGACGAAATCTAGAATATCAACGTTTTCAAATCAATTGATTGCTTAGGAATCACAAAAATAAATAACAAAAGATTTGAAGGTGAACAGGTTCAGAATCTATAATGAGGAGTTTGTCCAGTAAAAAGAAAATCAAAGTAATAGTTTTGACATTGAATGACTAATTTGAATAGCAATAGGTTTTACCAATAGAAAATAAAACAGGAAGTTCAAAAGAACTGGAAGCCTACTTTCGCTACATTGTTACTTCATAAAGTATCTTTTTTCTTTAAAAAAAATAATAATACGTAGAAACGACTAAAAATGAAAAGTTTATGTTTATATCCAACTGTAACATCAAATACAAATGTTGCTAAATGCAAACAAAATAAAATTTCCGTTTTTTAAAAAATAAAAAAGTTTAATTAAATCCGCATTAATTGCTGAAAGTGTCTAAATCGGATTATTTTTAATTAGTATCAAATCACACGCAATGGATTAGCTAAAAGGATTTAATATTCATTGTTTAATTCGATGTGAAGAGAAATTGGATAGAAATCCATTGTTTACGTTGTAATGCATTGTTATGAGAATTTTTGTTGCGTTGATTTCTTGACAACGATTGATTTGGAACAGATTTTAAGTATAGAAATTAAATCGTCCTTAAACCTTAAATATGCAAACAAAAGTTTAAATTCAATAACATTAAGTTGTTAAGGAATTTAGTCAACTTCCCTTTACTTCGTTGCTTCTTTATTACGGGTTTTGATTATTTTCTTTTGTCTTTTAATAAATTAGGTACAACTAGAAGAAAATTTAGATACTTGCAGAAATTGTTGGATTGAATTACAATCAGCCAAACAAAAATTACGAGTTTTATAAAATGAATTTTGTAATTTTAAGATAACAATCAACCATAACAACAACATTTTTATTGTTTGATTAAAAATTTGAAATAAACCTTACATTAAACTTAAATTATCAATCACATGTTTACATGAAAGCTGATAACCAAAACGCAAGGAGAAGTAATTATTTAGAAAAAAATATTTTTATAACTCTTCATCTATAACTACTTAGATGTCAAGGATGTATTTTCACATTAGGTAAACGCTCGTACTGTAATATTTATGTCAAAGCATATGAAAAATATACTGCCAAAAAAAAAAAGAAAATAGTTAAAATTAGTGCTTGCAAAGCCTTTATTATCAAGGCATCACAATTTAGAATTATCTGATTACAAAAAAAGTAATTTAGAAGACAATTAAAAAGCTATTGTTAATACATTTAACAATAATTTTATTACCAGAAGAAGAAGAATTATAAATTTCTTCTATTCTATAAAAAGGACGCTAATAACATTGCATCTTACAATGGAAGAATATTACAAAAACCAGATTTCTTCCTATCCCACCCAGGTTTTAGGGATACAAATAAATTGAAATTGTGACCAATTAAAATTACTTCGAACTCTTAATAATCTTCGAAGCTTCTTAATAATTAATTTTAATTAATAATAAAATTCAGTGAAAGAACTGCAAATAGATAGATAAAGAAATACACAGGAGCAAAGCCAAACATTTTTTTATTTAACTTTTTTATTATTATTTATTTGGTTATCCCTAGTTCTATGTTTGTAACATCCCGTCAAAAATCAGAATGTCTTCTAATTTTCTCCTTATAATAATTAAAAAAAAATATTTATTTTAGGGAGGTAAAAGTTTTTAATTGTATGGTAGGTTATTCATTGTAACCTTTCTCCTGATTTCACTAGAAGTTGGATAAATTGTTATTTGGTCTTTGCAGGTTTTCGTAGTTTGGCTGACCAAACTGCTTGTTTGAAATTTCTGTTTTGCTGAACTGAATATAAACAAGTAGATTAATTGAGAAAGTTTTGATAGCAGAGGATTTATTTCTGATTAAACAAGAGAATTCACTTGAGAGGAAGTGAATGTTTTCCAATAGAGAAAAAGAAAAGTTTTTCCAATTTTATCACTTCTCGTGGAACCAAATTTTCAAGATCAGTGCTTTCAAAGGTCTTAAAAGATTTTCTATCTACTTTAGACAAACGTGATGATTCCCCAAACTTGGGAATTTATCTTGCAGGAGTTTTGATCTTTTTGTTTTCGTGTATTGCACATTTTTTTGTTGTGTAATATAATGTATTTACAATTGGAAGGGAAATTTAAATATTCAAACAAAACACCAATGTCTTTCAGGCTAAGTTTACTTTGTGGGATTTTAAATTGTTTGATGACCTAATTTGTCGTTTTTCAATGTGAGTAGAACAGATGCGAGGTTTCTTAACTCTTAGTGCAAGAAGGAAGAGGGAAAGATACAATCTAGAAATCTTCATTTGTAAACACTAAAAATGTTATTGTAAAACTGGCCATCATAATCCCATTCTTACGGGTATTTCAAATCTGAAGATTTATCAAAACGTATTCTTTATTAATTAGTTTCGGGATAAAAAAATCAGTTCTTTTTGGATTAAATGTACTTATATTGTTATATTTTTTGAAACCTCTGATAGGAGCTATTTTGATATTTCGACAAGTCCTATGTCTCTCGATCTCGATCGTCTTTTTTTGTCTATCAGACTATAGAAACATAACATGCGTTATAATTTACATGATACTGAAAACATAAAATGTGAATAGACGTATATGTGCATATTTAATGCTAATAAGCTACATTTTCTATCTATTCCAGTGCTTGACAGACATCACGAGGTGTAAATCTTGACAATTGTCCACCCTATCTTTTAACAGACACAATCCGTCATAATACTCGCATTTTAAACCAACCTTGATACTTTTATCTTATTTTTTTTAATTTTTTTATTTGAGGCACTATATCAGTTTCTGCATGTTTTTACAAGTTTTAAGGAATCAAACTGTTCGCTAGAATAACAAACATTCTGAAAGAAAGATATCACAAACTAAGCGTTTGACGAGCACCACGCAAATCCTTAGCCCAACAGAACAGTCATTGATAGAAAATATTTGCACTTTTACCCGAGAATGTTCAGTCTAGTTTCGTAGCTGGCTCATTGACATTTAGAAAAAATATTTCAGTAACAGATTATTGCAGTGACTAATCAGCATTGTTGAAGTGAATTTGCATATACTTAGTACAATTGTGTTCGAGGGCTGAAAGTCGTAAGTGATCCACCGTAATCCAAATTATTAGTTAGGATTAAAATGTGTCGAAGATAGAAAAATAAACCATAGGAGAACTATGCTTGAAACATTTTCCCTGGAGTCCGTCGTTTTGCCTTGGAATATAACACATTTTATTATAGCCACCTTAAGTCTAGTTCAGAGGTATTAGCATTGCCAGCAAAAGTATTTCCAAATCATGTCTGCTAACTGTCTTTATACTGTCCAGATGTTTTCGAAAAATAATCAGAATTCGACTTGTATAGTGAAGACGTAAATGCAATGTTTCCTAACTTCGTATTCCTGCTTTTTGAATTAGCAGAACTTATTGTGAAATGCGTTCACATTTTCAAACAAAAATCGAAATGTGTTTTCCATTTCCAAAACAAGAGTAAAAAAAAACAAACTGAATGTTTTTATGTAAACTAGCACTCCACAAACAGATAGATGTTGTACTCCAGTTGTTTATAAAAGATTTACCGACCATGTAGTTATATAGATTAAGTGATAGTGCAATGACACCATTTGTGGTTCCAGTAGTTAATTGAACTTCATTCCTGAAACTCTTAGCTTTTTTGGATAGGATTATAGGACGTCCAAACAAATAGTATTCATTGTGAAAGATTGTGCGTAGCCAATGTCTTAACATTTACTAAATGATCGCTACAGGAAAATAGGTACTTCCACTAAAGGAAAGGCAGGTTTATCAGAAAGGAAAATTAATTTCTCAGAGAGAGAGAGAGAGAGAAAAAGGTTATCGTCCTGTGGTCGAAAATCTAATTCCATAAATAGAGGGGAAAAAATCCGAGTGGAAGGAAAAGTAATTACTGAACCGAAAACAAGAGTTTTATTTCATGTATTCCGAATCGATTGAATTTGTTATTGTCCTGCCAACAAATGGATTGAGCTGCTGTTACTTCAACTTCTCTGGTTTAGTCTAGAGACATTGGATGGCTGTGGTTCATTTCTGCTAAGCGTTGATTAGACGGTCGTTCTCGTCTAAGAAAGCCCTTGTTGCCCTTGTAAACCATAGGGATGTTGAAAGTTTAGAGGATTAAGCTAAGTGTCAATTGCTCCAAATGCTTAAGTATAGGGTTATCATATTGCTTAAGTTCTTTTTTTGGAACCGAAACTCACAAATGTCGTGTATAGATGTTCGAATCTGTATATATCGTGAAACTTGCAAGCTAACAGCATTTCCATGTGTCATTGCATGGAGGATAAGTTACCAATGGAGAAGCCGGACTTCAGTTTACTTTATTTTATTTTTAATCGTTGACCACCATTGATCTCTCAATGCTTGCTAAATTATACCGTGCTCATCAGTCTTATGCTATCGCGTATCTCATCCATGCATTCCGACTACAGGCGAAAAAAAGACGGATTTTCTGCAACTTTTCCCCAAAAACATTGGCGATCTCCGTGTTTTGTTGTTTTTAAACATTGCAAATATTATGAATATCGATTGCGTAGTTGTCGCATCAGTACTATTTTTCATTTATTTTTATTGTCATAACCATTAAGAAACCATAACATTTTCATTTCATTTAGACGTATAAGTTTATGCTTTGGGACCTCATTTAAAAAAAAACAACTAAACACGATGATTTTTCTTCACCACGTACATGAACTTTTCTTTGAACTGAACATTTATACCATTAGTCTTATAATCGCTTTGTGAGGTAACAGTTTTTAACAATAAGGTAACTGTCCGGCCACTTTATTAGGTACACCCTTACTATGCGCACAAATAGTACGGGCAGTGGGGGCAGTGTCATGGTGTGGAGGATGTTTTCCTGGCTCACGTTGTGTCCATTGATGCCTCCGGAGGCACGTCAGGCGGTTAGAGCGTACCTAAACATCGTAGCTGACCAAGTGCAACCTTACATGTTAACAGATTATCCTCATGCAGATGGCTACTTCCAGCAGGATAATGTGTCGGTGCACAAAGCCCGCATCACTATGGGATGGTTTGAGGAATATAACGATGACTTTTCCTTGCTGCAGTGGCCCGCTCAGTCCCCGGTTCTCAGCCCGATTGAAAATTTGTGGGATGAGCTGGAACGGGTTGTTCGCTCCAGCCTACACCTCCATTAAATCTTCAGGAACTGCGTGACACACTCAAGTCTGCATGGTACACAATACTTCAACAACGTTTTCAGCATCTTGTGGAATTCATGCCTCGACGAATTCAGGTTTTGAGGGCTAAAGGAGGCCCAACACGCCTACTAGGTAGGTATACCTAATAACGTGATCGGACAGTGTATGTATATATATATATATATATATTCCGAAAAGATTTTATAGACTTTTCTGATATTGTTGATTGATAGCACTGTATATATTTTAATTATAATATTTTGCATTGTTATGTTTTAATAAAACTCGAATATATTTTCTATATTTTTGCTCCTCTGAATAAATTCTTTTTATTTTTCTATTTATCCTTTTGGTTTTTTTTTGTTCCGTTTTTTCGTCAGAAAACTGCTTTCATTAAAATACAATGTCGTTTTTGCTAATTCCACTAGCTCGAGTGAGATAAATGAAACTAATTTTCAAGATTTGCATTGGCACAATAATTAAATTTAATTACAGTTCGTGGCAAAGTACTTATTTGATTTCCTCATAATCAATACAAATTTGGCATTTTTTTTTTTTCCTGAAGGAGTTTTTTAGTTGCCTTCATAATGATACAAAACCCTACATCACAATTTGTTCGTCTGTAAGGAAAACAAATTTCACATTTTACTTTGGCGAATTTTTAATCTAATTAAGTTTGTTTCTCATTTTTGCTAGCTTACACTTATTACAATTCAAAGTTATTTTAGAAGTTATTCTTAAACAGTATTTGTTCCTTTTAATTAATAAAAATAATTTAAACTAATATTTGATCTTTCTGCTAATTTATTTCAACTATGATTATATTTCAGCGGTCAGATTTGGATTAGCGTCATCAAATTACTGTTAAGCTGGAACCTAGAACATACGGTAAGTATTATTTATTTCGGTCATTATTTAGGTTGAGTAGTTAAATAAAAAACTACTATCGTAATTGAATAGTTAGGTGCAACAGTTTTGTGCTCTTCATTAAAATTAATGATTCTGCAAAATTATCGGAAGAACTCGTCTTGTACGCTTTAAAATCTATGTAGTTTTTTTTATTCCTAGTTTGAAACGAACTGTTTGTAATTTTCTGTTACAATACGGAAAGATTATTATAATTATTATTATTATTGTTATTATTATTTAGAAAAATATTTCCGTATCGAAATTTCATTTTAGTTATTGCAAACAATATAGGCCTACAGTCAAACTTGGATAATTCGAACTTGTTTAATTCGAAATTCTGGATAATTCGAATTTTTTGCTCGGTCCTTAGAATTCTGTATTAAAATAAAGTAGAGTCCCGATTATCCGAGTTAATGTGGACCAAGACTAACTCGGATAACCGAAAAATTCGGTTAAAGCGAAAATTGTAAATAAAATAAATCGTGTAGGTTTAAATGTATATTTTAACAAATACAAAACTTATACAGATACACCAAATGCAATTCATATTGATACGCTAATTAAAGAGCTCTTTTACTTAAAAAAGTCCTTAATTGTTTTTTGTTTTACGTTACTTTGGCGTTTTTCTGCAGCAATGATTCGTCATTTTTTTAAGGACAACAGGATTGCTGGTGTCGCTTCTTCTTCTTGTTCTATATATTCAATAGCACTTTCAATAGCTTTTAGTCCATCTGTATGAGAGATTTTCATCGTCACTGTCTTCATGGTCATCGTTAGATTCATTTCCTTACTGACGATACTAACGATCACTTCATCTGTAACATCTTGTTGTTCGTCAGATTTTATCCAGTCACGTATATCCTCTTCGTTGATTGATGAGATCAAGTTCAGAATTTTTTTTTCGGTAGTTTTAAAAATGGAAAATGTAGAACCGAAAAAAAAATATTAGAAATATTTGATAGCTCGGTTAAAGCGGAAACACGGATAATCGGGGTTTTACTGTAATGTTAAAAAATCGTGGATAATTCGAATTTTATTTTGGATAATTCGAATTTTTCGTACGATTGTCCTTAAAATATTACGGTAAAAATTGTTCCTGAGACTTTTCTCAGCTAAGATACATTATTTATTTTAACGGACTTTCTAAGGAAAACAAAAGCGAGGGTTGGAATGTATTTTAGTTGATAGGTTGGAATCATATGCTATGACTCAAAGATTGCATTCAATGAAGCAATTAAAAATATCTGCCTTTTTTAAAAAAAAAATGATAAATAATTAAGCTAGTAAAAAATGTTTGATTTAATGAAAAAAAAGTAGCATTATTCTTAGATAAAGTTTAGGTGTATCTTTGATCGTGGAGTTAACCTTTTTTATTTATCTCTTCTGTTTGAGAGAATATTTGTAATTCGAATTTTTGGATATTTCGAACTTTTTCTCTGGTCCCTTCAACTTCGAAGTATCTAAGTTTGACTGTATCGTTATGGAACCATTGCTAATGCAGATCAGCGATTGAATGAAAATAACAAGTCTTTTAAATAAATCTTTTGATAAGTCTATTAATCCAGGAATACATAGTAAAATTGATGAAGCTTTTTGCCATTACGCATAAAAAGACATTGTAATTTTACTTGTTTTAATTATCTCATTTTTTGTCCGTTGAAAACCTTACCTTCATTGATGTGATTCTATTCATTTCCTGGTTAATTGATTTTGTTATTTGATGCTTCATTAAATATTATATCTTAGAAGCAGGTCATTGCAGAGGAGCTTTTGATCGACGGTGGCGTATTTCTAGTGGAAGAATAATGAACCATTATCGTTCTCAACTCTGAATTTATTTTTATATATTTATTTGTTATTTTGTTTATATAAACACTGCAACTTTTACATTTCTGAGCACTGTAAAACTAGATAATCATTCGAATATTATTTTATACATTTCTATTACTATTCCGTCATTTTGGAAGTTAAAAAAAAAATATATTCTTGTATATATTTCAGCTATCCTTTGCTATACAATTCGGTGATTTCGGAATGGATATTCTAGTGTCTTAATATGGACAAGAATATAGTAAATTGAAAGTTCCCGCTCTTTGAAAGGAAACCTTATTAATTGCTTCAATTAGACCAGGGATTCTCAACAGAGGTCCACATGGACCCTAATGTAATATTCTTCGGGGTCCACAGGGATCTCATTGAATCACACTTATTTTAAAATGGTTTATTATGAATTATTTACCAGTGCGTAGAATATGTATTATTTAACACTGTAGAATAATTTATTTGCATTAAATTAGTTTTCATTCAAAATAAAGCATAATCATTTACTATTTCGTTGATTATTAATATACTTTTTAGCTATGGGGGGGGGGGGTCCATCAAAAAAAAAAAAAAAGAAGGGAAAAGGGGTCCATGGGTAAAAAAAGGTTGAGAAATCCTGAATTAGACGAATAAACTCAATTTAACTTTCGATACTTTCATAGGATTATTAAAGTGGTATATTATTATTATTATTATTATTTTTTCTTTTTCTTTATTGTGTGAATTTTGGGATTTGGTGCCTCAACTTATTCTTATAACAACATTTCAACTTTTGAAGGAAATCGTTTTCGTGTGCCGGAATTCGTCCAAGTAATAATCACTTGTATCTTGATGGTGATAAAAGTCCAAATTTCATTTCTTGCTCCAGTTACAAATATATATTTAAGAAGTACAAAAAACAAAATGCCATTCAACGAAATAACAAAGACTGACCTACATTATGCCAATAAAGTCAACCCAATGTGCTATTGTTTTTCGCTTTTTTTTTTTTTAATTTGTAATTAATATTTATGTTGTATTATGTCATTTTCAAATGGACTTGTTTTATTTAACGTTGATGGTTCAACAATACATATTGTTGCTTTATAATACAAGGTCTGATGAAATCCCAAGTATTTGGAAGAGTAGCTCGTCATATATCTAATTTCCAAACAGAAATATGTCATAGAATTCAGTGAGTAAGTTGAAATGAGATTATATTTCATCTAGTTTTTTTTTTTTAATTTAGCATCAAAAAAAGAAACGAAACGTTCCGTTTTCGTGAAGTAAACGAAATATATAATAATGAATGTTTAGAATGGGCGAATATTTGAAGCATATTGTATTTTGAATTGGATTGTAATTTAATTTTTTTTTTTCAATTGTGTTCTAAATTTTCTTTAGAATGGTTCACATTTTAAAACAATTTAAACATTTAATTTATTTACATACAAAAATACTTAAAAAAAGACTTCTTTCGAGATAAAATACGATATTATTTTGCAGCTTTTTTTTAGTGACGTTAATTTTAATTTTGATAGTATTTTGCTTGTGGCATGCAGGAAGCTTTTTCAGTGTACAACACTTAGCAGGAGAAGGTAGTCGAGTGATCTCCCAGTTCCTTCAGAGATCTATAGGAAACTTCAACAGAGATCGTGGAATATCTGGACGGACTACGGTATAATATACTAAGCACGAAAAATACCCGATCAGTTGCTATTGAATTACTTGTCAGAATTTTCCACTTGTTATTCTGCTCAACGGTTCACAGAGGAAGTTGTAAAGCTACAGCTGTTAGCTACAGCACACAGTGTACAATGTAACACTTTCGAAATATCCTTTTATTCAGGTCTGATCGCTTCAGATAGGGTATGTTACCGTATTCTACCTTTCTTAAATTTCCTCTGTCTTTACATAGGTATGTCTCAACATTTTCTTCTGTAGTAAAATTTTTCTCTCGGTCTCTACACTTACTTTCATTAATTTTTCTACAGTAAAACGAAGTATTTACTAAAAAAAAAACAAAAACTGGGAAGATCACAGATGAGTAAGTCTTGGATTTCTTACTTTATTACTGTGCTTTCTTCTGTAGATTTCCATTTCGTCTATTTTGTTTAAAAGTTTTACCATTTGATCCAGCTTAAGAGGATTGTTATGTTAATTAAAACGATACATGAAACTGCTAAGTTAGTTAAAACGGATTTATGAATAGAAAACATGTTTTTGAGAAGCGGATCACAAATTTCATTTAACTCTTGATAACTCAAAAATGATTATTTTCTATAAACGAGATATTTTAATCCAGAAAAATACTTAAAGAAGGTTCTCTTTTCTGCACTAAATTTAACGCTATGAAAATAACGGAAATGCTAAATCCACATTAAATACATCAATCATAATATGGTAAATTTATTGTATATCTTAGCTTATAAGTAGACTTAGAGTAGGGTTCCCAACCTTTTTCAAGTCGAGGCCCCCTCACTCTTTCTGTGCTTACGCAGCCCCCACAAAAATTTTTAGAGAAATAAAATTTAAATAAAAGCATGTTTCACATAATTGCATGTAGTTTGTAGTAGGCTTAAAGATATTAACGGAGTAATATGTAAACTACAAATTGGAAAAAGTACAATTATTATTAAAATTTGAAATTTAGTAGGTTAATTATAATTAAATTTATTAACTTAAGGCTTTCATAAATGAAATTAGTTTCATTCTGTATGGTGGTTAATGTTTCGCAGCGAGCAACTTATGAGTATCTGGTTCCAGGATTGAAATTTTAAAGGTCTGGTTCTGTATTAAGTCTATTTCTATATTTATTTTTCATGTGAACGAGAGATGAAAATGTTGTCTCAAACAAGTATGTGGCTGCAAAAGGCTATAAGTATATTATTGCCCGTTTCGAGACATCAGGATACGATCACTGTGGCGTGTAACCAAAAATCAAGTAGTGTCAGTGTAGAAAACACACTCTTTAAAGAAAGAATTCAAGAAGTTGATCTTCTTCATTTGGTGGTAATTCATTTTCTGTCACCAAGAATGGATTTTTCATCCAATCATTTTTATCATGAGACCTTGGAAAATAATCTTTTAAATGGCCCTCTAAAGACGCAGTGGGATCTTTCACGCACTAAACAAGATTGCATG
This sequence comes from Thereuonema tuberculata, assembly GCA_023159025.1. NCBI lineage: Eukaryota > Metazoa > Arthropoda > Chilopoda > Scutigeromorpha > Scutigeridae > Thereuonema > Thereuonema tuberculata. The sequence continues at coordinate 38,292,815 of JAFIDM010009631.1, forward strand.
GAAATTGTTGTTCACTTGATACTAAAAAGTCATTGAGTGGGGAAACAAATCATACTCGCTACTATCAATTAGTGGAAGGTAGCATATGCGTGTGCGAGGACAACCCTACCTGCGTTCTGTCGATACAGACTAGTTGTTTGCTCCATTCTTTAACTAATTAAGGTTGGTGATAGAATTATACCATTGTAAAAGCATTCTAAAAGTAAAACGTTAAATCACATATTTGAGTAAAACAAATTTATTCCTATATGTGCGTTAAAATCGTTAAACGGTATTATGAACCCCCGCAATGGGCATCACGGACTCCAGGTCGGGAACCAATTCCTTAGAGGATTAACAAAACAAAAAAAATCCCCGAAATTTCTTTAAGATTCATTTTAATTCTGTGTTTTTTCAGTAGCCAGATTAGAAAGATAATTTAGCCTAATTTATTCTTTAATATTTCTTTTGTAATTCTTTATTATTATTTTCTTATATTGCTAAATTTGCTTAGGTCTCAACAACCCATTGATGTAATAAAAAAAAAATAATTATAACTGTTTTTAATTACTGGGCTTTTGCTTCGTGGCCATATCTATCCTGAGATCTTGATAATCTTGGGCCATGACGGTTGCAGATTCCTACCTATTACTACGCCTCTATATCGTAGCCTCAAGTCTTTATATGAAATGTTTCTCCCGACAAAAAAAAAGTACACTTAACTACGAAGGAAATTATTGTTTCTAACCCTTTAAAGAAAAACAAAACAAAACTAGTATATTTTTGATATATAATAAGTTCAATAAGTTTTTATACAAAATCAATGAAAATAGTTCGATCATATAGGGTCGTCTTCATCTGATTTACATGCATGAAATACAAAGGCGACGTCTGGGTCTGAAATTCCCTTGCCTTTTATTTGATTATCTGCAGATAAACAACTCACACAGTTTGGTTTGCTTAGGTGATATTCAATATGCATGGATTTATAAGAATTTCTACTAAATTCAATGTTAAGAATATGTTGCTTAAGATTACGCTAAGAGACGCTCATGAGAGAGCGATGTCATCCTCCTCTAAATTTGCAACAAATAATTAAATTACATCCTATGTTAGCTTAGGGAGCACAAATGCTTCTATTGTTTTCCTTCCAAAAGAGCATCGAAACCTATTTTGGAATTTCTCAGTTGTTTACGAGATCAAATACGAGAAGATACTTATAAGATTTACGAAAGGAAATATTTTTTGAAGTATCGTTATATTGTAATCAGTGCTAATATAATTTTGGATCTGGTTCGAATCCCTTGTTAATTTATGGTTGTTTCTTTCAGTCCTCATCAGTTTGGGAAAGAGTTTTTACTCCATTTTAGCCCATTGTAATTCTATAGACGGAGGTAAAACGTCCCAATTCTTAATTACATTTTTAACTCTTTTTAATTCACTTTGCTTTTCATTCCAGTTCATGACTTAGTTACAGTTCTAACGATTGTATTTTTTTCTATTGTAATTTTTGTTGTACCCATTGTACCTCTTAACCCAATGATACCTACTATTTTCTTTTTTAAAAATATCCAACAATTTTTTCAACAAATTGTTGGATATGAAAAAAAAAAATGTATCTAGCTCTTTGATGACATTTACTTGCAGTAAAATGAATGAAACTGCTCTCAAACAATACCGGCAACGTGAATATTTTCCCGGTGGACGCTTGTCCCATCTGCGAAGATAACCATGTAGGAATGTAGCCGACCAATTGAACGAATTGCTATTGTGTACCAGTCAGAGTATGTTTTTACTTGTAACAGACTTGAAGAGATCTCGAGAAAAATATTCTAAATACCAAAATGCCTAATCCTTCTGCCTATTTTTGTTGGCCTCTTTCTCTCCGGATCTTGAGTCTGACTGAAAACCTGAAAACGAGATTTTTACAAAGAAAGGCAACATTGTTTTCCAAGTCTGTTGTCAATGTTCCAATGCAGACTGTAGTGGCCAGTACTAACTTTTACCACGGTACAAATGTTGGGAACGAAAAGTCGATTAGAAGAAAAATATGAGTGGTTTACGTGTTTTGTTGGCGATTGGCTTAAAATTATCTATTTAATCACTAATTTAAAGTAATCAGTACTTCGAAAGTTAAGAAAGCTCTTTAATATGTTAATTAGTTTTAAAAGTTATCCAAAATACAAAAACAACTTTGTTTTCTGATCTCGTAAGTCGTATTTTTCATCGATGCTGCTTTTACTTTCTCTGAGGCGCTTTGTCTTTTAACTTAATTATTAATTATTTTTAAAAGAAAGTTCATTTTGTATTCTTTGTTTCTTTTTATTACGATCTAAGTTTTCATTATTTATTTATATCATTGCTTATTAAATTTGCCAAAAAACAGAGATTGTGTGCATTTTTAAGCAGTTCACTTTTTTTTGGAAAAAAAAAGTTGATTTCTTGAAACGGGTTTCGAAAAACTTCCTTAGGCAAAAATACAAAGACAAGAAAAGAAAAAAAACAACAACTTTGCTTTCATTTTCTTCTCATTTACAGAGTGTTATTTGACAACCAGATTCTTTTCAAGAACTTGTTTTTTCATTCTAACTTAAAACTTTTCATAGTATATATATAATAAAATGAGAATAACTTAAATCCTTTTTATTACATCGTTTTTTCCGTCGTTTTTCTTTCGTCAGAAGTTTTGAACAGTACAAAATTTATATCCCTATTTTCTTCTGTTTCATTTACTATTTGTTTTTGCATTTTTTAATTGTTTTACTTTTTTACGTTACTATATCGGCAGCAGTTTTTTTTTTTTGCCAAATATTTTAAAGCGTGAAGTATTTTTACAATATTTTCAGTATTTTCAGTAGATATATATTTTATTGCAGTGTCTGACTTACTACATTAGAAAAACAAACTGGTGCTGTAACAAGAAATTTCGTGTTATTTTTGTTAACTTATTGATATAAAAAACATCAAATAGAAGGTTTATGTAGTTCGATATTTGTTAATCAAATGAAAGTATATCTTGGCCACAAAAAGTGGCTTTTGAATATAATGCATAGCAGGAGTTCTGTTTAAGCACTCTAAGGCTTCTTCATTTCTATCTACGAAGCTCGTAAATACAGTTTCAATTAGTATTTTCATATTTTGTTTCAAACACTATTTTTGTATTTATTTTAATTACGTATTTCAATCTGAACTCTTTTGTTTGTTCATTTTGTTTCGTTGTCGTTCTAGTAAACGCTTCTGGTACAGCTTGGGAAGCTTTTCTTCCTCATTCTATTTATTTTCATTTCTGAATGTTTGACGTTTTTGTCACGAAATCCGTAGTGTATAATCTTGATTCGCTCAGTGACGTGGGAGTTTTAGTTGCCGAATAAAAGGCTTGCCTGGACTTTACGTCACGCAGTTCAGTCAAAAGGTTTTCTTATTATCTGAAATGAAATGAGTGGAAAGTGACGTCCAAAACTAATTATCTCAACAACTTCAAAGGTATCCTTGTGCGTTTTGATTGAATTCACTAAATAAAATTGTAATGTAAAATATCTATTCAAATGAACATTGAATTGTCTTGTTGAAAGAATGTTCTTGTTTGCGATGTTAATTAGTTTCTGAGTTTGCAAATTAATCACAACCAGTGGTTGACTTGTTTTCTCTTCATATCACGTGCATCTGGTTATTCATTTTTAACATAGTAACTGTTGGTGTTATCTTAATTTTTTTTTTTCATATAAGACATCTTATTCGACACATGTTGATAGTCTACGATATCAGTCTACGCTTTTTTTTTTTATGTTTATTACTAATATTACATTAGAAAAGAAATTTAATGTCTTTTGTTCGAAGGATTTCCAAATCATTTAATCGTTTTCTTTATTAGAATTGCTTTAAATACAAGTGTAATATTAAGTTGCATTAATTATTAAATGAAGCAATAAAGAAACAATATGCCAAATTATTTCAGTCTGGAAGAGTCTTTCATGACAATTTTTAATAATTTATAGTTATATAAGTAAAATACACTGTTCTTGAATCACAAGGAGTATAAAAACATGAAGTTTTGCTCTTTGGCATTTTTATATATTGAGACAAATATATTATTTTTAGAACTAAGATTTGTAATACCCTCTTTTTTTTTTTCTTTAATATTTAATTTGTAGTTTTCAAGCTTACAAGACCAAAAAACGGTAAGAGATGCATTCATTGAATTTCAATATAGATATAACCCATGAACCTTATTATAAATATCAAGTTATAGTCGATTAATATCATGTTCATCTTGTTCAATGGTGTAGCTAAGTTTTTTGACGCCCTAGGCGATCGCAGTTTTGTCCTTTTAAAATATCGTATAATAAGATCAGTCTTTTATAGATTTATCATTTTTGATTTTGAGCAATATTTGAAAGTTTTATTGAAAATAGTTTTCATATGCTGCTTAATCTGTAGCTGGTTTGAATACTCCCGGATCCTTCTTTAGATACACTACTACAATGTTGCTTCTAAGGTACAGTCGGACCTCTATTTAACGAAGTCGCTAAATCCCGAAAAAAAGTTCGTTATATGGAAAATTCGTTAAATAGAGATTCACCTTTTAAAATTACTTTAAACTATTATCCGCGCGCTCAAAGATGAACCTCCTAGAATGCAACGCAGATTATAGATTGATCTTTCCTGGCTTTTCGTTAACATTCAAATGGAAGAGAAAATGGCGGTCGCTGGATCACAGTCAACATTTCAACGAGGAAGAGTTATCAACAGTCAAGCTAGGGAAATTATTCTTAACGTTGCTCGTCGATTTCTAGAAGATGTATCGCCCAACAACGATTTGAAAAGTAAAAAGGATGCGTTGAAGGTCACTGCAGAATATACTGGAGTGAGTTTGTCTACGGTGAAGAGAATTTTACAATCGCCATTGCTACGAACGCCAGGGAGAAAAAGGCCTCGTTTGGCTCCAAAGAGTTCGCCTGATGATTTTGATTGTTACGTCATTCGTCAAATTGACAATAGTACGTCTCGCATCTTTGCAATGCACCAAAAACCACTTCAGTATTTTCTTCAAATTGTAATCCGCGTCGGATTGTTTCAAATGATTTGAGCATTTCATCATACGAAGTTTTTTGATTTCTGCATCATGATCATTTCCATTATCATCATATTCATCTTCATCGCAATTCATAGTTGTATTGTTTTTATTTTTTTACACTGTCCAAAATATCCGATTCAGTTAGTGTTTCCGAGGTCTCAACTTCAAAATCAAGTGAAAGATAATCATCAATCAGCACATCATCGTTAATTTCTTCTTTTTCCCTCAGCTGTATCCACATTTCTTTCATTTCCTCTAATGGAATAGTTATAATAAAAACATTTCAAGGAGAAAAAAAAATAGATACCTCGAAAAAGTTCGTTAAGTAGAAAATGCACTTCGCTATTTGGAGGTTATTTTACGAAGAAATTAGCAAAATGTTCTTGGTTCCAAAGAAAAGTTCGCAAAATAGAGAAATTCGCAAAATAGAGGTTCGTTAAATAGAGGTCCGACTGTATTTTGATTCATGTATTCATGTATCTATTGCAATATCTCTGTACACTGAAGAGTTGAAAGAAAGCCTCGAATTGTTACAACACAATCTGATAAGCAATTTAAGTATGTCACTTGTTGCGAAGTAATTCAATGGAATTTGTACATAAAATGCACCCCATTCATTTTCTGCAGTTGTTGATTACAAAGAGATTTTTGTTTGTAATCAAGTATTAAGTTGTGGGCCAACTACGGAAACCAAAACATTCGTCACTTCTTCTATAGCTATTTTCATTTGTTTGGTAATTTATTGCAGCATTTATTTATTGGCAGTTAAAAAGAAAAAGGTTAAAGATTTGATTTTTCAACCATTTGTTTTACACGCGGAGGAGGATAATCGTTTTAAAAGATGCTTAGTCCATTCGTTTTAGGGTTTTTCAAAGTTAGAATTTTACTGAATTGAGTTCCCATAATTCCCTTATTTTAAGAAAGAATTACTCTTTGAGATATTAGTTGAAGGAATAATGAATTCACAGATTGTAATTCATATTGATTTTCTTCTTGTTAGTGCAATTCATCATTGTAATAATCTATTAAAGTATAAACTTATCGATGTCTTTATAATTTTAAATGTTCGAAGTTCCATTTATTTTAGTAACGATACTTTTTGGTCTGTTTCTATTTACAAAATCATAGTAAGATTTTGTAGTTGTATCTATATTTTAATTTGAATTCCAAACAGCATCATTTTTCTGTAAATTCCACTCGTAATAGCGATGTAGGAATTTACGGGAAGTCAGATAAACACCCAGATTGTTTTTTTTTACTTTAGTGTTTTAAAGCTTCTGGAAAAAACAACATCATTTGATTAAGTGGCTGCCTAGATCTGAAAAGGAATTTCTGTCCGTGCTAAATCAACCGAAATAACACATGCTTTAAAAACGCTTACTGAATTGATTACACTGACCAATCAGTGCAGTTGACGTAGAAGTAAGAAATTGTGCATGAATTGAAAAAATATACATAATACATTAACCGAGGAATCTCAGTCTAATAGTTTATTCGTCGACGACCCTATCAGATATTTATAGCATTCGACATCATTATCTATTTTAGGTTTTAGGTTTGTTTTTTCCTTGTCAGTTTACTGGAAAATTGAAGATAGGCTACACTATAACAAAAACAAAACCGATAGCATTATGAGTTAAACAATCTTAAAAATTCATCGATTAATAAGCAGTTACGTAATAAATTTGTAACTATGTTATTTTTACTCTATTTTTCATTGAATGTATTCGATGACTGTACTATTGAATAACTTAATGTAAGCAAACTTCTCCATTGGCCTAGCTGACCTAAGGCTTAGCGCACACCTGAGAAAATCAGCCACGCTGAGAGGGGTGAACTTCATTAAAGAACCCTCTTTTTGCTGGAGGCTCGGAAAGTAGCTCGGAAAATAAAACGGGATTCATCCAGAGAAGTTGAGAAGAGGGGTTTCTCACAATAGAAGGCGATCATTATACTGCTTGAGGCAGGCAGTAAAAGGGTTCTCTAATGAAGTTCACCCCTCTCATCGTGGCTGATTTTCTTAGGTGCGCGCTAAGCCTAATGGTACTTGGTAAAGCTCCAAACACACTTGGTCAGATGGACAGAATAACCAGTCTCAAACTCTCCTGCCGTTACTCCTGGGAAAGTATCCTATTACATATTGCTACGTATTGGATAGAGGGTTGAGTGAATCTGGAACCTGTCTGGAAAAGCAACGACATCTGATTTCGCCGGAAATCGACCTCTGCTGCTTCTCTGCCCTTGCACAAGTGCATACTCCAGTTACACCATCGGCCTATTTCGCTATTTTTAAATGAACTTGTATTAGTGTATCTTTGAAATGATTGGTATCCATGGAATTGAGATTAAAGATTTATTTTTATCTTCTCGTTTTAGAAAAGGATTATTTATAAATATGTTCAGTTGCAGTCTAGTCATTTAATAACAGAAGATGAGACTTTGTATTCTCGTATACCTTGAGCTCAGTTAACAAAATACATCCAAGTCTAGTTGTAGGAAATCAGTCAGAAAAATTATAGGGAATGATGGAAAACCGCATTGTCCTATTAAAAAATTAAAAAAAAAAAGCAAAAATTAGGTTATTTTAATTTGATATAAATCAAAGGCATATATAAGATTTATTTCTGCGAGGGACCAAGCTAGGGAACTGACTAGCAACAAAAAAAAATGTCGTTTTCAAAAATTCGGGGATCGGGGGGTGGGGAGCAATATCAAAAAAAAAATACACCTAACTATGTTCATTATGAATAAATTTGTTTGTAAATTGTTCATTTCATTAGTTAAAATTAAAAGCCAAAATCAGCGCGATAGCTTCCTGATAGGTCTGTAATATTTTCTGTCTTGATATTAAAAAAAAAAAAGAAAAAAAAAAAGGCACAAAAAATCTTCGGTGCTGGTGCAGCGAAACCTTATTAAAGATGGGAAATCTCATTCAAAGTAGGACAAGCGATTTTGAGTTTTATTATTAGTATGCTTATGATATACAAGAAAAAAAGAAACTCTCACATTGTCGAAAAAAGTCAGTTTTAAAACAGGGAGATTTGGAACTATCGTCAGTAATTCCAAAATTGCAAATAAATGGTGCCTCAGTTTCCTGGTAATATTAGCACGAAACAGTTTCTGAAGAAACGGTGATTGGATTTGGTGCCTGAGGCCCCGACACGATTTCACTTGCTTTATGGATCAAAGGAATGTGTTATGGATATGGGTTAGGGATCGAATGGAAATAAGAACTTGGAATGCTGATATTATTAAGATACATCAGTTGATCGTAGCTGAATCGCTTTTGTTCTTGATGTTTGATGAAGTTTTATCGCTTTTCCTTTTTCTAAAACACTTCATGTTTTCATAGAATAAAGTTATTATATTTGATTCCTACGAACTCATAAAAACGCTTTAAATTAATCATTTGTGCCTCTACATAAGGCAGTCGAAATCAGACTTAAACTTTCAAGCTTCAATGTTAAGTCAGTAGTAAATTCTGTTTGACAGAATAGTGATTTAACATCTGTAATAATAGTTTAGTCATTTAGTCTCTGTAATAATAAAAAGTAAACTACAGGGTTGATGTTCATTTTTAAATAGCTGACTAGAAACAATTTAATTGGGATATAAAATACATTTTCCCATTGTGTTTTCTTCATTGCATTTTCTTTAAAATGTTGTATCTGTTAAGAAAAAATAAACATATAAATTGAGTAGTACTCAGTTAATTAAGTTTTATGCACAATTATATTTTTTGTCTGTTTTTCAGAATTTTATACGGCACCCTCTTTTCAGAGATAATCGTTCTAATGTCGAGATTTTTAAAAATGAGTTTTAGGCCTAGAAAACAGTTAGGCTTGAGGTAACATTAAGTAAATTTCTAAATATCATCTTGTTGATAATTGTCCTTCAGAAGTTATAAAGTCCTAAACTTAGAAAAAAAAATAGGGTAGTAAGTTAAAGTAAGACTTAATTACACAGTAAACTGAACGATATATTGACGGCTCATATTTTTTAACCCTATACGTGTTTAGTTTATTAACTTTTAAATGAAGTTTTCTTAGTATACAAGATCTAACCAGAAAAACATGCTTAGATGGTTCGTTTTGATTTTCTAGCCATTGTGGTTGTTTCCTTAAATATGATATTCTGTGAAAAGAAAAAAGCAAGCATATATCTGAAACTTATAAATGTATGCCATCCTATGATAGAATCTTAATTATTTTTTTTTAAATATCACAACTTGCATTACATGATAGTTTATGTAATATCCTTTCGCTACTGAAACGTTGCATTTCTTTTATCTATCAATTTGGAAATCGAAAGTTATCGTTTTTGATTAAGCGTTAGCTGTAGTGCACAAATCTCGGAGGTCGAATAACATTTTTTTTTTCCTTCTTCGTTTTAGTTTTTCTGGAAACTTTGAAGGGAAAATCCAATAAATGTAAAACATCAGACGGCGGACTTCAAAGACACCATCAATTTGAGCGCATTTTTTCTTATATCGGAAATGATGAGTTCTGAAAATGTCCTGTGTTAATGGATGAGGAAAAGATCCTATTTTGAAGAATGCGACTTCAAAACCATCTACTATATTGTTCTCCCCACCAGCCCTAAAAAAAAAAAAAACAGTAATCGAAAGAACCATATAAAGTGTACTTCTATACAGAGACGGATTTGCAATTTTACCATCTCTTAGCCTGCCAAATGATAGCAATAAGATGTTCTTTATAATTATGTAATTAAACTTCCACTACATTGTACAGTAGTATGCTGTTGTATTCTAATTATTAAAACATTATAAATCACATAAGAATGCCTTTTTGAGTCGAGCTGATACTCTGGGACGGCCGTTTCGAGTTTGTTAGGCTCTCATCAGCCAGAGCTAATCAGCTAGTGCAAGACGCAAAAGGTGTACGAGAGGAGATATTGAGAATACAAGATGGAAACAGTGACCCCTCAATAACTAAAAGTAAGAAAATAAAAAACAGGAATCAAATGTGGATTTCAAATCCTTGGATAGCGCTCAGGCTACCACAAAAGGAATTTGACCATTTGAATTAGCTGATTAGCTCTGGCTGAGGAGAGCCCAACAAGCTCGAAACGGCCGTTCCAGAGTATCAGCTCGACTCAAAAAGGCATTCTTATATGACTTAATTGCTTTTCTTTTACCCGTTAGAGGGTTTGTTTTTTATTTCTTTATTTTTTTTTTTCTTTTCTTTCTTTGTGGTCAAATTCCTTTTGTGGTAGCCTGAGCGCTATCCAAGGATTTGAATTCCACATTTGATTCCTGTTTTTTATTTTCTTAATTTTAGTTATTGAGGGGTCACATGTTTCCATCTTGTAAAACATTATAAAGAAGAAAAAAATCTCGAACATCAATAAAAAAATTGCTTCCGTATTTCTAGATCATTCACTCCAGCTTCTGTGTATTTCATATAATAATTCATTACATCTACTGCATATTCATATATATTAAAACAATATCCCACTGTAGGATTCTACTTCGGCCTACAACCTTCAGTTTAAATATTATCAATGAATTTTAAAATTGAAAAATATTAAAAACTGATAGGTGGTAATTTGATCAGCTTACTAAGGTGTCAAAATTTTCAGTCAATCTCTTGTAAAAGGGAATTATTTTTATAATTTTCAGTTTTAATTTTTTGTGTGTTTTGTATGTACAAGCATGTTCCAGCATGCTGTTTTAAAGTTTTATTCATTTGGAAGCTTGGAAAAAATTACAGGAAGTTTCTGAGGTTTTGAAATGTAGTCTTTTTATAGAAACATTTTTGCAAAGTATTTTTCAAGTATGACAAATCTTGTCGCTTTGGTGTTAGTTGTCACTGTATATTTTAAATGGAAATTTAATCGTGTAAAGTAAAAAAAAAATGAAATTCTAAAGTTTTACGCATTACAAAATTTATAGTTGAAAAACAAAGATTTGTCTGAGAGCATTTTTGTGGAACATGTAGATAATTACTATAACTTGTTGATATTCTTCCTTATTTCTTTGGGGAAAGATCAAAGTGCATTTCTGATATCCTTTCAATATACTGAACTTTTAACAGCACCAACACGACCAATTAATTTACATTGTAATTTAATCATGACAACAACTCGAAACATGACGTCGGCTAGTATCAGCCATCTTAGTCTTTCTCTAGAAAGGAGAATGGGCAGATCTGCCCCACCACTGTATCTGCGATAAGATATATTCGTAAGGAAAAATCTCCATAAATAGAACATTTTTTATCATTACGACTTGTCTCAATTATTAGTCTGTTCGGAGTTATGTAATTCTAGATATGACTTATGTTATGTGGTGAGTGTGGGTTGCAGGGAAGCCGAGCACCGCGACCGTTGATATGACTTATCTAGTTGACATCTTAATTCCTGGATGTATTAATTATCATTTAATAATTATTTTCAGTAACAGTAAATATTATTTTCATTTATTACATGTAAATAATTATTATTTACTTGAAATAAATGATAATATTAATTATTAATTACTTCTAATAATTATTAAAAGTTAATTAAATAATAAATTCGGGAATTAATATGTCAACTAGATAGTCACTAGATCTAGAATTATATAACTCCGAACGGACTAATAATTGAGACGAGTCGTAATAATAAAATAAGTTCTATTAAAGGAGATCTTTCTATAGGTATACATCTTATCACTATTCAGGGTGGGGCAACTTTTCATACATTCGTGCCCATTGTTCTTTCATAGCATTATCTTCTCTGTGAAAGAGAAACAAAAAAGTTATCAGTGGCTTCGCTATTGTACATTCACTGTATTTTGTAGTCAGTGATGGGATCTCAGTGTGACCACCATTCCCGTAGTCTGAGAATACCCAACTCCATGCACCATGCTATAGAAATTGTGCCATCGTTTGGGATAGGTTAGAATAGAGACTTCAAACACTGCTCAGAAAAATACTAACAAACAATACTGTTCAGTACACAAACTGGAAATTTTGTCTTTGTTACTTTACGAAGCGATGAAAATGTTTTTGTGATATTGTGATAATTTAATTAGCAGGTGTAAAATCATAGAAGATGGAATAAATAAAATTCGATTAGATAACTTGTGCAAACGAAGCTTAAGGACTGTAATGCGCATGTGTGAACTGCTTCTACCGCCCCTATTGGCTGAGTAATCAAATACGTAACAACCAAGCCAGGTCTCCACTAATTAGTCTGCTCCTGTCTGTATTATTCTTTTTTTCTTTTTAAATATCTTTTTACAGTATCTTCGAACTTGTAAATTATAAAGGATTCCAGAAATAGGATAGTATTCATATTGCTTTATAATAATGTGATATTGTGTTACTCTTATTAACATTACTAAATTGTCAGATTCAATTCTCAATAATTAGATGCAAAATATAAAGAAGATAACTGAGTATTTCTTTTTCTTATCAAAGATATTTGTTACATTTCTGTACGAAGGAATCTGCTAAATTTTCAAAAATGACTGTAGATTTTACAGATCATCGAGCTGTTGAAAATTCGCTCTTGAGATATGGGCGCAGTATAATGAAATTATATACATAATTTCTGCATTATGGATATTATTAAAGAATGGCTAGATATTATTATTATTAAATTACTAATTTTTTTAAATATTAATAATGAAGTTATTAAGTTTTACGGGCTCCCACTTTCATTTTTGCATTTTACTTTTTTTAAACTTTCCTTGAAGACGATTACATAACCTTGTATCAAAATGAATTAAACTTACCATCAATTTAGTACTATCTGATGTCTTTTGTCATTATGGTTTATTTACATTCGAAGTCCACAACTTTCAACTTTAAAAGGATGAAATAGTCAATATTTTACTTAAGACTCTAAAATAAGCTAAGAAGGTGACATTCTACCAAGTATTCGAGTAGAAGTCAGTGCTGACGATCGACAATCTACGATTTCCAATTCAATTTCCAAAACGAAGCTCAAATGGGATTCCAGTTGTTTTTACTTGTTTTGTTCTGCAATCATGGGCTTCAAAGGGATTACGAATCAAGCATCAGCTTTCTGAAATACAATCTGCTAAATAGAAAAGAGGACATATTAATTGAACTATACAGTTTCCTTTTGAAGGAACAAAAGATCTATACGATAGTGTTGTCTCAAATCGAACCACCAGTTTGAAACCTCGGAGATAAACTTTTTAATTTCTTTTTCAGATATCAGAACAATAAATGATGAAACTTTAATTTGGATTTAATTGAATTACAGTAGTCGTTCTCAGTTAAGACTAATATCCCGGAATCAGTGATTAATTGTTAGACAGTTTTAGCTGACTTGTAGGTAAAATTTGCAGTAGTAATAAAAATGTTTCGTAAAGATTGCAATTTGGATTTCATATAAACTCGTAATTCATTTATAATCTCTGAAATTTCTTAGCTTAAGAATGTGGATTGGAATTATGTAATTTATTTATTTTCAACTCTCAGAAATTAAGATTTCGATCAAGCTAGGATTTCTAAAAGTCCCTGATCCTATTTTCCGGCATTACAAGAACTCACGGAACTGTAGTATTAAATTCTCAAAATACAAATAATGCTATCTTTCTAGATATTTCTCATTATTAGCTATCTGTAAAATACGGATTATTTCATTTGCAATTTATTCATCGTCAAAATAACTTTGGAAATAATAACCTTATTGGTTAGTTGAACGGTTGTCAGTTTGGACTTGAGTGGCTATGATTCATCCCAAGCATACATTGGTCTTTCCAAAGTGACAAATCCCGTATAAACTGTAAACACTGGACATAAGTAGTGTTTTACCTTAATCGTTATTAATTCACTCAACAAACCATGACCATCTGAACTTCTGAGTCCGCATTTTACAACATTGGAGAGGAGAGATTCTTTTGTCCATAGAACAATTAGAACCAAATACCTCGATAAAAGATAATCAGGTTAGAATACGGATAGAATGGATGCATAACCACTAATTGTAATATGTATTTATTTCCCTTGAAAGTTACAAACAATCAGATATTTTTTAGTATCTAAAATATATTCTTGATACAAGAGAGAGTATCTCTGGCTATATTATTTTGAATAGATATGGTTTAATGGTGGAATTATGTATAGGGGAGCGTTGTAAATTACAAGAGAACCAGATGAAAAGGAGGAGATGGTTGTCTGTAAACCTTCCCTCCCCCTTTTGATAGCATTTGTCTCAATATCAAAATAATATAATTTTACTTCAATTGAAGTCTGTTTGTTTGTTTTTTAACTTTGAAAAATTGCTAATGTATTATCTATTATCGGGATTTCAGACTGAAGTGGTGCAAAGAGAGTTCGAAATACTTACTTTCATGGTGACTCAAAACAAAGAGAACTGGAATTTAGTCGCTTTTAACTACCGTTTTTTGTGTGTTCAAACAACTGTTTGAATTTTGCTTTGTAATATCCCGCCCACAGACTTATAAAATTTAATTTACAGATTAAAAAGTTGACATCTTTTAAATTAAATAATAATTTCACAGAACCTTAATAGTGGAGAATTTTCGAGACATCTATATTCTTTTTCATTTTCCTCCTCTAGACAAAATCAACTGTTCTCTTTTCCAAATACAGTAAAACCCCGTTATTACGCTCGTCAAGGGACCGTGACCTACAAGCGTAATAAGCGGGATAGCGCTATAAACGGGGAATGATTTATATGATGGGGAAACATTTAGACACCATTTTACAGGAAAGATACTTGATTCTGAAATAGATATAGTGCAAATGTGAGCTTATTTCCTATTAAAAAAATCTTTGATTGTGGTTTGCCGTGTGTGTGTATGCTACTGTTATAAATTATGACATTTTCAATGCGGTTCAAGAAACTATTAACATCAATTGATACTCCACTAGGAGCAATACAAATATATTTTCGGAGCAGTTTTAGTGCACTGCCCGCTATTTCACGCGCCTTTTCTTGAATGATTGGGTCACTTAATGGCACTGATGCATCACGGGACTGATGAATCCATTCAATTAGAATTTCCTCGGCATCTTCACATTTTCCACACTTTACTTTTTTACGTTTGCAACCATCCTTCGCTGCATTGGTAATTCCATTCTTATTTTTTATTATTGTTCTCAGACTGGATCAGGGAATTCTTAGATTCTGCGAAAACCTTCTGATTTAGTGTAGAATTCTCGTCGTACTTACGAAGAATTTGCAATTTTTCACTTATAGAAAGAGATTTCCGCTTCGACATTTTGCACTAACTTACTGTATCACAGACCCGCACTTCAAAGAGTTCGAAGATTCCCTCCTACCAGGGAAAGAAAAGATTCGTTACAGTGTTACATTTCTTTTCGATACAAAATTTCCGATATAAAAAAGCGCTACAAGCGGGATTTGAAGCGTTATAAGAGGGTAAAAGTATACAGAGTTATATAGAAAATTCCAGGGACCGCATGAAAGGAGCGTAAAGAACGGGATAGTGCTATAAGCGGGAGCGTAATAACGGGGTTTTACTGTATTAGAATATGTCGCCAGCGTTTATGTTTTAAACAATATTAAATTTTATAGTGATCTTAATTATTACATCCAGCTGTTCGTTATATTATCCGTATTCAGTAGAGTTAAAGACATTTTATTGTAGCTGTCTCAATTTATTTTCACTTGGCTGTTTGCCAGTCCCTCGAAATATTGATTTACATTTAATCCAAGATTTCTATTAAGACAATTGAAATTGCTTTCATACAAACTCTCTAATATATTAGTTTTTTTTTTTTTTTTATTTTATCAGTAAGAATGTTTTCATTTTATAGAATAATTCTATGTCATAGAATGTATCCTTCACTCTCTTTCTATAATTACTTACATGTCTGTCAATCTTTTGAGTCGGCATTTTGTTTTAGACGGCTCTGAGGAACTTAAGTAGATTTCAATAAATATCAAGACGAAGGTCAGTAAATTTGGTATTTCGTTCAATTTCCTTGTTTTGCGCTTGTTATTTCATGTTTGCCTTCCACTGTTTTCACGAGCGGTGCAAGCGATAGAATGACATCCGCCTCCTGCTGAGAGTTTCTCCTCTGTGTAGAACAGACCACAACAGTGTTCCTCCAGTTACAGCACTTGAAAGACCCGACACTGTCAAGCATTTCGGTTTTTGTTATTTCAGTTTCACTGTAATATAAATCAAATGAAACAGAGATATGCTTATAATTGTAATTAACTGATCTGGGAAGAAACTTTGTAGCAACTGCATCTAATGGAGACATTGACTAATTCAGTAATAATTTAGTAAAATGTGCTTGGAACATGAACGATAGAAAGATGTAGAAAAAGTTCTTATCCAATAGCTTCAGGACCTTTGATTTCATGAAACATGTTTGATATCAAAGAATAACATATATTTTCAGGTTATTAAAATGCAACTATAGTAACAAAAATTCTATACTTATAAATGGATCGTTGAAGTGGTGTCGTCACAACCTACGTCACAGTCAAAGAGCCCATTGCTGTGGTTTCAGCATTGCGAACAGTCAGAGTCAAGACACTGTTTATCGAGGTTTTTTTTTCTCTGAAAAAACGACTAAAAAGTAATATTAAATTATCAGAATGCGTTTTTTAAAACTTCAAGAAAGCCAATCTTAGGTTTTTGTTTGTTTGTTTGGTTTTTTTTCCTTAATTTTTGAAGAAACATTAAGACGAAACAAGTTGTATTTTTGCTTCTTTTTTGAGGCTGGACTTTCATAGGCCACACTTCACCTGATGTCGAGAGCTTCTGATTGATGCACTCAAAAGTCATTCTCCAGTAGCAAAGTTCTGATATGACGTACTGAAACTCATTTCTGAAGTAGGATTGTAGAAGAATAAATAATTTTATATTCGTCAACAATCATAAAGTTATTTATTCTTCTACAATCCTACTTTTGAAATGAGTTTCAGTTCGTCAGATCAGAACTTTGCTACTGGAGAGTGGCTTTTGAGGGAACCAATCAGAAGCTTTCGACATCGGGTGCAATGTGGGTATGGCAGTACAAACCTGAAAAATATGCAAAAATGCAGTTAATTCCGGGTTGATGCTTCTACTAAAATTCTCAAAAATAAGGGAGAAAAAAATCTAAGCTCTGCTTTCTTGAAGTCTTAATAATGCGTTCTGATATTTTTTTAATTATTGTTTTGGTCTTTTTAATCAAAGAAAAAGCTCGATAGACATCGTCTTGGCCGTAACTGTTCGCAATGCTAAAACAATAGCAACGGGCTGTTTGAACTGTGACGTAAGTTGTGGCGATACCACTTAAACTGCAATACCACTTAAACTTAAACTTACTTGGTTGTTACTGCTAGTAGTAGGATTGATCATTACTTCCAATGGGAGATTGGATTGGAAACAGTTCTAATATTTGCTTTCTGAAGTGTTGTAGTTCCGTTGAATCTAAGAACCTTGATTTTAAGTGAAGAGTTTAACTGTTCAACGTTTTTAGTAAATAATTCAATTCTTTTGGTCTTATAAAGTGCAATTTAATACTGTCGCAATTTCCTGTTAATCAAATGAACATCGACTCCATCGTTTCTAAATAGGGGAGTGCAATAAGTGTATCACTTACTTTAACAAGAATAAAGTAAGTTTGAACTGCAGTTAGAATAAAGTGGCGATTACTGAAACTTAAATTTTAAATTATAAATGCGTTATAATGTTTTCCATCCTTATTTTTAAATGATTTAATAAAGACTAGAATAGAATTTAAAGACTAGAGCGAATTTTATTTCGCTCTGATTTTGATAACGAAATGATCAAGAACAGAATTGCCACCTTTAAAATATGAAATGATTTTGTAAATCTTAAGAAAAGCGGCCATTTTGCAACAATTTTGCTGGAATTGTTTAGAGTTGTCACTCACCCGATAGCCAAATTAAATCCTTCTTACTCCATTTAGAATTTATTTGCATATAAAATGCTTACTTAATTCCTGAGCCTGACGTAGCCTACTTGATAAAATGGAGTATCTTATTTCTAGGCAATCTATGATTGACAAATAACTGTGGCTTGATAACAATGAATATTATTAAGCATATCTTTGATATTTAACTGATTGCGATGAATCATTGAAACAGTATTTGTGTACTGACTGTCTTTTTATAGTTTATTTTTGGTAAATGCAGACTTCATGTCATTTCGTCTCATGTGGGAAGCCTTCAAAGAGGTATGTAAATTTTGGCTTGTGAAGTGTCAGTTAGGGATGTAGGTGACAATAAGCCAAGCACCGTTTGACCTCTAGATGTCAAAGCTCGAAACACTTGTCTGTAATACTGTTAATTTAAAAAAAAAAGACATCATAAATAAAGGGGGGAAAATGCTTTAGAGTTTAAATAAAAAAGTAAAAATGTATTTAAAAAAAATTGCTATACTCAAATTACCTATTACAGTAATAATTTTATCAAAGGAGTAACCAATCTAAAAGTCGATCAAAGGTCATGCCTTGTTTACTACAACTGTTGAGTGAATGAAGACAACTGACACTCTCTCTTTATTTGTTTTTTTATTTTTAATAAAATTATCTTAAATTTAACAGGAATTAAAGTTTTACATTGCGATCTGTTTACTGTTTCACTTACTACCTACATGCACTTGGTCCCAGTGTGCATTGGCTTTCAGAATTGTCTTTTACGCCCCCAGCTTTGCAGTCGATGGCATTTCAACCTTAAACTCATCGTGTTCCCTTATGGGACTTGTCAATGAATATGATGCTGTATTGTGTAGATCAGGACAAAGAATATAGAACAGAGATTCTTTGATCAGGGTTTCCCATCTGTGGTTCAGGAATACCTAGGGGGCACGCAATAAAAATTCTGTAATATAAATAGTGGATTACTGTTTCTGTTTTTTTTTTTTTTTCTTTCTTTCTTTTTGTTTGTTTGTTGTGTAAGAATGTTACAAGAACGCAGTAGCATTTTGATATGAAAGGAGTTCGCGAATCAAAAATTAAAAACTTAGAAAAATTAGAAATTTAGCACGTTTATTATTAAATTAAAATGTTAACAATATAAATTTCTATTGTAAATAGTGGATTTGCAAATCTAAGAAAAACGAATCTCTTAAAATAAGTCAGTATGTTTAGTAATGTGTGTTCCTACTGATTTTTGAAGAATGAATGGGTTCTTCTTGAAACTTGACGTTTACATTTACGGTCTAACTTATTATTTGGACATTTATCCATGTGGGTCTCTGTCGAGAAATGTCGGTTGAATAATCTCCATTAAAAAAAAAAGAAAATTAGAATCGAAGCGATTAATTTCTGACAATGCCTAGTATTAGTGATTCGCTTGTGCGCATGCTTTGATGTCACTAAAACTAATTGGATTTAGATTCACACATGAACTTCTAAGAGGAGGATAAATATAAGAATACACGGTAGAGAAATAGGGAATGTTCTATTTTTCTCCAGGTCTCTTGAGGTATCTGTGTGCGATTTTTCTGCGCTATTTCATGCAAAGAATGATGATATCCTTCTTTCCATCTCTTCTCCATAACGTCAACCCAATAACACCTTTTCTAACGCACTTCCACCAAATAAACTTCATGTCTTTTGTCAAAGAAAGCTGTCCTATTTACTTTAGTATTTATGTATTAGAAATTTAATATGCTTAGAATCGTGGCAGCAGTTTTATTGGAGTTGGTATTGTTTTTACTGTACTGTTTACTAGACTACAGGATTTGAGTGTTCTGCACCTAACCCTAATTACCCATAAGCTCTGTTATTTTTACACTTTTTAATTTTCTTGTTTTTGTTGCTCTGAGGGGTCACAGCCAGGTTGGTCGGTGGCCACCAGAAAGTGATCTTGCCTCTCTGGTTGGGTTATCAGGGGAAGGCGGGGTTGGGCTGATGAGTCCGCAGAAGGACGAAACGGCCGTTTCCAACTCTTTCCCCATAACTAAAACAGAGAGGCAATTTCAATTTTTATTTAGATTTGTGCTGGTTTGTTTCGTTTGTAATTTATCCTACAGCACGTTAAATATTTGTTGCTCTGTTATTTTGTTTGCTCGAAATTCCATAACGCCATGATTTTTAAAGAACCCATGTACATCGTTTTAAGAGAAACGACTGTACTGTATTTGTAAGAGAAGCCCCAAAAGACTTGTTTCTCTAAAGCAACGTAGACAAACAAAAGCATCTACTGTGTAGATTTTTAATCAACAGTTAAACAAACGGAAACTTCCTGACAAATAATTTTAATTCTAGCAATTCGTTGGAACTTTCCTTCAAGGGCGAATAGCAAATAGATTTCATGAATTCATGTATCGCATATATTTTGTTTTTGTTTTTCTGCATTATCCATGAACTTTTATATGTACATCTTGTTTTCATTAGCTTGGTAACAAAGAATGTTTGAGTATTTGATTTGATATTTAACTTACGACGATCTGATTTTAGTTGAAACAAGAAGTTCATGAAAGAATTTAAAGTCTGTTTTTTTCTTTTTGTTTCCTAAAAATTTCTTTTTTCTTTATTTTTTTTTTTGGTTTTTTGTTTTTTGTTTAATATCGCGAAAACACAAACCAAAAGTCTCCATTTACTTTTAATTATGATATCTGCTAAATAGAACCTGTAGAAAATTTACATTTTCTTAAAAAAAAAAAAATTAAATCCGTATTATTTACTTACATTGCCTAAATTTTATTCATATCAAAGCGCGCGCAAATTAATGGATTACTAAACGGATTCAAATCCACTGTTTCGTTCTAACGTATTCTGTGGGAATTTTTTACCTAAAGAAATGAAGTCAGATGAACTGGAATAACAAATCACGAAACCTTATAAAGCGCTTTTGGGTGATTTAATTTTTCTCCCAGGCAACGGAAGATTATATTTCCTAGTTTCTAATAAATAACGAAAGGAAAAAAAAAAATGGTTTCATATTCCTTTCGTTCTTCGAAGATGTTTCCTAACCAACGATAAATAAATATTTAAATAATAACTCGAAATTTTTTTTTATCTGCCGCGAGAAACAATAGTTCTTCGGAAACATACAAATGTTGACAAAGGTAACAAATCTTCTGAATTTTATTATAGACATATTACAAATAACAATAATAACTTGAACTGAACTTCCTTATCAACAGGAAAACATACGAATAAAAAACTTTATCTGTATTTATTTATTTATTTATTTTTTCTAATGTTTTTTTGAAATTCTGTTCATTTATTATCAGTAATTTAATATTACTGATTTATCAGTTTACATCCAATGTTTATGTTATATAATTCTAAATAATATCTTGACAAAAGTATTCCACGTAATATATTTACCTTGATTATTTTCAAGCTTTGATTTCGTGCGACATGAATTGCTGCTTTCGAACCTCTTTTGTTTGTTAATTGACTGCTTCTAAGAAAACAAATCGATTTGTGCTCCTCTACTAAATAACCTGCTGTTCTTATGTTTCCGTTTTGATGATGACGACCACTGCTTCCCAACGACCCTTTCAAATGATTGGATGCAGTAAAAGAAACCAAAATTAGTTTGTTTTTTTGCTCTGTTAAATGCTGAATATAAATCCAAATTAAAAATTAGAAAAGTTTATTGGCTAATGTAAATATTTCTGTATAGTCTCGAAGTCAACTCAGTTTGTAGAAAAACAACAACAGGGATTAAAATCGTGTAATTTGTAGAAAACACCAAATATAAAGTAAAATAAAACTTTACTTCGCCTGATGGTTTTTTTTTTTTTACATTACATATTCTGTTGGTTTTACTATTGTTATTGGTAGTTTCCTTTAGCCTTTTTTTTCGCTTATTATTATTATTATGAATGGTTATTATTTGAGAGTTATATTTATATTGTCCGATCTAAATGTTTTCCATTTTGTTTTCTCTTTAAAATGTTGACATATTTCGTTAAGATATTGACCATGGTTAAATTATTAAAAATATTGTTATCAGTGGCATTTTCAACATTGCACGCCCCTGAGGTACCAAATTTTTATTGACCCAGATACCCTTTTTAAATGTATATTAAATTGAAAAACTTTTATACTAATATTTCATTTTTTAATTTAATATTCACTTCAAAAACTTATCCACAAGTGGGCCTGAAATTCCGTATCAGTGAGGCGTAAACGCGCGACTGATTATAATCTTATAGATTTGTTTGTCTAATATCAGAATTCCAACTGTAATTTTTGAAGCGAACTAACGGATTCCAAAATGGATGTTCTTACCCCTTCATTAGAATAAAAATAAGTTTTGTATTTATTTTTTAAAGAAAACCAGATTTTTATCTCTATAAAATATTTTCTTTTAAATAACACTGTTCTGGATTATCATTTCAATTAAATTTTAATTTTCCACTTCTCTCTTTATCTTTTCGTCTCTCAGTTCGTTGTTTCATGGGAATAAAACGTCTATTTGCTGCAGATACTTTGCCAAATCGAATTCCATTTTCGTCACCTTTTCGGTTCGTTCCTCTCTTTCGAGCTGTAAATATCGTGGCACCGTGCCATACCACCAAGACAGGTTTATTTGCTCTTTCATGTTCTACAATTTGACACCTGTGACATACTTGAATCAGGGGAGACTCTTTCACTATAATTCGTGCTGTAATTTAAATTAGAAAAAAATTTCTTAGCTCGATTGAGATCTGGAATAACGTAAGCTCACATAATTACGAAGATTAAAATAAAGAAATTGATAATGTAGTATACTGTATCTATTCCTTACTTTTAATTAGCTTTATTCTTAGTTTTTTTTTTTTTTTTAAATAAATAAATCTACAGGTTTTGACGTAAATATTTCGCTATTTGTAAGGTTACGTGAAATCAGTGATTTTCTTGTAATTGCTTCATTGTGACGAAGTATCAAATAAAAGGCCTTTTCAGATTTCCAATTATCTTGTGCCTCCTGCAAAGAGATCTCTGATCATTGAAGAATTGGATTAGACGATTTAAACCTTGCCTGGCTTTTGATTTCATGTTATAATTAAGTAGGGATGAATATATCTGAGGATAGCAACAAGGGAGCTAAGCATCTATATCTAATAAGTATTCTTTGCATTTTTAGGGAATTATGATTATAAGTTGTCTAAAATGCAATTCTGAAACAAAAAACTTCAACAGAAATACATTCCTCGAAGTTAGAAGGATGTATCTCGCCAGTTGTTAGCCGTATCCATGAAAACAGAAAGTGATATATTTGCACTTCTAAGTCTTCATTCGAAAAAAAAAGAAGTATAAGAAAAAAACAACAACTGTGAGTTCTCAATTGGTTTGATTGCAACCAGGGAATTGCTTTTTTCATAATAAAACAAGAGTTTTTAATTTCAAATTACTAACCAAAAATTATACATTACGAGAAAAATTGGATGATAGTTCTAGTGTAATTCTTAATGTAAAATCTAGGTCTTAGATTTTAATTAATTAAAATTTAATTACTTATCAGTAATAAATAACAATGAGAAAAAGAAGTTATTGAAGAGTACAATAATTATCTAAATAGTATTATTAAAATTTTAATTTTTAAGTGAATTTTTGGAATGAATAATAAATAGTTACCTATGTTTTGGTTAGGGATAAATCGTAAGATTTTGGAATTTGATATAATCCATTGACTATATCAAATATATACAAGTTCGGTATATTGATACAGCTATATGTGAACCGTTCTGCCAGAAATATGTGAATAATTCACCATATCCGGTTACTTTGGGAATGTGTTTAGACATTTTAGAAGTGCAGTGTACAGTGAGTGAGATATCTAAAACAGTTGTAATATCTTTTCATTAGGAATAGAAAAGATGGAGAAAAAATAGCACTATACGATCCTATGGGAAGGTTTTCTTTTCGGTAACTTTCTTCTCTCATTGTAGAGGTGCACCAAATACCATTTTAAGGTCTTTTTCAAATGAAACTTGGTTGACTTGCTACCTGCAAGTAACTTTGCAATCGCCAGGAACATCAGCAAAATGGGGCAAATTCATTAGAAAGCTGGTGTAGTGTTTCGAATACTTCTGTTATTGGTAGCAACTCTGCCTCAACAGCTCAACCTTATGTAGAGTACAGATTAATAGTATTAAATAATAACTAAGAGTTTTCAGATCAAGTCGAAAAATATTTTCAAACGTAAAATTGAGGCAACTCCTAGTTAAAAAAAAAAAAACAAAAAAAAACAAACTGATTAAAAATTAGTTCGTAAGATATGAAAGACATTTTTAGAGTATCCGAATGTGAATCAACAAATACTGAAATCTGTTTTATCGTAGTGGGCGTCTCATTCTTGGTCTTCATTCTGAGATTCCCAAACTTTCTCGATTCACTGCACCCTTAGTAACTCACCTATTTTTTCACAGCGCCTGTACACCAAACGAAATACCCAGTAGTTCCATTTATTAAGCAGTTAAGTCTAAAGAACTTAATAAGTATTTATGTCCTAACAACTTAGTAATCGTTTAAAGAATAACACATGTAAATTGAGAAAGAAAAAAAAAAATTGTTTCATTCTTGAAAATTTGAAGTAAGTTATACTGTGATGCTCCTTGAGTTCACCATGCGCACAGATTGGGAACCGCTGTATTATTTTACTTTTAACGCGTACTTGTCATTTTATTAGTCTGGTGTTGTTTTTGAAATATAGGGATATATATTATTACAATTTCTTGATTTGTATTTGCTTAGATTTAACTTACGATGTTTTGTTAATCAAATTCACAAGAGATCTCATTGACCTACTCTATCGAAACATCATAAGGAACTTCGTTTACCCTAATGTATAAAATGGATATAGTGAATTTAAAGTTATTCAATATTGTCACTCCCCAAATTTCCAAAAACGAAAATGGACTGAAGTTTTATTCTTAGATCCGTTAACGAAATTTGCTTAGTAGTCATACTTGCTATGGTTTTTCATACTTTTTTGCGTCCAGAAGATTCCGTAAATGAATCAGTAAGCCTATATTTGCGATTTGTTGTCTTCAGTATTATCCTTCAAATCTATATAAAACGAAATAAAATTCCTCGACTCAAACCTTTTTATTAGTAAAATTGTATTTAATGAATTCTAAACTTTCTAAACATAAATATGTTATGGAAACCATATTTCTATATCTTTTAAAAACGTTTTCGCAGGAACTTTTATGCATTTATTTATTTATTTATTTATTTTAATATCATGCGTTTGTTCATTATAAATTCCTAGAACGGATACGAAATTTCTTACAGTTTCAGATTACGTCACTGGAATGACGTCATGGAACGGATACGAAATTTCTTACAGTTTCGGACTTCGTCACTGAAATGACGTCATGGCTATTGACTACATTCCGACCGCACTGAAGTCCCATTGTTGTATTTATGAGGAAATGGCTTTGACGGGCCTGTCAAGTAAAGATGTATCTTTCTGTACTGATGTGGAAAAACTGTGATATGCATTCTTTATAAACCATTTTTTACCTTCTCATCTGTTGTCCACTCATCATTTCTCGTCCGTTTGACAGTGAACTGTTATCACCCCGAGAAGTTGGCCAGGTATAGTTCTAACTGCCAACATCTCTTCATCTGCCAATTTATCGATAATATATGTCAATATATGCGATGAATGCACATATTTTTCCAAGATATAGTTTTCTTCCAAATAGTTTAAAATATTCTTGTCCTGTGAAAAAAATGTCACATGTGACGTATTGTTGTGAATGCTAAAATCTATCAAAACATTGATAATGCTTACTGATAGTAAAGATGTTAAGATGTTCTCTGCTTGTAGGCTTAAGTTATTTTCTGCTGCCAAAAATCATTGTTCTTAATTCTTTTTTTAAAATTCAGTTGGCTATCTATATATCTAAATATATGAAATATAAATGTATATATTGAAAGGGCAGTTCTACACACAGTTGTTATAATTATCCTTTCTGTAGCTTTTTAAGTTGTATATGTGTACAGCGAGTGTACAGAGGTACCGCATATTCCTTCATCTATAAGAATTACAATGGACAATATTCAATTATTGCAATAACAAACAAACAAAAAAAAGCTTTTTCCCCCATATTTCTTCAAAATTTAAGATTGATTAATTCTTTTATGAAATGGTGGCTCTGTTCCAGAAAATTTGCAGATACAGTGCAACTTGGATAATTCGAACGTCTTTAATTCGAAGATTTCTCTTGGTCCCTTGAATTTCTTATTAAATCAATGTTAAAAAATCGTGGATAATTCGAAGTTCAACTTCCTTAATTCGAAGTTTTTTATAAAAAATTTCGAATCATAACGACTTTTCGGCGTTTCATCGTTAAGAAATTCGACACGTGACAACTGAAATCCCCTTTCCGCCACCGTTCGACACGTGACGCTTCAGACGCCATTCGAGCTTCCTGCTGTCAATGTCACCATGTCTTTCAGTAAACCATGCATGTATAAGAATTTAACGTTCGCTGAAAAGGTCGCCGTCATTCGGGAGGTGGAAAAGGGTGTGAAGAAGAAATGCCAAATCGCCAACGAGTACGGGCTAGCGTCGAATTTTGTCGATACATTGAAGGACAAACCAACGTAAGTGAAGCTGTTTTCCGTTCACTAAATGTGCTTGATGATTTTGCTAACCGTAAGCCACTGAATTCTACAAAACAATCAGACATTGCACAATTTTTTGAAAAACTATAATTTTCTGTATTGAATGCAATATGTACTGTAGGTTACGTAATGTAAATCTTATTTTGTTTACGTACATATAGTGTTTAAGTCTTTCATACCATGATGTTTCTGAATAAATATTTACTTATTGACAGAATAATCTTTTCAAGCATTCAGTGGACCTGAAATTAAAGTTAAAAGATGTAACTTGTTTAATTCGAAATCTTGGATAATTCGAAGTTTTATAGTGGTCCCTTCAGCTTCGAATTATCCAAGTTGCACTGTATTACAATAATATGGTTACATTTCAATATTACATAATATATTATATTTCAAATTATACTCAAAGTAAAGTAATTAAGTGAACTCTTAAATTTGCTTTAAATAAATTTCTGTTTCAGAGAGAAATAGAATTTTTTTTTTCTTATTAATTTTCTGATCTGTAATTATTATTGTTTTCCAAGAACAACTAGATATTGCAAAAGTAGTCATTTAGAACGACACAAAAGTACTTAAAAGTAATCCAAGGGATTTTGCAACAAATATAAGCAAAAGAAAGGGATAAAATAGATATAAATCCAAAGAATTGTCGAGATCCCTATGAAATGCATGAATACTACAATTACTTTTGTAATTTGCATCGTTTAAAAAATCTACAAAATGTCAGAACGTTTGAAAAAAGCCTGCCGGCAGGTTGAAACGTTCTGACAATTTGTAGATGTTTTATAAACGACGCAAATTACATGAGTAATTGTATTATTCATGTATTTTATCTCGCCAATTCTTTGGAAATATAAGCAAGGAAATGTAAACACCTTTATATTAAAGAGCTCAGCGAGAAAGATGAGTAGGAATATTATAAGTATGAACTCACAGAAAGAAAAAAGGAAAGACCAAAGAGAATTGGATGAATAGTCTGAGACATTATTTGTTAGGAAGAATTCTCGGGACTTAAAGAACAAGAACGAGACATCTGCGAAGATCCACATAATAACAATTTCGAATGAGAGAAAGCACTTGATGAGGAAAGTGGCATATTCAATTGGCCAGAACCAAATGCAGGGTGAGAGGTTAAAAACGATTAATGGGACAGCTTCCTACGACTCAAAAGTTAAGTATTAGATGTATATTTTTTAGGATTGTTTACGTATCAGGTATCTCTCCCTCTGTGGATGTATTTCTGTGAAAGTCATATTTTAGAGCTTAATTTTTATTTAATATCAAGTTCATCATCTTTCTTGTTTCTTCAAATTTGACAGGGCTTGTGAGGACTGTCAGTAAGATTAAAATCAGAATGTGTATTCTGCATTAGCAAATGTTCCTTATCACATATCAGTTTCATACCGATCTTGTCCAAAAACGTTAAGGCTGTGGAGACACCCAATCCCCTGTTTACATCAGAATCTCTGGTTGAAGGAAGAAACAACTTACCTATTATGTTCACAAGAGTATCACCGGTCACATGGGATGAATTTCCAGTCTTGGGGTGGATTGTTGGAAGATAATAATGATGTTTTGGATAATTGCGATGCAGGTAGTTTGAACGAATCGAATGACCAACAAAATCAATCATCCGAATTCAATCAGGTTTCTTTTCCACGTGCCTTGACAAAAACTACCAAATTATGGAAGCTGGGGGGGAGGGGTCTTACATCTTTCATATAAATAGATCCGAGTCACGTGTTTCGACAGCAAGGTGCGTTGGACTCTAAAAACATGGATGTGAAGTTACGTATTTTGAGGTTAATTTAATATTTCCCCCTTTTCTGCATTTTTCATTAGAAACTATGTTGCAATTTCTTATTTCTTACTAGAAAGGAATATAATGCCCAAAGGCAAATTAAATTAGATAAGATAATATGAATTTGGAGATAAATAATTTTTTAAAATAAAGATCTTAGTGCCGGTTATCGTGATAAGGACATTAAGGAAAAAATAAAAAAAAAAGAAAGAAGTATTTAAGTAAATATAAAAAAAAATTTTTTAAAAAAAATCAGGAAAACAGATTAAACAAGGTTGGTAAATGCTTCTACCACATTTACTACATAAATATTCTTTCATTTACTATGTAATATTATCCACTGTTCTGTAACTGGGAGATACCAAGTCAAGAGGAAGAAAAATTAGTATTTGGAAAATATTTTTAAAATTTTGTAAATAGAAGTATTAATTTTCCATTCATTCCGGATAATCGACAGTCCACTGTAAATATGTTTTCAGGAACCAGTATAAGCTTATTTAAATAAACTAGTCGGCTACCCGTCGCTTCGCTCCGGAAGCCTCCCTTATGTAACGGAAAACAATTTTTTATTTATTAAAACACACACACACACACACACACACACACACACACACACACACACACACAAATTACATCAAGGAAACTAAAACTAAAATTTTTTAAAAGCTTTTTTTTTAATTTAATTTTTGATGTCTGTATTCTCTCAATCTAC
>JAFIDM010009631.1:38331895-38371667 GCA_023159025.1 Thereuonema tuberculata
AGTAAAACCCCGATTATCCGAGCCCCGATTATCCGAGTTTCCGCTTTAACCGAGCTATCAAATATTTCTAGGATTTTTTTTTTGGTGAAATTTTTTTTGGGTACTCTTATTGAAGGAATTGAGGAAAACATAAGTGTCCCCGAGACACTTAAAAGTTTTAATCTAAAGGATGCTGTCTACTGGATAGCTGAGGCATGGTTGAAGCAAAATCAGCCACCATAATAAAGTCGTGGAGGAAAATTATCGATACACAGAATACAGAACATCACGGAAAGTCCAATGAAGGTAGCGATGAGCTTTTGGATTTAGTCATGAAACTGCCATTGTTTGAGTCAATCAACGAAGAGGATATACGTGACTGGATAAACGCTGACGAACAACAAGACATTACAGATGAAATGATCGTCAATAAGGAAAATGAATCTAGCGATGATGATGAAGTCAGTGACGATGAAAATCGACATATGAAAATCTCCCATACAGATGGACTAAAAGCTATCGAAAGTGCTACTGAATATATAGAACAACAAGAAGAAGCGACACCAGCAATTCTGTTGTCCTTAAAAAAATGGCGAAACATTTCTGCAGAAAAACGCCAAAGCAACGTAAAACAAAAAACAATTACGGACTTTTTTAAGTAAAAGAACTCTTTAATTATCGTGACAATGTGAATTGCATGTCGTGTATCTGTATAACTTTTGTATTTGTTAAAATATACATTTAAATCTACACGATTTATTTTATTAACTATTTTCGCTTTAACCGAATTTTTCGGTTATCCGAGTTAGTCTTGGATAACACTGGCCTGCGAAGATTTTCCGGCAAAAGTAATTGTATGTGATATACGTTACATTTAGTGTCCTTATGTAAAAAAAAATACCAGTTGTTTCGTATCACGTACAGATTTGTCATAAATCCGTCTCATGTGTATGCTAATTGAGCTTCGTTATTGTAAATGAGGTTTGGCTTGATTATATGGAATGCAGGTACGGACATGTCTGAGAGAAAATATTGTATGAGCTGTGTTTTGGAGGGAAGTAGGTAATCATACAGGATTACCGGAACAACAAATAGAACAGTTGTAGTTCGCGCATGCGCAGTGTCAGACAAGGTAAAAACGCGAAGATCGCGTTCCTTCGTAGTCTGAGAGGAGAGTCTGAGAACGTGTGGCATGCCTTTGTCTATATGTTTCAACGTGCACTTGAAGTCGATTGAGTGAATAAGTGAGGTAGTTTGTGTTAAAATGGCAAGTGGCAGAGATGCTGGGAGGCGAAAATGTGTGAACAATCCCAACTCTTTCTGTTATATATATGACCAATATACAAGTAAAGGCCAGAAGCGAAATATAACACCATTTATAAAAAGCCTGTACTTGGGATATTTTAACATGAAGTTAGGTGATCAGGACAAGAATTTCGCACCCCATATTGTGTGTAAAACGTGTGTAGAAAACCTGCGGCAATGGTACAAAGGGTTGTTGTCATCAATGCCATTCGGAATCCCAATGGTTTGGCGGGAACAAACAAATCACTTTCACGACTGTTATTTTTGTGTATGTAAAGTGTCCGGATTCAATATGAAAAACAAAAAGCACAATGTGTATCCCTGCCTTCCATCTGCCATAACCACCATACCACATGGACCCGATATTCGTGTCCCAAAACCACCAAAACAGTTACCAGAGAGCGTGTCTTCGTCATCTTCAAGTGCGGAGGATGGTGATGATGATACCTTTCTACCGGATGTTGAGGATAAAACTCCACATCTTTATAATCAGTGTGACAGAATGATTTGGTGCATGACCTAGGCCTCACAGAAGAAAAGAGAGAACTTTTAGGATCAAGATTTAAAGAGAGAAATCTTTTACTTCCTGGGACAAATTCATATTGTTACAGAAATCCGGAGGAAGAATTCCGGCAGTTTTTTGTTCACGAAGACGAACTTGTGTTTTGCTGTGATATCCTGGCTTAATTCGTCGTCTTGGAACTATTTAACAAGCAAAGGACTGGCGTCTATTTATTGATGCCAGTAAAAGAAGTCTCAAAGGTGTTCTTCTGCACAATGGAAATAAACTTGCTTCAGTGCCAGTCGCCCATTCAACATCTCTTCGTGAAAACTATCACAATTTATCTATGGTGTTGCAGAAACTGAACTACAATGAACACAGATGGTTACTGTGCTGTGATTTAAAAGTGTGCGGTATCATATTAGGGCAGCAAGGAGGATATACAAAGTTCCGTGTTTTCTGTGTGAGTGGGACTCTCGGGACAGGGATCGTCACTGGTTAGTGTCTGAGTGGCCCAAGAGGAAACAGTTCGTGTCTGGAGAAAAAAACATTGTAAATCGTCCATTAATTGATCCTCAAAGTGTGTTATTGCCCCCTTTACATATTAAATTGGGAATTATGAAGCAGTACGTGAAGAGTTTTGATAGAAGTAGTCCCTGCTTTCGGTACCTCTGTCACTACTGAGAAACACAAACGCAAATCAACACAGCGTTCATTCACATCAAAGTGCAGCAAACAATAGTGTTCTTGAAGTGAGATTCATACATTCTAGCAATGAACATGTTACTTTTTTGTATATTCGTTGCAATTTGATCATGTCCCATAAAAATTACATATATTCTCTATTATGGTGTTTTCTATCGAAATTATAGCAATGTGTAAAATTTGGATTTCAAATAGCAAAAAAACTGTACGTGATAGGCAAAAACGGTTTACATATTTGAACTCAGCACACCTAAATTAGGGTAAATCAGCTCTTCAACCTTTTGCCGGAGAAAATTTTTTTTTTTTCGCAGGCTAGTGTAATCGGGACTCGGATAATCGGGACTCTACTGTATTAAATTCATTAAAAATTAACTTGGAGCATTCTTTTGTTAGTTAAAACCTAACAGTCACTAACATCTTAGTATAGCAATTTCATCTTTATAAGGAGTTAACATTGATCCAATAGGTCTTGACAGCAGATAGATTGAATCATAGACAAATATATCTTAATTAAAAAGAAAAGAAAACAAACAAACTAGAAGTTTTCTTTAGTTTTTGAGAGCTAAGA
This sequence comes from Thereuonema tuberculata, assembly GCA_023159025.1. Taxonomy (NCBI): domain Eukaryota; kingdom Metazoa; phylum Arthropoda; class Chilopoda; order Scutigeromorpha; family Scutigeridae; genus Thereuonema; species Thereuonema tuberculata. The sequence continues at coordinate 38,334,955 of JAFIDM010009631.1, forward strand.
TATTATCTTTGATGCAACGATTCACTGCTTAAACGAAAATCATTTAGAATAACTGCAGCTCTTGGGTTTGTAAAATTCTGTTTGGTTTTGCTTTGCTGTTGAGACTAGTGATTAACCGGACCTACTCAATCAGATTCCGATCTGACATCAGTAACAGGATACATAGTTCTTTGTTAGCAACAAAATTGAAGTAAATTATTATTATTGGATATTTGTTTTTAAACTTTACAGTGTAATTCTAATTATAATGAACGTTTAAAATTAAGGCAGATGTATGTATATACGCACTGTGATTTTAGTCATGATGTCATCCGTTGCAGGAGTTTTGTATTTTCATGTATTCCTTTGCTTCATATATTCCAATACTTTAAACGGAAACTGATTTTCAAGGCAAAACCAAATAAACATACTTCATTCTTGAATCACTAGAAAACTAAAGGACATTCTAGAATTTAAAAAAAAAAAACTATATAATTTTGGAAAACCCGATGTTATATTAAAGGTAAGCAGTCTCCATCTCGTGGCCTACAACGCATTTGTTTGGCTTCCAATGTACTTTATAATTAGTGTTTTGAGGTTCTTACTGAAATGGTTTTCACACAAAGATCTTATTAAAAAGCATCTTTAAGTAATTTGATTATTATTTTTCTTAGCATTAATAACAAGGTTTTTTAAATGCATTTCTGATAAACTTAACAGAAACGTAACAAAATTTCTAATTAAATGCTAATAATAATAATAAAAAAAAAGCCATGTGAAGGTCTCTACTTGTCTCTCATGAAAATTCTAATTTTGTCTGATGAGTAGGTTTTGAATCCACTATTTTGTTTTATTACGTGGTATCAACAGACGAAATTATTGGAATTAATATAAATGCACATCATTTGAGTCAATTTCGTTCAATTATCGAGCATTTTTTTCAGTACTCAATACATCATTAGTTGAAAAGTCTCAGAAATGTCTACAGTGTTTACTGTAATGCCTTAACAGACAGTAAATGACGCATTTACCAAGAACCAACTGCAGTCCCTCTGCACGTATAATTGTTGCAAAATTTTAATTGCTTAAAAATAATCCATTTACTGTATAATTGCAGCATACAATTCTATATTTTAACCACACGTTTATTTATTTATTTATTTTTTATTTATCTGCAGTAAAAATTGCCCTATAATAGGGTGACCAGACGTCCCGATTTTTAACAATTTGTCCCGCGTCCCGCGGCGTTTTAAAAATGTCCCGATTTTTTTTTTTTTTTTTGGTTGTTGAACTGGAGATTGCGTTTTTTTTTTGGTTGTTGAACTGGAGATTCCGGTTTTTTTTTTCCTTTCCGGTCTCCCCCCACCCCCTGGTCAATGGTGTCCCGCTTTCCCAATGTAAAAATCTGGTCACCCTACCTATAAGCCTAAACATCTGCAATTAATTTTAGAATATGAAGTGAATACGGTTACAACAGAGTAGATTTTCATGTAGTGAAATTGAAGATGAGGAGACTTATTCCGCTTTTTTTCTATTTCGCAAAAAAAAAAAAAAAAAATCTTCTTGCAATAATAATGAAATTGGCCCACACATAAACCTTGTTATTTTTAAAATCCCTCAACAACAAAATCTTGGTGGTCAAAATTCAAGTCAACTTTTTGTATTTTTTTTTTTCGTTCCGTTGTGTATCTCCGTCAAGTCTTAGTATCTACAGCACTTTTCCAATACTTCTGAATTGAAAAACAGCTTCAGTAGTGACGCACTTCTTATTTGTATTGATCTGAATTCAGAATTCACAACTAAAAATAGTAATCAGTTATTTATTTTTGTTTGTTTTTTAAACACTTGAAATCAATCTTATAAAATACCGATGTAAGCAAGGCGATAGGCGTGAAACAATAGGTGTTAGTTTCGCATGGAATGTAAGTAATCTAATAAACCTCCTATATTTTCTTATTTAGGCTTATTTAAATAGAATCTTATACACTAGAGCTCTGTTTATGTATGTAATAATTCAAAACGTTAGTTAATTGCTTGTTCATCTCGAACTGATAATAAAAATTGAATACACATGCTTTAACTAAGAATTCTTCTTCTTAGCTTCAGTATCAGTGCAAAGTTTCTTTCAGTGAACACCCAGTTGTTCACATTATTATTTTACATATGTGATTGAAGGGGGAAAAACATGTAATTTTGAGAAATGAGAAAAAGTTGCGAAAATTTACTGCATAAAGGAATACTGAAGGGTTGTAAAATGTACTGTATAAAAGTACTAAAATTTTGATTATATTTGATAACAAGGTTTTTATTTTGTATAAAATACATTAAGGACTTGTTTTTTTTTTCTTTTTCTTGTTCCAAATTTACAAGTTTTATTTCCGCCGAGACTTTTCCGTCCAATGTTAAAAAGCTTAATGTTGTTAACTGCTTATTACAAATAGGATTTGGTTGCTAGGATTAAGCGAGGTAATGCCAATCTCAATTGCTCGGAGCTTTGGTACAAATTTTTTTCCTTCATCTTTTAGAACGAAATTCTGTAATAATAATTTCCCTATTTTGTTTATAAAGTGATTTGCAAACAAGATATTTCTTGTATTTATTAAACGATTAGGAAATTTATTTTAAGAAATTGCCCTCTGTATTGATCCCTATTTACAGGAATGGATAAAATTGGAAACCTTATAAAATATTATTTTATAGACCCGTAATTGGAAAAATTCTACGATTTTGAAAGTACAGAGAATTTTTTCTAATATTTTTAATCGCTATTAACTTTTTTTTTTCCTTTATAAAAAATTAGTAAACAGAAGTTGAGTTGTAATATCATAGAAATTTGAAAACTCAAAAACAGTTTAAGATAATACTTTCTCTTCCTCTATCCCATTTTTGCAAATTGTATTATATGAAATCTCATAATCCATTTGATTGATGGCGATCAGGCAAGTTAGAAACTCACGTAACATTCTGTAGTTAAAAAATTGAAAGATGAAGTATTTTAAAAATCAGTTAATTTCAGATTTGAAATGTTGATATAGTACAGTCGTCTTTATACATTTCTTTGATAATAAGGCAATTAAAACTGTAGTGTGAAATAAAATTTTTAAATTTTACCCGGATTACTCTGGATGAATTTGATTTGACCTCTTTGATGACCTCTACTTGTCCAGTAGAAAAAAAAAAAAAGAAAAAAAGAAGAAGTCGCTGTTTCTGATTGCCCAGAATACGTGGGAGGCTGTACTGTATAATTCCAATCCAACATTATTTGCAAGGCGTTAATCTGGTTTTGTCTGTCGGAAATTATTAAACCATCGCATATATTTCCCTGATAAAAACATCGGCCCAGCTCGAGCCCAGCGTTTCGTCTGTGCGAGCTCGATTCGGCTTCAGCTTTGTTCGATCCCGTTAAATGTCAAAGGTAACGGCGAGCCGGAACGACTCTGGCACAATGTCGTCATTTACACATGCCCGGATGCGGCTTCACAAAAGAAAATTACCATTTGTAATTTCTAGACAATTCCTAGATTTGTTGCATCACTGTCTTAGTACAATGCCATTGCATTTTTCACTAACGTCGATTTAGAGAATTTCTCCAGTCGATGAAAGTTTTGAAGAATTCCAAGGGAATGAGGTTTCACTTGCTACAGTATGCGCTTCATCGAAGCCGTTCTACTGCAGGCAGACGAATAAACCAACAGTTACTTTCCTATCTTTGGCCAGTGGTAATGACTACTGAATACCAAACAACTCCTGTGTTATCAAGCAAAGGATAGTTCTATCATCTTTAGGCTGCAGCGGCATTTAATAGAGATTTACTCCCTCCATCTCCAAGACTTTAGTCTGAAACGAAATGACATGTATTTAATAACGATTACGTCGAATAGTCCTATTTGTACTAAATAAGGACTAGAAATCCGTACGCCACATGAGATACGCATAATTGTCAAAATTATGGTGCAGATAATCCGAGTGCGGTATAAACACCGGAGGAAGCTGACGACTCGATCAGTATAAATGATCATTTTGTTACAGTTTGATCCATTTGCAGGTCATCAATTTTCTTTCACTGAAATGATTTTAAGGTAAGAAACAGTAGCGCAATTTACATTATTTTATGCATTATTTACGTAGTTGATTATTTTGTGTTATTTGAACAAAAACTAAGCTTTACCAAATAAAGAAAACTTTTTTTTTTGTTTTTTTGTTTTCTTTTTCTTTTTCCATTACTTGAATTTTAACCATTTCTTAGCAAAATTAAAAATTAGTGATTTTTTCTAATTGTAAGGTTGGCTTGAAAGATGTTAAAAATACATTGTTGTTGAAAGAAATGAATTAAATATAAATTAATAGGTATTTCATTTTTCAGTGTTTTTTTTGGTTACTTTTCCTTTGATCTTGAATGTTATTTTTTTATTGTTCTTAATTGCAATTTAGAAATGTTTACTTTATCTTTTAAAGGAATTTTCCTCTTTCAATTCTGTGTCTGAACTGCAAACATATTGTTTATTCATTGGAAATAATTTTAGTGTCTTTATATAATTTGATGTGAATTTATAACAATCCGTTTCAATGTTTTAGATATTTATTTGTTTGAAATTACTAGTGACAGACAATAACTTACTTGACTTTTATCCAAGCACTGAAAAAAACTTATATTAAAAAATAAATACATTCTTTAGTTACAATGGAAGGTTGCAGATTGATAAAAAATATCTGGATTGCAAGATATAAATTTATAGTGCTTGTAAAAACTGAAATTTTTCATGTTACTTTGAAATTTGATCTCATTTTGTTTATTTTACTTCATGAGAAATAATAGAACCTAGAATGTAACTTTTCTCAATTTTAGAACTTGTTTTATCATGAAGTATTTTATTTGGTATTTTATTAAGAGAGGCCTTTAGCAAAATTTATAAATAATCACTTTTTTTCTTTCAGATAAAGCTAATAACATTATGAAAGAATAGAAATAACACGGAAATATAAGATTAACTTATAATTAAGAACATTTTGATACTTATTTCTTTGGAACCATGAAATCTGTCCAAATGATGTTCTCTAAAATTAAACAGATCATCATTTTTTAAGCTGTTAATTTCAAACATCAGAATTTCCCAAAGTTTTGCTGTTCAATTGGAAACACTCTCAGGCTTAAATATTATTCAGACATTTCTTGATTGTTGGCATTTTTTAAATTTTGCAAAAACGTTTCTTCTATATATATTATTCAAGTTATGGTAAATAAATGATACCATATTGCTTCGAATAGTATGGAAATATCTGAAATGTACCACAGCATTGTTTTAATTTCCTTATTTTCTATAATGTTAGAATGATGTTATAATGATGGTTTTGCATCTATTGTTTAATTCTGGTCCAAATATTGACAGGAATACTTATCTAAAATGATACCACAACGTACTTGGAACCATTATTTTCACATCTTATTTCAGTTGTTGCATCGCAATTTAAAAGAATTTTTGTTTTAATGTTAAGCAGTCCTATTATCTGCAATTACTTAATTACTCCTGTATTATATAGATGCTGGAAATTTGATGGCTGTCATTAAGATTACTACAAAGAAAATTATTGATTAAAAAAAAGGAATTTACATAGTTTTAATCTCTTATCCAACATAGAATTCATCTATATACTTTAAATATTAATATAACATTAAAATATTAGAAATTCTTTTTAATTTTATTATTTATTATATCATAAACCAGTTGGTTTTTAATTGCTTTTATTCTACCACTATTATAATTATCCCACTTTAGCTGATCAAAAAGTTTAGAATATAGTCATTTATTCTAAAACCAAAATTATTTTTACTTTTAAGTATTTCAAAAACTTGTAACCAATTTGATCTTAAATTGCTTAATTGTTAAATACCAATATCAATTGCTTAATTCTGATTCAATTATTTAAAGTATATTATTTACGTTACGCTGTCTCCTTAGATGTAAGAAGCTTCAAATACCGATGAACTCTTGCATCAACTGCATGTTTATTATGACTTATTTATTATTCACTTAATGTCTTTTCCTCGTTTTCAGAGAGACGGAAGAGTATTCTTCAGCAGTAAATATTTATTCTTTTAAAGTGCAAAAATACCAACTCTCTAAATTGATAGTAGATAATTAACATGAAAATTGAAAGCAAACCAGTCAGACAGACAGCTCTAGATTAGAGGTTGCAATACAGCTTATTTGCAAATTGAATTTGTCTTTTTCTATCTAGATCAAGGATTGCTTCGGTAATATTAAATATGACAAAATTTTCAATCTAATCAAAGATCTCAATTATGGATAATTACGTGTGATTTTGCGTCTGGAAAACGAGCTTCACTTTTTCTATAAATAGTAATAGATAATAGCAATTTCATATGGAAATTTAATTGGAAATGTCAAGAGATCAAAAGGCAAGGGTCATTCTTAAATAAGGCATTGAAAATCAATTTCTGTGTGTTTCTCGAAAATAACCTTTTAAAATCAGTGAAGAAAATCAGTTTCAAGTTTCTTAAACTTCATTTCATTCATTTGATTCGAACTCAGCTAATATTGCACCAAAAAACATTGCTTCGTCAGATAGTGCTATTTTTTTATATAAATAATTTAAATTATTTATGAAAATAAAATAGCATTTCTTTGTCCTTTTTAATTGTTTTTCGAATTTAATTCTTTCTGTGGTTGTTTTTTTTTCCCATTTATTGTAATTTTTCATTTGTATTTATAATAGGTAAAGCGTAAAGGATAGAGATTCAGCTCTGTTTAACATAGTCCTGCTCGTTATATTCATATTTCTTTGATCTTCTGCCTTGGGTAATGGTTCAATTATGAAATTCTTTGTAGAATTATTTTATCAGGATTAAATAAAATCTGCTACAAAAAAATAAGGAAATCAGTCAACCAAACCTCTTATAACATGAAATCAATTGGGATTTCTAATAATTAATCTTTGTTTGTAGTATGTGGATACCTCTTACACATTTTTTTTAATAATAATAATAGTAATAATATCCGGGTTGTAAGCCTGTTTTACAAAACTATTTCTTAGATTAATGAATTAAATACTATAAAGTGATTTCAGTTACAAACAATGTAAAGTATTGATACTTTAAAACGCTTGATAATGCCTGGTAGTTATTTTTTTCTATTTAGTAAATTAGTAGATCGTTTGCTTAAGTTCGTTTATCAGACAGAATAATTAGTTTATTTCCAAATATCAATTAAGGAATGGGAGTTAACAATTTAAAAAGTATGGCATTTCCATTAATTTTATAATTTAATAAAATATAATTTATAGTCTGATTGTGTTTGGATTGGAAGTTCTATGGTTTGATCCTCGATGTGATTGTTTTTACCACATTTAAAAAGATTTTCGGTCATCACTTAATTTTTTTTTTTTTACTGCCCTATAAACTGAAGGTACTCCTCACTTTATACGACCTATTTGCTGAACGACCACTCGCACTTACGACCTTCGTTCTTGAAGGTACAACTTCTATTTCATCGTCGTCATCTCCCTTACCTGGACCCTCTACAGCTCCAGATAACCAAATAAATGATAATATGTACTTATGCATGTATTTTTATGAGTAAATTTGAAGTTTGTTGCATAATTTTTATAATTTTACAACGATCCTATATTCCCGGCGCAAGCTCATCGCTTATCGGCCAATTCGCTTAACGACGTAGTCGTCGGAACGGAACTCGGTCGTAAAGTGAGGAGTACCTGTATTGCTCTGCACGATTGTACTTCCTCACTCGTTCATCAAAACGAATTTGCGAAAGATATCCATTATTAATGTTTGTATCATTCTTAGTTTGATTAGTACTTATCGGTAAACGTTTCCTAACCACAAACCTAGATTTTCAACAATTTAAGGACCTTTAATTTAAATAAAGTTACAATGGACTCCTCTGTAGTTAGTTAAAAACGTGCGTCATGAAAAAGGTAAAAATGTAAAATTGTTGCCGATCGTGAGAGTTTAAAGGTTAACAACATTGGTTAACTTTGTTTCTTGCATTAGAAATGATTTAATTAGAGATTTTTCAAGAAAGGAAATAAGGCAAAATAGTAACCCGTGATCCTGATTATGTAGTAAAAAAGATTACATTATTTATTTTGAAGTTCACAATCAATTATTGAACCACAAAGAAGCAATTAATAGGAGCAAGTAATGCTTACCTGACATTGGATGATTGGTTGTTGTTAGTGGCGTAGCTACCAAAGGCAGGCTTTGACTCAGTTCGCCAATGAAATAAGGAAATTGATCGAAAAGCACCATTGTTTCGAACTTTTAAAAGTAACAACCACCATGCTGTTTTGGAAATGGAGAGATCCACAGCACAGGATAAGAGACAAACATACTCTTCTTCATTCCTTCAAAATCTATATTTCATCCTAATGAAAGGACTTCTTCAGAATTATAAAGAAATACAAAATAAAAGGAGAGAAAATCTTTCTCTCTCTCTTAAAAACATAATCGAAAACATAATCGAAAAGTAACAAAGTAAATTACTAACAAACATAACATATTATATTTAATAATCAGTAATAAACATTAAACTTCAAATAAAACAAAAATAAACAATTTCATATTTGTTAGCCTAATTAACAATAAATTAATTGTATTGAACCGACAAAGATTTCTTAAAGATGCTTAGGGAAACATCATTCACTTTAAGTGATCTATCCCTATTTGTTAAAGAATAGGAAGATTAAGGATTTTTTAATTTTGAAATAATCACATGTCGGTTCAATACAATTAATTTATTGTTAATTAGGCTAACAAATATGAAATTGTTATTTTTATTTTATTTTGAAGTTTAATGTTTATTACTGAGTGTAATATGTTATGTTGATTATTTAATTAAATAGTTACTTTTCGATAATGTTTTGAAGAGAGAGTGAAGGATTTTCTCTTTCTTTTTATTTTGTATTTCTTTATAATCCTGAAGAAGTCCTTTCATTAGGATGAAATATAGATTTTGAAGGAATGAAGAAGAGTTTGTTTGTTTAGTTATTTTATATAAACAGTACGAGGACATATGTAAGTTATTAGGATACAGGATAAGAGATTTATTCCCTTACTGTTAAAGAGAATAATTTCTAGTTGGCGTTAACTTAGATACTTTACAATAGATACTATTACTTTTTTAGAAAAAAAAAAAGACTATAGAAAGGACTCCAAATGCTTATTGTGTTTATTATAATGGACCACTTGAGGTTTACGCCCCTATCGACGTCACGTATGACGTGTAATGTGGAATCATGTGGGATAAAACAAACATATAACTTACTGTGAATTACTCGAAAAATCGTCGATTTTTGATATTTCAAGACGGAATGGTTCAGTACTGTGCAGTTCCTTATTGTAATAATTATGTGAACGCTTGGAATATCCTTCTTTGATATAATATTTCCTCAATATCGACACGAGTTAAAACAAAACACATGGCTTTGTTTATCCCACAAGCCAAGCAGAAGCCTGGTGGGATGTTTTGTAACTACCAAGCCCCGCCTATTCTCAAGTGGTCCATTAAATCATATATTTCGTTGATAATATATTGCTGTCGTCTTCTTTAATAGGCTATAATCAACTCTACATCCGATATGAACATTTAGGAAGGCTTAGAATTGTTTTATCCAAATCAAATCTTTTAGTTCACCCTCTATATCTACAAGGGTTAAAACGAAGCACATGGCTTTGTTTATCCCACAAGCCAAGCAGTAACCTGGTGGGATATTTTGGAACTACGAAGCCCCGCCTATCCTCAAGTGGTCCATTCTGATATGAATTTCATCTTCAGATCTTTACACAACGGAAATGAACCAACCTATGGTTGGCATTACTTTTCGGACAAGAAACTATGTCGACCAATAGTGACTATACATTTGTACTTTAGAATTTAAATAATCCATCTTGATGAAAGAAGCAAGAGCTTCTTACTCAGGAGTGGAAAACAAAGTTGAAATTTATATTTTCTGACAAGTTTAAAAAATGAGATTTGCCAGTAACCATTTTTGAAGTTCTTTGACAGGAGCGGAGCCGCTTTTGCCTCAGTTTTTGGGATTCACAGTTCTTAATATAATCAAGATATAATTATAAGTTCCATACTTACTTTTCAATTCTTTTAATAGTCATATTATTAAAATTAACGCATCATCACACCAATTAAATATATAGAATAAACATTATAGACAAAGAATTTAAGAAAGGATTTGAAAAAAATGAAAGAGACTTTAAAGAAACAAGAAATCAATCTTAGAAATCAATCTTAAAGAAATCAATCTTAGAAATCTTTCATTGGATACAATGAAAGATTTCTAATCGTAAATTAAGTGATAACTAAGCACTGTACTTTTAATATTAAAGAAATAAATTGAAAACAAGGAGACAGAGTAATTATTTCTTACCTGAATAAAAATAGCATCCAATTAAAGGAAATTTGTAAAAGTTCAACATTAAAGTTACCTTCGAATATCAAAATATTCTATGTTCTAAGTTAAACAGAAGTGATATGAAGAATGAAATGGGGGTAATTTACATGATTGAATGTGAAAATTGTAGAAAGTTTAATTTAGGAGAGAGTAAAAGAACGTATAATTGAACACAGTAATTATGTAAAACAAAATAAAACTGATATATCAGAGGTAGCTGAACACTGCTAAAATTGTGGACATCAAATGAGTAGCAATGTTGACATTACACAATTATACATTGAAAAAAAAAATTACTTCAATTAGAAAGATAATGGAAAGTATTTTAATTAGAAACACAAGAAGAAGGAATTTAAACAGGAATGAAGGCATTGCGGTCAGTGAAAAATTCGTCAGGTTAGCTAAGGATTTTTTTACTTTAAAATCTAACAAAATTACGAAATTTGAGGAATTAGCATATTAATTACCAGGTTTGAGGTTTTAATAATTGTATTTGTTACATTGACAATATTAAATTGATGATTTTGTAATGAAGGCCAAGTTCGATTTTATTGTAGGCTATATTTAGTATATATTGTTAACCAAATTTCATGTTTTCATATTCCTATTTTGTTTATGAAACTGTTGTACGATTATGGCTTGTAAAAGGACAGACGCAAAATGCTTTCTGAACATTCGCTAGCATTAAATATATTTTATATATTTAATTGGTGTGAGGATGTGTTAATTTTAATAATCAAGATATAATTTTGAAGAGTAATTCAACCCATATTTGCTGTGTGATTGATACTATGGATGGAAAGGGAAAGCTCAAATACTTCTTGGTAATTGGTTTCAACATAACACATTCTATTTAAAACATTTGAGGAAAATGATTCTTTGGTCTGATACCCGATCCAAATGATATATTAAATCAGTTACAAAAGCCAATATTTTAGAGGGAAAAAATCACAAAAAAAAACATGCAAGACGAAACCAAGAAACATAAAACTTGTTTCAAAATGTTGACGAACTTGTTGAGTGACTACCATAGCGGTCTACTGAAGCAGAAAATGATCGAATCAATTGATCCCGTGGATTGACTCCAAAGATCTCCACCAGAAGCAGATGCCAATTAACAGTTGTAATTCCTCGATCCTGGATGGATCCTTCTTTCCTAGGACACAAGTCTTTGTACACAACAAATGAATGAGCGAATGTTTCCGATAATGGATAACTAGGAAGGGACTTCAAGGTTAGTGCTTTGGCTATCTTCAGCAAAACACATCAAAAGAAATACGGATACAACTTAGTCATTTTACCGCATTCCCAAGCGAAGATAATAATTATAAGGTACCTGAAGATAATAAGGCCACCTTAATTTGAATATTTTTTTTTTCATGATTATGGTATTCACTAAAAAAAAAAAAATGTGTAGACAAGAACTTTGGCTCTTTAGGTGTATGTAAAAAAAATTTCAAGATTTTTTTTAAAACCCAAAGGTTCTGTTTTTCAATCTTTGAAAAAGCTTGCACTGTGCAGGTAATATGCCCTTGTGAAGGTAATGTGGCCACATTCAAAAATGTCTCTTTATTTTAGGAAAATATTTTTTTGTTAATGATTACTAATTTTGGGTTGAAAGTAAATGTGTCTTGACTTCATTAAAATTTTGACACAGATAATTATTAACTTTCCACGGGCCTACAACAAAAATTATTTAAAAGTTACATTTTAGATCATGTGTGTATCCACAGAGTTAGAAAAAAAAATCATTAAATGATCAAAGCTTATAGAATATAAAAAATATCAATCATGGGTATATGTGTAGCAAATAAATACAGATTTATCGTCTTTTATGAGTCCAATACATTCCTCGTTTTGGTAATATGGCCTACTGTGGCCATTTTACCTGATTACAGCCCATCTCGAAAAATCTCTTAATGGGGATGTTTAAGGTCTCTGGGTCGAGGCTGGAAAAGTCACGTGATGTAGGTGTGTCACTTCTAAAAACATGCTAAGATTACCAAAGCACCTCTGTATATAAAAGATTTCTCAACTTTAAATATATTAAATTATCGGCATACAATTAAGGAGGCGTATGGAAATAATGTAGATACGTCATTTCTAGATGAAAGGCATAAATATATTTAAAGAGAAATTTGTTCTATTCCTTTCATCTAGAAATAACGTATCTACATTATTTCCATACGCCTCCTTAATTGTATGCCGATAATTCAATATATTTAAAGTTGAGAAATCTTTTATACACAGAGGTGCTTTGGTAATCTTAGCATGTTTTTAGAAGTGACACACCTACATCACGTGACTTTTATAGCCTCGACCCAGAGACCTTAAACATCCCCATTATCAGTTTAATTAAAGAAGCATTGGGTGTCTGGAACGAGCTTAGAATAACTATAGCAAGTGATATATGAACAATAATCATCAACTGCATGCAAGGAAATAAAAGACAACAACAACAATAGTATTATAATAACAGCAATATTATAACAGATTCTCGATTCGTTGTCAAAACTCAAATGACGGGGTTCCCTGGGCTCTGTGATTACATTATCCTGCAAACTGTGGTAGCCATGTACACTTTCTACTTCGTAGTTTGATATTGTAGCGTTATCTTTTGGATACCTTTTCAATTAATGGCAGGTTGGCAATGTGGCCATATTACCAGCATTGGCCATATTTGCATCAACTACCTTAGTATTAAATAAATAAAGATATTTCATCTTACATTATTATGTCTCTCCTAGTTAATGTATGGTAAAATATTTCGAAGCAGAAATTCCTTTTGATTGTAATATACCGGTGTGTGTGTGTATATATATATATATATATTTATAAAAAGATGAACAATCTCAAGAGATTATCTTCCGATATATTATTACGAGGTCGTTTCAATAAAAAGATCTCTCATGTGAGTACATTTATAAACATAGGTACAGGTAGAAGAACTCATTATCAAGCGTCTGGAGTTAGGACATTAAAATTTGTTGAGCTTCACCTTCGGTTGCAAATTGCCTCCCAGTCATCTCTTTTCAGGAGTCCAAAGAGACGGAAATCACTCGGTGCCAAGTCTGGCGTGAGATGCCTCTCCTAGTTGTCGTACTGTAACCACTTCAAACAAAAATCGTTCTCTTGCCAAGTAATATTGGATAGCACTCACTCTATCTAATATTATTTGTGACCTGCGTTATCTTGCAGCAGGCCCAGAAATTCAGAAATTTCTTTCTCGTATGGCCACCTGCAATGAGCCAATGCCATGACATGAGTGCGCAGCATTCACATTGTACAAATGTCGTCAACCGTAGAGGACATGTTTGGGAGATCCCTCTCATTTGTCTAGAAATGTTTGTCCTGTCTTTATGGAAGATAATTGTACCAAACCCAAAGCTGTTTTTTTGACATGACATTGAATCCATAAATCTCCAGGAATTTAAGCTGGTATTCTGACCTTTATACGCAAAAACCTGATCACAATAGGCACTTCTCAACTATGTCCATGTTTCACGGTCCTCCCATCATGAAACTGATTCTGCACATTATAACCAATAGACGGCGCTGTCTACTGACGTTGAAATAAAGCTGCTCTACTGTCTCATGCTAGTAGTTGGCGTGATATTTCATTGAAATAGATAAATTTACTCATCGTTTTCCCATTATGAGAGATTTTGTTATCTTATTTATTGAAACGACCTCATCTTGAATATATTAGTTATGTCTTTTTTTTTATTATTTAATTTTGAGGCCCATGTTTTTTTCTCAGCACTGATGAGTTTTCTTGTTTGGTCAATTGAATACATGGATTTGCTTTGGAAACTGTAAGATGTTTTGTTAGATTATTTGGAAATGATTGTTTTCATCTGTTGATTTTGGCATAACTTCCTGATCTTTAAGTAATAAGTGCTTTGTGTTTTGTTGATATTATGTAACTTCACCTTCATCGTGTTGTCTTTTGTGGATTGGGGCCAGTTCAGCTGCATTCTCTTCTTTAAAAATAGTACTTTTTTGTCTTACCTTTTTTTTTCCTTTTGAAGCATTAAATAAGTGCCTGTTATTTAGACAGTATAAAATGTCAAAGATTTTTATAATACTTTTTTTATTATAAATACGTTATTACTTTAATTGATATTAAACTTTAAAGTAATTATAAAAATCGAAATTGCATAGTCGAGCATGGACAGTGAAGATTTTCATTTGGTTTTATAGTGAGTTTAGAAAATCTTTCAGCTGCTGAAGTATTTCTCACTTCTTATTTTTCTAGCAGAAATATCATTAGTTCAAAAACGTACTTATCCCAGTAAATACTAAGTAAGTCTAACCAAGTCATTCACGAAAAATATCATATAGGACGATTTGGAAAGCTGAGAATTGTAGGATACATTATCAATATAAACGAGATAAAAAGAGAAGACATTGGAACAGGTAATTCTGGATTAAAAGTTCAAGAAAAAAGATAAGACATAAAATAGAGAAATCATGAAATAGAGAAAGATAAGACAGACTGAAAATCGTTAAAGTTTTAGGGTTACTTAGAATTACTGAAGGAAGGACGAGATTTGTCACGATTTGAATAATTAACATTTCGTTTACATTATAAGAAATTTTACACTAGTTTTGATATAAGAAATACGTTACTTACTTGAATGATGGAATAATTTTGAATAATTTTCAAGAAAATAAAATTAAAAAATCTAAAAGAAAATGATCATACCATAACAAGAAGATATAGAAAGGATTCTATTATGTTTTATAATTTCTGTCGTCAGTTACTGTCAATCACTTAAATGGATTCTTCAGTGAATTAAAACTAAAAATAAGTTGTAGACGTTGTTTAAAAATCTTTAAATTTTTCAGAGTTATATCCAATATCGATGATTCATATAAAATATTTATTTTTTATATGTGGAATATACATTAATTTGTAGGCCTGTATACGTATACAGTAAAATGGGTATCGAGTTTCTTACTTGGGGTTTAGGAAACCTAAATTCCGCGGGCGGGCGTCAGACTGACCATCCGACCTCAACTAGTCCCGTTGGTCGAGAGTCGCGGGAAGCCTACACCTCCCGCTCACCCAAGAACTTGCAGGGCCTGTTGTGGTGCAGCGAAGTCGGAATCTGGTCAGTAGTACAGTGAATTGTCAATAGGTGTGTGGAGCAGGGGAGGCGAATTACTGTGGATTAAATAATCTCGATATAATATAAAAGGAATAATGATTAAATATAATGATTCAAAGTGGACCATACGATCCCAGAACCCACCGTTGACTACGCTACTATATATTTATTCACCATATATATATCGTGACTTTGAACTGTGATTTCTGTTATTTGGGGATTTATTTTTCATTTTGTTAATGTTAACCAACATGGCTCTTTTTCTCCTATTAGTAGCAGGCTGTGAGATATTTTCTAGTGAATTCGGCAGCATGTTTCTATGAAAAGAGACATTTGTAAAGGATGAATGAACACAATTCATGCCACGACAGGACTCGTTAGCTCTTTCGGAAACTAATTTAGAGAGAAACGAAAAAGGAGGAGATTGAAACCAGGAGTCGTCTTTCGCCTGTTGAGAATGAAGTGGAAGAACAGGAGAAACATCAAAGAACCAGATTAAACACTGATCAAAGCCTGTTTTGCATTAAATATGGATTTAAAGTGAATTAAATACAGAATAATCAGAAATTAGCATAAGACTAAGAAAAATGTTTTTTAATGAAATTATTGTTTTAATGTTTTCTCATCAATATACAGTATAAAACATATAGTTACAAATAAATGAATTTGTAAGATCTTTTTTTTTTTTAAATTTGACATCAATAATTTAGAATTATCTGTAATGTGCCTATTTAAAAAAAATCTTGCTTTAACTTTGATTGACCTTCATCTAAATTTCGATTTTTTAGTTCTGAATTGTTACATGAATTTCATTCAAAATGTAAATATCAATTCTTAACTATAGAGAAGAGAAAAGCGGTTTCATGGAAATGAAAAGAGATTTTTTTTTTCTTTCTTACGTTATCAGGAAAGATCAAGATTGATTGACGTTCAGATGCCCTTACGATAAGATCAAGCCTTGGGGGGGAATCTATCTTACAATATCAACATTACACAATATTTTTTTTTTTTTTCTTTTTTAAAAAAAGCAGTTTTTAAAGCTTCCATGGAAGCTAAATATTTGAGTTTTGGGAGAGGGTATTCCTTCTAAACGTCGTTTCGATAATTACTTTTGTTCAGTGTAAATAATGTAGCCTGCAGGTGAACGTATTTGAGGGAACGTGAAATTCCAAAAACTGAAGAATGTACGTGTTTTGTTTTTTTATTATTATTTTTAATTCGAAAGCCTTAAGAGAATGACTTAAAAGTCAGTGTTGATGTTAAGAACTATCCAGAGGGACCTAATCAAAATGTACAAGAAAAAAAAATGTATTATCATTCTAAGAATTATAAACTTATTACATTGAACGATCTCAGGAATGAGTAAGGAGTTTTAGAACTGAGTGATATAAAAACGGTTTGGTCTTATTATTTAGAAAATTTATTTCAGAAATGACCTTTATTTGAGTTACATAATCCTTTTCCGCTTTCAGTCATATTAATGAAGACTCCTTTCGATTAGGAGATCGAAAAGGTTAATTTTTAAGCTAATTTAATTGATTTTTGACTTAAGTGTTTGGGACTACTTATTATTTTCCATTTGGTTTATTTTAAATTTAATCATGAATTTATTACATTTTTTTTCCTTCCTGATAAATTACAAATTATTAGAAACTAGCAGCAAAGCCTATCGGCTGACAGGCATAAAAAAATCTGAAAAATCATTTTATTATCAACTATCAACCATAAAGTAAATGTAATCTAAATACTGCGCTAACTTGTGAACGAAGCTTCTACGGCAAAAATGGTTTTGAGTTTCGAAATCAGCGTAAACAACTGAGTATGCCAAATTTCATTGAAATGGATGCAGTGGTAACAAAATTATTTGGTTTTGAACGTATGTTTTGTTAGAATTTCAGGTAAAATTTCATGGAACCAACATGGAATGACAAAATGAACTAATATTTCATCCAATTTGAGTACCCTTGATTCAATGGTACCATTGAGAACCTTGAATCTATCTTAATAGCTTAATTATATCGAGTTACAGACAGACGAACTTGGCCAATTATATAAGTTGATAGTTTACAATCACTAGGAGATTAGTAGCAATTAAAATCTGAGCAATGGGTAAGAGAAATAATGAAAGAATTTTTTTCTTTTTTTGAGATTGACCGAAACATCTCTGAGAAGTTTTATTCTAGTGATCTTCGCTTAATAAGTCTCAGCGGGATCTAAAATGTTTTCTTTTAATTTTTTTTATTACCTTGAGTGATGTCATTCAAATGTCTTTTACTAGTTAAATACAAAACATTAAGTAATTACGGATTTCAAGAATAACGAATGATTTTTAGTATTGTTGAAAAAAGTTTAAATTTCTGTTTAAAAATTATATAGGAATAAAACTGGCCGTGATACCGTCTTAGATTTTTTTTTTTTTTTTTTTTTAAATGGGGAGGTAGTCCAACGGAGATTACGATTTCTTTTCCTTTGAATTATGATATTCCAGATATTGTAAATACGTTTGACTGAATCGCGAGAGGATATTTTTAAATTTTTTTTGATAGTATCAAAAAAAATTAAATTTTTCGATATCTGCTATTTTTTTTTTACTTTGACATTATTTTTGATCCATGTTGGAAACAAATAAACTTTATTTTGTAAGCATTACTTGAACGTCATTTTACTTCCCATCATTTCTTTCGTAACTTAATTTTGGAAAGATAGTGCTATTCTAAAAGAATTAATGTTGAATGTAGCTCCTCCTTGTGATTGTAATTGAAAATGAAAGGAACTATGCTTCCGCCTTGTGCTTAAAAGCATCTGTCAACTAACTATTGTCATATTTCATTTTACTGTCTTTTTCTAATTAGTGCATTTCAAAAAAAAAAAAATATTTTTCATTTACATAGAAATTAGAAGATACAGTTTTCATATTAAACTGTATCTTCTAATTTCTAAGCGAAAAAGTACATCGTTTCCAGCAAGATAACCACGAATTCTGGTCAATCTTAGGACCAACAAAACTTTACCAATCAAATTTAAAAGAAAGAATAGTTTTTCCTTACTTATGAGGGTGGTCTGAAAAGTTTCCGACCTAACAAAGATACAAGACATTTTTTCTGCAAATTTAGTTTTATTTCTCGACATAGTCTCCTTGTAAGTCTATACACTTCTTCCAGCGAAGCTCCCATCGCTGGGAGAAGTGCTTAAGGCTAGATCTGGTGAGTAGTTCAAACCGTAATTCGTGGGTTTTCGCCATGACAATCACTGAGGTGTGAGACGGTGCATTGTCTTTTTCTGCAAATGTGACCGTTTTCCGAAATTTCTGCTGGTCAAGTAATGATGCGTAGTATGCTCCTGTAATGGTTGTCCCTTTTTGAAGATAATCGATTAAGACAACTCCATGACTGTCCCAGAAAACAGTCGCCATCACTTTCCCAGCCGAAGGAACAGCCTTTGCCGTTTTTGGAGCCAATTCCCCCTTGGCAGTCCACTGTTTTGACTGTATTTTTGATTCTGGAGTGTAATGATGTATCAAAGTTTCATCTACAGTAATTATCCGGCGCCAAAACTCTGATTTATTGCGCCTAAACTGCGCCAAAAGAGCATTGGAAATGTTCATGCGAACACGTTTCTGGTCCAAAGGGAGCAAACGCGGCACCCAATGCGCGGTCAGCTTTTGCATGCCTAAATCTTGATGCAATATGTGCCAAACACGTTCTTTGGAAATATTCAAAGCCTCTCCTATCTCTCTAACCTTAATTCGAAGGTTGTCTTTTTATAATTGCGGAATCTAGCTATACAGATTTTGTATTCTTTCTTCAGATAACAATGCAGCAAATTTGCCACCTATCAAGAAAGTGCGGCAAAATGTGATTCAGATGAAATAAAATCATGGCTATCAATCACACTGACAAATTTCCCTGCCAAAAATGAGTCCTTGAATAACAAACTGAGAACCATGCTAATTTATTTTATCCTTAAAGATTCTGGGGACTTTATCCTTAAAGATTCCGTGGACTATTTCTGTTGGCCACCATTACACCTTCGTGACCAATTCTTCTCTGCTACGTGAGAGTACTGTATTCTAATCAGGAAAGCACTGACTGTATTTGTACATTGCAAAGGTTTATTTCTGTTCTATGGAACGGTCAGAGAACAACCAGATACTATAGTGAAAGTTCTTAAAACTAATGACGCCGTTGGCTTCTAAGTTTGTTTTTTAAAAGCTACGAAAGTTGTAAGATATTATAGTAGATATCTTACAAGGCTCAGTCGACTCCTTGAATACGATATTGTTATATTATAAAGATTCATTGAGAAAAAAATTTGAAGTTTAGTTCCCGTGACTTCATCAATGAATAAGGAACCGCCTTCTGATATTTTATTAAAAAAAAAAAAATATGTACAAAAAATTTATCTAGTATGTCCAGAAGAATATACTCAACTGAGAGTGAATGAATAACATGAATAAATTGAAGGAAATACAGCACTTTATTAATAGTAGAATAAATATATGCACAAGACTTTTTAAGTGTTATAATTTTTTTTGAATAATTAAACTGTTTTTTATATTGTATTTAAGCCAAAAAGATTCTTTTTTAAGAAAGAAGTTCGTCCTTGATAAAATACCTTGATAAATAATTTTTTATACCAATTTTCAACTAAAGCTTTTAATTTTAAATTCATCATGGAAGAATGAAAGAAAACAATGAGCTTAAGTTCAACAAGTTCTGCGAAAATATAAAGTAATTCCCAAGTTTTATATTATTTTTTTTTTTCCCCTTAAGGTTGTGTGTAGTGGACTTGTTTCTTTTTCAAATACTCAATAAAAAAATGAAAAAAAAAATCTAATTGATGATATTATTAAAATTTTTAATTCTTTTTCTTTGTTTGCTAAATGCATATATATATAAAATTATTTTCAGTTTTGTTCAGTCAAAATATATCTCTTGTAATGTCAACGGAGATTGACAAAAGAATGAAAATAGCGATGAACGAAATTATACATTAAATATGGAATTTACTTTCATTATAATTTTTATTATTATTTCTTTTTTTTTTCTTTCCTTAGAAATATATTTTAAAAATTAGAAGAATAAAATTCCTTTCCTAATGTAAACATCAGTGAAAGAAATTTTATTCTGGAATTTTCCATAACATAATTGCTAAAGTTTATAATTCTGGGAATGACCTTTCCAACCATCGTAGTATTCTTTATATTTAGTTTTCTTGAAGTATTGAGAATGATTTAAAAAAGAAGCTTTTATAAAAAGAAGTGCGTTAAAATTCATTGTTTTTGGGGAAAAAAAAAGTTACTTTTAACTTTTAATTTTGTTACAGTGTATTTATTTACAGTGTGATTTTTAGCTGATGTGACACGAGTTTAACGTCCTAGTAACTTAAAATGAGATCTGTCATGAGTCGGAGACATGTTTATTCCGGTAATCACTGTCTTTCACGGATTCTGATGCGGGACACTCGAAGACGAGTTATTTGACGTCGCGTCCAAACCGCATTACATAATTTTTCCCAGGGAAGAACTGCCATGTATGGATGGATGGAATTTCGCTGAAATAAAATCGAACTGTTTGTTTTGGTGGATGCTGGAAAACACAAAAACAATCATACACAAATATAACTTTACTTTTTGGATTTTCATCATTTCCTTAAAGAAAAATTAATTATCCTCATTTTCTTAAGTTTTTAAGAAAAAGTAAATTCCTATGTAAAAATTTAAGCAGCGGTAGTATAAATGAAAAACAGAGATAAAAATAATTAATGAAATACCATTAAAATGTAAACACAAATTAAAACTTTATTCATATAAAATGCACTGTAAGGAAAAATTTATTCAGGATATTTATGAATGTCGTTGTCGTAGAATCAAATCTTTTTGTAAAGATCTTGTATCTTAACCTTTTTATCCTTAATACCCACATTGCTTGCGATAAATTTGTCGTTATTTTGTTTGTTTGGGATGTATTTACTTATTTTACGCAATTTTTGTTTTCTTCCAGACATTTGATTTTGAAAAATATTTATTTCAGTGTTGACGAATCACAGAAATAGGCCTCGGTGGTAGTGAAGGCTGTCATCTCTACAAACCTGATTAGATACAGTCTCATTATTGGTTGTCGTGCCATTTGAAATCATCTCTTCCTATCAATAATGTTTATTGAAAAGGAATAAATCAATCGTAACTGAAGTGATGACCTTTTCGTTTGGGCGTGGTTACGTCTATTTTGGGGATAGATTCGCCGTTGTAAGGGAAGGACAGGCAGTTATATGACGTTTCAGTTTCCTGCAATTTGACGGTATCCAGGACAACTTTTAAGATTTTTTTTTTCCTGTTGCAATCTGTCTAGTTCCGAAAATCATCCCCTTCCCCTCTATCCTGGTTCTTTCAATCGACGCGTCTTAAATCCCCTCCTCCCCCTCTAATATTCTGATTTCGTTAACTTTTCAAGTCTGACATACCCCGCATTTAGTTTCTGCTTTCATTTCTTTGTTCAGATTTGATAATATGACAGTGGGTTTCATGAAATCTACATATGACATAGTTTACAATACTTGTGACGGGGTTATAAACATTTTTCAAAGTGCCAAAAACTTTTTTTCTTTCTCTGGCATTGTTATAAATGATTTCGAAAATTTTTGAATTAAATTACGCTTTAAGCGTAGGTTTAAATTGAGACGTTCCGGTGAACTGGGTTGTAAGGCGTGGTTTTGGTGTAGAAATGGACTTGAATGGTGAGGATTTAAAGCGGATCAAGGACTAACTATGTCTCGTACCAGCTGCTTACAGATTTATTGTTGGGTTTATTTCTTGATGTCATTTTACGACAGGTATTTTTCGCTAAGATACAGAGAAGTGAGTCTCACTGCATTTTGACAATTAGCGGATGTATGGTTAAGGAACTAGAGGCCCAAACTACCCAAACTCCATTGCCATTGAAGCGCAATAATCACGGTATCTCAAAAAATATCTACAAAGATGAAAACTTAACTGGTAGTTGAATGCTATGATTGTAAGATTGATTTTGGTACAATTGGTCCCATCAATGAAGCTGTTCAAGGTCAAAAACCTAAACTAGGCGAATCCTCCGAAATCGTTGAATTATAACGTTAAATAACACTGAATATCTAAAAAAAAAAAAAAACCACTGAAAGTTTATTAATATATCTCGCCCAGAAAAGAGGAAACTCTAATCCACGAGGTAATTTTTCGTGACCGTCGCCAAGTAAAGAATATTAACGTTGATTGTAATCGAAATAGTTGACTAAACAAAGTCTTATTATTCAACTTTGACACGACTTGTTTGTAGGCACATCACGCTAAAACGTCTGGACCTCTTTTCTTAAAATATATACTGTTCTTATTTGTAGACCAAATTAAATTGTGATTACGATTATTTGGTCTTAACGCCCCTCTTCCCCTCCCCTAATCTTTCATTAAAAAACAAATCCTCATGATTTTCGAACGGTGATGCATCATTCTCAGTTACCATACGGTGAATACCTGAGCTATTACTATTATTATTGATCGGTATAATATTATTTTAATTCTTTTCTTAGCTTTCGCTAATTTATATAATCTGTTATCATTGGCTCACAGAGAAAATTTTCTCCGGTGTTCATTTAAGATTATCCATCTTTTTATTTTCTTACATTTATTTTAATAATCAGCAAATTAACGTGTGTAAACTATTAATCATCAAACATACGACTGAACACTTAAATTAATATAAACATATACAGGATGATTCCGAAAGGTGTGTTAAAAATTT
This sequence comes from Thereuonema tuberculata, assembly GCA_023159025.1. NCBI lineage: Eukaryota > Metazoa > Arthropoda > Chilopoda > Scutigeromorpha > Scutigeridae > Thereuonema > Thereuonema tuberculata. The sequence goes on from JAFIDM010009631.1 coordinate 38,358,263, forward strand.
GGCCGTATATGCTACTCATTAAAACAAATAAAAATGTTCAAATATAGGGGAAGTCCGGGCAAAGCGAATTGACCGGGCAAAGTGAAAAACTCTTAGAAAATACATCAGATAGCGCTACACGACTAATGTAGTCACTAGCGATATCTGTTCGGCTTCTGGGAGAAACATATTCTCATTTGTGAAGTCTGTGTGTTCTGAGTGAGACGACATTTCGAAATATTCTCAGTTTTGTTAAGTTTCCAATGTACACATTTATTTAGAATGTTAGGATATTTCCGGGAAATGTTTTATTTCTTATTAAACTTTATATTTCTCTTGTTTCGATACTGTGACTGTCTTATGTCGGTGCATTTGATTTCGACCCTCGTAACCTCTTTGAAGCTAATGGCAACGCATCGGGTAAGCGAATAAGTATTCGCTTTGCCCGGTTTGATATTAATTATTTTTAATTTTTATTTTAATTAAGTATTAATATTGTTTCAGATGGTATATGGTTATAAAAGAAAAACAAATCAAGCAAGCTGGAATTAATAGGATATGGATAAAGCCATACAAGAAGCAGCTTTGGGATCCTTGAATTCTGTTCAAGGATCTGTTGCAAATTGGATATAACATCCTATATGCAACTTTATATAGGCACATGAAAAAGAGAACTGCTGAAAAGAAATTAGGGATATTCGTGGCTGTATTCAATATACGACCTTATCCAATTGTCCAAAGTGCTTCATCAAGTGGACGGAAAAGAAAATCTCAACAAGCTGAAATAGTAACTAGTTCTTCAGTCAGACATCAAAATAAATTTGACAAAAAGGAGAAACAATATTTGAAATTGGTTGCTAGAAACGAGCAAAATGTCTCAAAAAGGTCTCAGTCAGACAAAAAAGAAGTTTCTGAGGAGAAGTATTTTTGTCTAGTGTGTGGAGAACTCTACAGCGACCCAAGGAAGAAGATTGGATACAATGTTTGCAGTGTACTTTGTACAGTCACGAATCATGCACAAATTACACTGATCACGGTTCCTACTTTTGTGAGGATTGTTTTGATTAAACTGACTATTCACTTTGCCAAAGCGACTAAAGTATAGATTTTTATAGTTTAGTATTTTTATGTTATTAGAAGTGTATATGTAACAAAATAAGTTCAACAAAGAAATCCAACATTACTGTAATACATCCAATAACGCATTTGAGTCTACGTGTTAAAGTCTCGTGGTATTTAGACCCTAAAGTTGAAGTTAACCGCTTTGCCCGGACTTCCCCTACATAGGTCCGGAAATGAATAGTTTTCATCATTCATTATATCGTTATAAGAATCAAAACAGATCATGGAAATTACTTTTATTTCCTCATAATAAATGTTCATGCTATCCTCCGTTGGTTTGCATGCATGCTCCCCTTCTCATTGATAAACGACGACTTTCACAAATCCTTGGATTTTTGCCGTAAATCCAGAAAGCAATTGGTTATTCATTCTCGCAACTCGTCCTGACTGTTGATTGGACTGGAATAAACCAATGCTTTTAAATATCCCCAAATACAGAAATCCAGAGGATTTAGATCAGGAGAGCATGAAGGCCAGCCGATGCGGGCCATCCCCATCTGTCACCAAATTGGTCATTTAAATGGCGCTTTACAATACGGTGAAATGATTTCGTGCATGTACCACATTGTTCTGCAAATGGAAAGCGGAATATCATCAAGAAGGTGAAGAAGGTCATTTTGTAAGAAATAACAATCTGATTCCGCTATTAGTCTGATCAGACGAAAAAACGGTCCTAAATAAATGATCTCCTACCATTTAAAAAAAAAACAATCAAACAAAGAAACAACCATACATTGAATAATGAAAACTACGTTTTTCGAGAAAACTATTTATTTCCGGACCCATCTATATTTGAACTTTTTTTGTTTTAAGGAGTAGAACCTAAAGCCAAATTTTTGACAAACATTTTGGAATCACCCTGTATTAAATTTCAAAAAATCATATTCGCTAAACATATTTGGCCGAAACATGTAACGGTTTTTTGAAATTTAATTTATGTTTACATAATGTTTGATTTTGACTTACCATGTGGCTTATTCGAAAGTTTATTATAAGATATATAGTTGTAATTAATAAAGAAATATTCGAGACTTAATGTTGTTATAAGTCTCAAGAAAAATTTCAAATGAAGCCTTAACGGAGCAGAAAGTTTTTATTTCATTTATAATATAATTGTGTTGTTTTGTCATAAGAAAACTGAAGCATACACTTGCTTTTGTCTCTGAATGAAATACATTCATTGAACTTTGATTCATTCCCATTTCAGTGATGAAAATCAACACTGTCTAGAAAATAACATTTTCAGTTAAGACTCAGTTGAGCAGATATTTACAAAAACTCAATCGATTTTAATAGAGAACAAAGAATCCAATTAGGCAAGGATTTTGAGAATCTTTAGATGAAAAATAAAATGAAAAATATTTCTAATTAAGAAGCTAATGTCAGTCAGACAAATAGATTTCGCGTGCAATTAACAACCGGATGTAGTATAAACACTTCTTTTATGTCATTTGTAGTTTGTTTATAAAATCCACCTAATAAAATGTAAAGTCTCAGTTACTCCAGCAGTCACAGTTAATAAAAACTGCCCTCAATAATTCAGTATGAAGTAACTACTAGAAATCATAAACAAGATTTACCCAAACATCCTGTATATAATTTCCTAACGATTAACAACGAAATGCAGTATCAATATGCGATAACAACATTTTTTGTTTCTGTTAAAAATGGTTTCCAAAAAAAAAAACAGCAGTCGAACTCAGTCGAAAAGTCAATAATGAGTTATTTCGAACTAATTTGCAATAATGAGTTTTAGGATATTGCTAGCACTTTCTATATTATTATTATACAACTTCTTTTCTCTTTTCTCATTTAATTCTAATGGATATCAATGAATGCACGGACAGTTGTCAAGTGCACCCAAGTTATTCCAAACTAAGGAATCTTCGGACAATGTGACACGAGTCTAGGATTACAGATTTCTGCATTTCCTTTGCTACATGTCTTGCTTCTAGAAATTCCAGTTGTCTGATTGTGTTTACTGGGAAAATTCCAGTCGCCGATATAACTATTGGTCTAATGTGAACTGCTCTGAGTTTCCACATCTGCTTTATTTCAATGGCCAAATCTGTGTATTTATTAATCTTGCTGGCAAATACTTTATGAAGGTTGTGGTTCAGTGGCACAGCTGTATCAAACAGTGTGGCCTCTTTTCTCTCTTTATCTACGAGGATGATATCAGGTCGATTTGCTTCAATCTTCTTATCAGTGCGAATTTCCATATCCCAGTAGATCTTGTGTTGGATGCCATCAAGGATAGCCTCTGGTTGGTACTTGTAGTAAGGTGTTCTACCCTGAATGAGACCTCTGCCATAGGCAAGCTCAAGATACAGTATCTTTGCCACATTGTTGTGCCTTACTGTGTAGTCGGTCCCAGCCAGAGTGCTACATGCTCCAAGAACATGTTCTATTGTCTCTTTTGATTCTCCGCATTGTCTGCATCGATCAGTTACATTTTGTTCTTTAAGGATGCATTTGCGGTAATTTCTTGTTGCGATGATCCTATCCTGAATGACAATCATGAAGCCACAAGTCTCCGGAAACAACTCACCATACTGCAGCCAGATATTAGAGGCTTTCTTATCATTTTTTTCGCAGTTGAGATGGGCAGGATGGGTTCCATGTAGAACTTTTCCTTTCCATTCCTCAATTTGAAAATTCGCTGTCGTGTAATACTGTGTGTCAATGGCCTCTTGACTTCTGAGGTGTAGAGCGGAACCCGCATCGGCTTTACAAACCACAGCAAACAAGTGATGTTCCTGAGATTTCATATGAAAGTATTCTCGCAGGCTTGTTATTTGTTGATGGCAAAGATGCTTAAGTGAAGTGACACCAAGCCCTCCCTCGTAAGTTGGGAGATTCACACGTTGTACTGCTGAGTTATTATTATTATTATTATTGGACGTAGCTTGTTGTTCTTTTAAATTTATTTGATTAGGGTTTTGTTTCGTTTTTTCTTAATTTGTAAACAATACACTTTTTAATGCTGCATTGTTGATTACTTATAAATGATAACCTTTAAGCGGAGAAATGCTTTAGATTATGATTCTTAAGGTTTAAATACTTTATATTGTTTCCATACAATAGTTTTCAGATATTTATTCTTCTTTTTATTAAGTAATACCTTTTTTTTCGACCATCTACATTTTGGAAGAAAAAAACCAAACTTACTAACATTTCTTCTTAGAACATTACGCAACTTAGAATATTAAGTTTTTATTTTTATAATTCTTTTTATCATTTCAACAAAAAAAAAAAAAAAAATCTCTTAATAAGTTTTCATTAATCTTATTCGAAATATATTTTTTAGGCCTAATCTTGTCGCTAGTATTAATCTTTGAACTGGATATTGCAGTTGCGACCGAATTGTTAAATAAGAAAATTATTCCTAAAGTTTAATTTATTTACTGAGGTTACGTCACGCCTGTTATCCTCTTTCGAGACTAAGTTGAGTCTCCGACCCAGGCTTTAACCATTTGGTAAGAATTGTTGGGTGGAATCTGGGTCCCGTTTGGAGGAGAAAAACAGAGAGAAAAATTCCCACATCCTTCGGGCATTTTCCGCTCCTTCAGCCCGTAGACAAACTTCTGGGCCCGCATTATTTATTTAGGCTACTGTTTTGCAACAATTATTTATTTATTTATTTATTTATTCCGCGGTTTTGTGTTGATACTGGTCTGTGAATTCCCGTTTCAGAATCGTTCTGTTGGTGAAATAATCTAATGGAAAGTAATAACTTATTAATGAAAAAGAATTTGCATTAAGTTTTAATTCTTTTCATTCAAACATTTTTTGTATGGATTTTTTTTATTAGTAATGATTTTTATTATTGTGAATATTATCAGGGACGTCGGAACTTCTTCATGAGTGGGGGCTCGCAATAATTAATAAATTAATCTTAGTTTTAATTGAATGTTAATTTATTAATAATATAATTATTAAATATTATATTAATTATAATTTTGCATCCAACAATAATTAGGGGACTTCTGAACCTTAATAAAAAAAGTTTTCCTCCCCACCCCCCATTCAGAAACGTGGAGGGGAAACTCCCCCCCCCCCCCCCAGCTCCGACGTCCCTGATTATTATTGTTATTATTATTAATACATTTTATAGTAGTCTATTTCTAAAGAACATGACTTGTTGCGTAAGACGATGAGATTGTAATAATAATTGATAGAAATATATTAACAATACTGAACGATTTATTATCAATTATTGTTACGTATTGATCAGACTACAAGTGTTGTTAAAAACTTGAATTTCAATTTGCACAAACAAAAGGCTCAAGAAAAGAGCATGTGGCAACATCTGCTACTTCACTTGGCGAATTCTCTGCCCTGAGTCTTAACGAAATGGTGGCATTTATAAGGGAAGGAGGATATGATGGAAGCCTTCTAAGCCTAATCTCATTTAACCTAATCAGAAATCGAAACATTGAAATTGCAATTAAAGCTATTAAAAATGTTATTGAAAGTTTGAATTATTAGATAATTTGAATTTTTATACATTTTTTTTTTTTAATATTATCTATTCTTCTTGATTTTGATATAGAAGGTTTTTGTTTTTTTTTAATATTTTAATGTGAAAAAGGTATTTATTTTTAGGTAGAATATTGTTATCTTAATTGTGTAAACCTTTTCATCGTAATTCAATTTTGGTTTACAAATTAATTTTTACTCTTTCATGATACAGAACTTTGTAAAAATTTATTAAACCAATTGGTTATATTAATTTCTCGTTTTACCTTAAATAAGTCAGATCTTCTAGAAGCATTTTATGGTTGAGATAATATTTTGAACTAAAAGCAAAGCAACGATCGATACAGGTTTTTATGTATGAGAAAGGTTGTTTTTCCTTTAGATCTCAGATTACACCATAGGAAAGCTTTTAAGGCCAAAAGTGAAGTAGATCTAAAATACTTTGTTGCTAAGTAACTTAAGCTTTATGTTCAATTAGTATTATTAAGTTAGTATTCTGATTAATTTAGTCATTTAAATTAATAGTCCTCTCCTATAAAAACACGTTTATTTGTTAATAGTAGTTTTTTGAAGATGTAATTAGCTTCTTTTGTTGTTTTATAATGGTTTGATAATATTAATACTACATTCTTCAAACATGGGAATTTACCTTCTCTGTTCTGTATTTCTCAGTTTTATAATAAATTATGAAATGTTTTTTTTTTTTTAAAGTTTCATTACTATCATTTTAATTTTTTAATATTGATCTACGCAAGAAACACGATGGAAATACAGTCATTAGTAAAATTATAAAAGTAACCCATTAGATAATTAAAGATTTTTTTCAATAAATTCTTAAATGCTTTTTTTAAAAACTAATCTTACCTTTTTTTCAGTCATGGTCACAAAAAAAAAAGGATTTATGTCTTTACAATTTTTCTTAGGGCCTTCATGCTTAGTATGATCTTTTTTAATTTATTTGAAGATGTCTGAGCTTTCGTCATTTTTAACGGATATTTTTAATACATATCCTTAATTTTTCCTTTACATTTTCTCCTTTCATTTAAGAAGAGAGTGTACGTCCGTGGTATGATAACAAATTTATATATATAGAAATATGTCTTTGGAATGTAATTTCAATTATAAGGAAGATACGCGATTACAGGTGCCTGCGCAGTTCACTATAATTGTGAAAATAAAAGCGAGTTAATGTTAAGTTACATAATATTGTTTAAGAAAAAAATTATTTGCTTTTCATTTATTAACTACGGATTCTTTCTATTGCCGTTTTAAAAGATCATTTTAGGGGGCTAGAATCAAAGGCAGCTAAATCCATTTTAATTATTCAATAAAAGAATAACCTGTCATTATAGGCGTGATAGGCGTTGTCCATTGAGTTCTAATTCCTATTCTAAGTATTTTGAAGCTTTCTTCATACAATGTTACCATTTAAAAAAAAAAAAAAAATTTGTAAAATTTCAAAACATGGATTTAGCTGCCTTTGATTCTAGCCCCCTCATTTGTATTGTAGCTTCTGATGTTGTTAGACTCTTATGGACTAGTGAACAGATAATCTTTTGCTTATAATTCGAAACGTACTATCCAGAATTGATTATTTTTGACGATTGTATAACTACTCACGTTTTATTTAGATGTAGCCGGCTATCGTCGCTTCGCTCCGGAAACCTTGCCTTAGTTATTCGAAAAACCAAATTACATCCAGTAAAGTAAAAACCAAACTGAAACTAAATCAATGTTTAAATTTTAAATAATATATGCAGTACAATATTGAAATCCAGTGGATTACTTAACCGTATCGTTTATTTATTGAGATCTGTGGCGCGATTTAAAACGGCAAGGGCGCCATCTATCGCCAGTTTTGAAAATTTTTCATTTTGGGCAGTTTTGGGAAGTTTTTCGTTAATCCCAAGCGCACCACTTGATCGATCGGGATGAAAAGTAGCCTACGGCGTACTCCGTGTCCTAGACTATCTACATGCAGAATTTCATTCTGATCCGTTGTGCCATTGAGGCGTGATTAAATGACAAACAAACAAAGAAATTTACAGGTTTTCGCTTTTATAATAATAGTTTTATAATAATATTATCACTCTTAAAGAGGAAAAGATATCCCTTTTATCCCGTAAAGAATATCCCACCTGAAATGATCCTAAGACGGTCGAGTTAATTGAGGCTTATTTAAGATATTCCATGGTTACGATGGAAGCTAAATAAGTGAGGATAAGATAGACATACAATGTGAAAATCTCTGTTTCCCCGTTGATCATGAGTCTTCTACATTCAAACTGTTGTATTTCTTGGATAGAGATAACTTTAGAACGATATCATCTAAACCGTTTATATCACCAGAACGAATCAAATAATCCATTGAACTTTCAGTATTAAGCGGAAAGGGTAGGAAAAGAAAAAAAAAACAGAAAAGAATTACAAAGTTTGGACATTTTACTCTGAATATTTGATTTTTTTTTTTTTTTTTTTCAGTAGATATTTTGGCTGAGATGTAACCTCTTAAAGCTCCTAATTTCTGTCCTAACACACCCCGCGCCTTATTTTTGAAACCTTCCTAATAAACATTCTTTTTTTTTATGTGGCCATTATATTACAATAGCCCTTCTACATGATTCTGTTATTCTGTTACTATTCGTTCAGTATGTGTCTTGAAAGTCTTTGAGGCGATGAAGGGTTATGTAGTGGCGCAATTTCGTTCATTTGACTATAGCAATCGGCTTACCTTACATCTGAAAGGAGAAAGACCTCCGTGGATCATTTGATCCATATTGTGAGCCCAAGTGCAGGAAATGTTGTACAACTGACAACAGCTAATGATTCTACTTGAATTACAATCCTCAAATGATGCCTTATTGTGCTTTTGGATTTTCACTTTTTCTATCTGGATTGAGGGGAAGAAAACAGCTCCATCGTGATTCGTACGTTGAGCTTCTGACTAATACTGGAGCAATTGAACAAGAAATAAATGAGACAGAATCACGGAGAAAGAAAAACAACCGTTTGTCTTGCAATTCTGAGGATTTTATTTTTTATTATTATTTATTTTTTTCAGTTATTTATTTCAAATGATATATTTATAAGAATAATCTTCAATACACAACTGAAGAATCTGCTTTGTTATTATTTTTTTTCCTTACAAAAAAAAATGTTTCATTATTGGAAGGTTATTAACAAAGAGCTGCCGAAAACTTAAAAGAAAAATAAAGAAAAGAAAAAATGCAGCTACTAATGTTCGTCTCATAAAAAAAATAAAAAAAAAGTCCTTGCAAATGAAAATGATTTTTTTATATATAAAAAGAAATGTAAGTAGTACTAAATGTAGCATTTTATTGGTAAATCTTAATTAAAATAATTACAGTGTTTTCAATCTGAATAAATAAATATCATAAATAGGGAAGGCATTTGATGATTTTGCATCTTTTTTCTATGAAGGTTGAAACATGGCTCGCATATATGAAAATGTGTAACATCTAATAATTGGTTAAATAAAGGCAATTCGTTAGGGCATTTTTTTGTATTTTTCGACATTTTTTAGGGATAGGTCATTTTTTGGCAATTATTAGGTCATTTTGAGCATTTTCAGTAGTTTTTTGGAAGGCAATGTCATTTTTTTTATACTTTGATATTTTGTTTATTATTCAGTATTTTTCCTCATTCAAGCCAACAAATTTTTCCAGGAAACAAGTAGACCTTTTTTTTTTTTGGTTGTCAAAGTTAAAAAAGGTAAAAAAAAAGTTTTAATGTAATAAATTCAAATATTTTATTGGTCATTTTTTTTTTATTTTTCTGTCATATTTTTACTATTTTTAGGTCATAAATGCATTTTTTATTTGTCATTTATTAGCAAATGATAGGTCATTAAATGCCTTGCCCTAATCATAAATATTAAAGAAATGATTATAACTTAGTTTCGTAAATTGTTTTTGTAAATTTAAGAGAGATTTCTTTAATATTTTATGTGTTATTTTATAAATTTCTTAAAAATGAGACTCATTGGAGGTCTTATTTTCTTTTTTGTTTGGATGATGGTTTGCAGAGATACATTTGCCCCAAATTGATTTAGGTACCGGGCAAGTTTTAGGGCTTGATAAGTCACTCATTGATTTAATATGTAATTTGATATTTCCATCTGTTTACTTTATTTAATCTTGATATTATTTTATAGAATTCTAGAAACACCCATTAGAGACCCATGTTTCTTAAAATAAATGCTTTATATTTCCATTAAGGTTTTTGTTTCATACTTAAGGCAATTTATTTTTTCTTCTTCCATACAGAAAAGTAATTTTTGTATTTTAATGAAAGAACCAATTTAATAACGAATGGAGAAAATGAAATTACCAAAGGGCAGTCTGTGCTTTGTTTCGGTTTCGTTCTTCCTAATTCTGTAATCCTTGGATTTCTTCCCTGAAGCTAGTCGATGTTGATGGAGATGCATCGTGCTTGACTTGTTTTTTCAAATTCAGATGATCAGAATTCCTGATTGGCATTTACTTAATATCTCTTTTGTGTTGAAAATAACTGTTCGCATTTTTGTTTGTATTAAGATACTATTATTATGGGATTATTTGCTTTTATTGAATGCAAAAGAAAGGACCAACATTTGTTTAACAATTTGACTTTTTTTTTTTTTTTTTTTTTTTTGCAAAAAGTAGCGAAATCTTGACGAATAGATTTGATTTCGAAATTTTAACAATAATGAGAAATTCTAAAGCTTTATTCGAATTAGACGCTACAGTTTTCTATTTAAGGAATATATTTTTATTATTATAAATTCAATAGATATGTAGTAAATATTTTTGAAATAAATTTATCATATGGTTTCTTTTGCTTTTATCGCACATATATTTCAATGTGCAGTTTTGTTTTTAATGGCGCAAGACTGACAAAGGCTAAGCTGTGCTTGAAGCACGGGAATATATCGAGAATAAGTCATTGAAAGGATGAGAAACACAGAAAAGAGAAAGAAACATCAAGCCTAAAGCCCATTGCACATGGATCCGAATATCGGATGGTCGGATCCACGAATCGGACATATTCTCTTTCATATGGCCACGAAACGTCGCCTATACGAACGATTTGAATGTTACATGTCGTATAGACGACGTCAGAGAGAGTTTCGTGGCCATGTGAAAGAGAATATGTCCGATTCGTGGATCCGACCATCCGATTTTCGGATCCATGTGCAATGGGCTTAAGTCGGAATTCGCACCCAGATTCAGTCTCACGGCAGGCCAATGCCTTGTTCGGTTATTGCCGAATATTTGTCATATATGTTAATACATTAGCGTCACTTATGACGACTCCAACAGACAACATGATTTTTTTTTTTATTTGTTTGTTAAAAAAACTGAAATTGCAACAATTGTTACTAAAGTGGAGTTTACCCAAAACTAGCACTTACTGACCTTCACTACTTCAGACAGTTACATATCCAAAGGGAAGGAAACATTCACAAATGACATCACACTCGCAATAACCAATCGGAAACGTTTCTAAATATTTTACCATTTTGTATTATAAATTAATTTAAATAATGAGATGAACATTAACAAAAGTAAGGAACTTGACTAAACGATGAACATGTTTTGTCATAGCAATCCTTGTGTCATTCTGAGTTATTTAGTGTAGAGAGAATCTTAAGGATGAGGAGCGAGGATGGGGCAAATGGCAAACCTTATAACAGAGTTTAGTGCATCTTTCACCCTTACAGGCTTTACACATTTAATATAGTTTCATGGTGTATTAATCTCACTATTAAGGAAAGTAATTAATAGAAATAGCATATTTTGTACTTTTAATGCACGCTCTCTGTTGAGTTATTAATGCCCTACAGTTGTGGCGTATAGCGAGGCGACTAACTTCGGTACAAGTACATTTTTACCCTCACTGCATGTGCTTGATTACGAGCGGAGAAAGAATCGCTGAGTTGTTATGGTGCAAGGATTACATAGGAAATGCGAATTATCACGTCTTATTGAAGAGGTTTTTGGCAGTATATTTAAATCTATACTACTATTATAAAGGAGAAGATTTTGTGTGTTTGAACGCGCTAATCTCAGGAACTACCAGTCCGATTTGAAAAATTCTTTTTGCGTTAGAGAGCCTGCTTATTGAGAAAGGTTATAGGCTATATAACATCACGCTACGATCAATAGGAGCGGAGCAGTAAACATAAACATCAACAAATCTGGCAATCTGCGATTCAAAAAAGAGGTCCAACACACTATTAATAGGGGGAACGGGAAAGAAGCATGAGTCAAAAAACCAATATAAAATAAGTTACAATTATAATTATGTATAATAACAAGGACATGGTATGATATAATGAAATTAATACAATAAAATAGTCATTTTAAATACAGATAATAAATGTAATTAAGTAATTAAAAATATTTAAACAAAGATTTAAATTCAACGCCGTACGGCTCAGTCATGTGGTTGGCCCCTTAAGCAACAGTTCTGCTTCAACGAACTAATTTTGTGGATATGTTTGGTTAATTTCATTGAATAATTCTATGCGTTTCCTGTATAATAGATACTAACCGTAATAGGTAAGCGTACGTTTGACTTAATATATATAAATTTTAGTTTTTAGTTATGTTTAATAAAATCAATTTGTAGGTAGTTTTTTTTAATAGGTTGCAACGATCGTGTTATGAATAGTAACAATATATTATAGACAAGGAGAAAAAACCAAAAATATCGTCTACAATGAAGTACTGTAAATTTTCATTAATTAATTTAAAATATATCGTAAAAAACCACATTATCTATTTTATTATTTCTTAGTATTAATATATAGCCATCAAACTGAAGACACTTTCTGTGAAGTCGGTTTATTTTTTAGTGATTTGTCCTTTTATGTTTCCACATAATTTCCAGATGGTATTTATAGTTAATGCGATGCACTTAGTTATGTACTCATAATGTGTATAAACAGATATTTAATTTAACGCGGGTGAAACCGCGGGACACCGCTAGTACTGTACATAAGACATTCCATTTAGTTTTATTCAGAATTGTATAAACTCATTTTTGAGGTAATATATAATACACTTTTATTTTTTATATATAGTATCGTGCTTTAAAAGGCTGTTGAAAGAGTAGTATATTAGCAGTAAAACTTTTTTTTTATTTATTTATTTTAAATATATCTTTGTAATTCTTTTTCAATAAGTTCTATTTTTTTTTATTAAGAAATAGCTTCACTGACAATTCATGGAGGTTGGTTATTTGCAGATTTTTAAATAGATTTAATTTTTCTTGACACAATTAAAATGTAGTCTTTAATAGTTCTTTCTCGGCAACATTGAAACTATTTTCTCTACGAGCAGATATACATAGAAAAGGTGCATGCATTTTCGCGTTCTTTGAGTAGCCCATCTCCAACATCAACGTTTTTACTGCACCGATCTTGATAAAAATTAGAATGGCCTTCGTATTGTTTACTAAAGTTCTGAATTTCAAACCTTTCATCAAATTCTGTCCAGCTGTTCTCCAGATAAAACTTGCGGAGAAATAGAAATTCAGTAAGACCTCCTCCATACATTACCGTAGGGTAGGGTAACCGGTGTATGCTTTTAAAACTCATGATCCGTGACTATTATGTGTAGGTTCCTTACCACTATCGCAAATGACTACTGAAGGGGAAATTGTTATCAGGTCAGAATATGAGAGTTGGAACTGAAACTAATAATAATAAAGAGTATTTTAAAGTTTGATTACACAAACGTCAGTGAAGGAACGTCATAGGAGCAAGTGGAAAATTTATATTTGGAAATCATCGTTTAATAAGGCAATACAGTGTAGC
>JAFIDM010009631.1:38380933-38392817 GCA_023159025.1 Thereuonema tuberculata
TTTCAGATTTTTATGAGCAGTAGTTTAAAAGATATGGGGCGGTGAAAGCCACCAGTACTTTCCAGTACTTTATGAATCACCCGGTGTAAGTAATTTATTAGTTCTCTTTTATTCTTTTTGGGATCAAAACTGGAATTTACTCGTGAAACAATCTGACAAATTGGGGATCAAACATGTTACGTGGTTTTTTGTTGTATCCATTATGAATGATTGAATCTGTTTTATATTGTTATAAATATTAAAAATTGTAGCATTGCACGTCAGTAATCAAAATTCTTGTCTTGAATAGCAACAGTTTTCAATACGGGTAGCATTTTTTTTAGCAATTTTGCTTGGCCATGCTGTCATATGAAATTTTCGTAATTCTTCAAATAAAAATCAATTTGAGATCTTATCACATTACAAGTTTGGTTATTTCATTTGATGATTTATTATGACATTTATTATGATAATTGAATTATTTGTACAAACATTCTTGTAACTAACGTATTTGCTACAAGGAACGTAAAGATGGAACATGTAAAATACAGATACGGTAAAAAAAAAAATTCATTGGGCGGTTTGAAATGACAAGAGCTAACAGGTAATTAAAGAATTTATTTAAAAATTGATCAAATTTGTATTGCTTGTAAAATTGGCTTTTGTGTGTTCAACGTTTGTTCATGTGAACAATTCAATTAACGATGAAAACAAGACTGGAGGCAGTGGAGCTTGAGTTAGAGCACGCTTCGCTAGCGACTTGTTCTGCAAAACTTACGCCCAAAACACACGAACAGTTTCTAACGGGAGTTCGTATATACTGCATAATTTTCGTCATAGACTAAATAGAATAGGATTAACGCGAATAGGATGAGTTTATTTTTAAAGTTTTTGTGATGTTTTTGTTCAATATCCAGTCAGTGGATAGCGAAGTAGCAAAGGAAGATGGTGTTTTAAATTAAATTGGTATCTGGTTCTCGATTGAGCTAAAAATTATTACAAAACTTATTGCCATAGGGAGAGATTGATTTTAGGAAAAAAAAAATAATTTTAACTGAAAAATGTTCATTCAGGGACAATATTTTGTATGGATTTTTTTTTTTTAAATAAGATTTTTTTTTAACATTGTATAGTTAACGTCTGAGGTTCATACAGGATTCTGGATTACAGATAAACTTCACGTAAGATGTAACTTCTGCGTACAAGAATGCTTCGTCGTAAATAATAGATTCTAAAATGTATCCCGTGAGCAACTTTTAAGCATACATAATAATGTGAACTCCGAAATCCAAGCGTTTAAATTCCATTGAGGATTCATTCACAGAACCAGTCACATGTGGTTTTTCTCTTATCGTTTGGTTGCTACTTGAAGAATATATAAAAAGAAAGTAGGAAAGTATGACAGAATCTGTAAAAGAAAACTTTTTCTTTTAATTTGCGCATTATCTATCTTTCGTCGTCTTATTGGTCCCATGTCTTAATTGAATCGCAAATATGAAAAAGGTACTAAGTCATAGAAATACCAAACTGAGAAAACACAAAAAAAACCTTCCACATTCAAAACTAGAGCCAGCAATTAAAAATCCATTGGTGTGGTGTGAAACGACTGTGAAGCCGACCCATGCCTGTCATCTGTTTATTTTTAGATCAATATGCAAATGAACAAACACATAATTAAAAATTTCGACTTAGTACCTTTTTCCAGATTATGGGTGACTTAGGTACCTTTTTCCATGTTTTGCAATTACATTGTCGCATTTTGCAGTTAAAATAAAATGTTTTATTTCAATTTTTTTTAGTTCAAACTTAATCATATAAGTTATATATATATGTTATATATAGTATCATATGGCCATGTAACACTAGTGCAAAAATAATGAAAAAATGTAAAGCAGTATTCAAGTTTTTGACCTCCTGAGACTACTAGAAAAGCCTGATTTAGTTCCCATTTAAATGATGCATGGGGTGAACACAATCGAACCCATTTTCAGTCCTAACTCAAAATGTACAAAAAGTTGACTTAGTACCTTTTCACATTTGCGATTCAATTTAAGTTATGCCTTGAAAGAAAATATGTTTTAAGGCACCAACTGTGTTTCATAAAAGAAATAAAGAAAAAGAAAGAAAGTTATCTTTCTCTACATTGCAAATATTATATTCTTCAATTCTGTATTTTCTACTGTTCAGGAAAGTCATTTACAAATCAAAATTGTATCCGAAATTAAACATATCACAAGGAATTTTCATTTTAAAAATATTATTTCTTTTCCTAATACTGATTTTCATTTTTTCTGATATTGATGTTCTCGTTCCTTGATTTTACTGGTAAATGCTGGTGATTTTCGCTTGTTCACGCTGTTCTAGTATTTTTCTTTTTGCACTGAGAGTTAGTAGATACCTCATCCTACGATTAATCGGGGGTTTCGGTTTTTGTTAAAGTTATTAATACATTAGCTGTCATATGTTACACGAGATTTGCAAGGGCTTCATTGAATGACTTGAAATGAAATGGCTTTCATTACTGACATTACGTTTTTGGTTCTTGGAAACAGTTATTGAAGTAAATCTCTTAATTAACGTTGTAATTCATTGAATATTATTGAATTGTAATAGTATTGAGTTAGAACAACGTTTCCATCTATAGTTTGTAACGACTTTAAGGGAATTCACAGTAAAAATTCTAACAATCAAATTATCTGCAAACTATTATGTTAATGTGATTATTATGGGGGGTTCACGGAAAAAAAAAGGATAACCGCTGAATCAGAGAATGATTGAACGTAAGGAAAGCACTACTATTTTATTCAGTTTTATTTGCTAGATTAGTTGTGAAGCGACAGTCACACGAACTAGATGATATTTGTTACTATATTCATTATAAATAGTTTAGCGTTTTCAACAATCACTTTTAACATTTTTTTAATTATTACATTTTAATCTTTATTACCATTGGCTTTGCAAACTTTTTTCAACTTCAAAAGTTTTTTACTCAATCGGCTGCTTAGTAAGATTTCTTGATGAAATTCCATATTTCTTAGCATCTATTCCATGAAGGTGAGGTTTTCAAATTAATTTCATTGCTTTGGTTTCAGTAATTATCCAACAGCGAAGATCAATATCATGCTCTGTTAAGTAGTTTTTTTCTACCATTGTCGTATAGCTTTTTTTAACATTCTCTTCAGGATTTTTGAATTTTACTGCCTTAGCTATCAGTTCTGAGTTTTGTAAATGAAGAAAATGTTGGCGGTATATGATGGTTAACGACGATTTAATATAAGATATTATATTTAATGTTACATAAAAGACTCGTTCTACAAATAGTAGGAGAAAGTGATGAGATGAAATCTTGAGATATCAAAAAGGATTTTCCTGACACCTTTTTTTTTTTAGTTTTTATCGTTACATCTTTCTGATCCAAAATAATTATTTTTCAGGAATCAACGACGATGATTTATTAATTTTATAAAGTGATTAAAATATTGGTTTTCATCACCAATAAAGACCATGAAATGTGGTCTAATGATACTTAAATATATCTGCTATTTTGCAGTAGTGATTTGCAGTGAAGGACTTCTTTAAAACCTGTGTATATTTTGAAGGGATTCTATGGTTTGATATCCGCACTTTGAAAACTGATGTTTTGTGGCCTATGTCCTTTTCTTGTTTGACTGTGGTGTGTTTTAATAGTCCACCAATGTCTTCCAAAGCTCAGATCTGATTGAAAAACGCCAAGTTTGTTTTGTTTTTGTTTTTCATGTTTGTAATCAAAGTAACAAGAAAAACCATCCATGTTTTTGTTTTTCAAATCCTTCAGCTGGTTCTGCACTTTGTATGCGTGACTGTAATGACAAAATTGAACATTTTATTTTTTCCCACGTTTCTTGTTTTAAATTTGATTTAATTCATTGGCAACTTGAATTTGGTGTTTAACTAACATTCAGAGTCATGACATTGGAACACGTGAGTATAATGATTCTAAAAGTACGTTTGGCAGTGTACCAAGATATTACAACAACTTCCGTATTCATACAGGTTACGTTTTCAGGTAAGATACAAGCTATTTTTTGGGCTGGTTAAGATGTTCATATAGTTTATGTTCCAAATGAATATTTCTACAGAAAGTTTTTGCGAATATTTTTTTTTAACTATTAGAAGAATTTATTTTTCTTTTCGAAATCAGTGATATACTTATTTCATAATAAGTAATAATACATAATATAAATATTATGCTGATATACTTGATGAAAGGGTTGTGATAATTTCTTGCTACGAGAGATGGACAGAGGTTCTAATGCTGGGTTTTATTGTATATATCCTACATTTGATTGAATCCATCTTCCCATCTCAGGTAGGGAATTTCGAGTTTCTTCTTTACACTCGTAAAGCTATGTGCAAAAAATATTTTAGTCCTGAGGCATCTTTTTGTAATGAAAACTTTACAACAACAACAAAAAATAAGGATGAATTATAAATAACCAAAAATTGATTAAGAAAAAAACAAAACATTCTTCAAAAATGTGGAAAAAAATAGACTCTTTAAGAACTGCTTTTCAACATAGATAGCATTTGGAGAAAGACGCTACAGAACTAATTAACCAACCCAGAAATTTCCAAAAATTACGAAATTTGTAGATACACTTACCAATTTAAAACATATTTGCCCAGAGACGTAAATTCTCCCACCAATGTAAATTGACTCTCAAGGAAATTTGCCGTAGATTCTGAATTATATTTGACTCGTATCATCATTTTTAATTTACTGAAGATTCCTGTTTTGAAGACCGGAAAATGCTGTAGTTAAGAGACTGTCACATTAATAACAAACATCGATAAACTTCTATTACAATCCATATTTAATCACTAAATTTCGTTTTCTTTCAGCAAAAAAACTTCTTCAGGTGATGGAGGACAGGAAAATTTTATCCCTCTTCCTCAAAAATTCGTCATATAGTGATTAAATGTGGATTGTAATAGAAGTTTATCGATGTTTGTTATTGACTTGAAGTGAAGAGATTTGAGTTTTCGAAAAGACTGTCAAATTGTTTTCTAATAAAGAATTTTAGAACATGTAACTAAAATTTCCTATTGGTGAGCTTTATTTATCAATATTTTTTTTAGTAACAAAACAGGTGTTTGATGATGAAATAATTCCATTCGAAAATGAATCAGTCATTTAAACTAATATTAGAGTGAGCGATGAAAATTCAGATTGATATATTTGACTGCATTTCTTGCCAGATTATATCGAAAGACAACAGAGGTTATTCTGTTTTTTTACTGACAGTGAGTTAAAAAACTAGATTAGCATCATTGGCCCACCTGTCACCTGCTAATTGACTAGAGCATGATTAAAATATTTTTTTTTTCCCTCACATCCATCTTTGGTGAAAGATGCATTTTTATTTCAAGTCTCTTTAAGATCAAATTAAATGGATCAGAATAGCAGATTATGGATGGCAATAAAGCATTGTTATTGGATTTCCATTTTTTTTTTACTTTTTGGAAGGATTGTTCAAATGGAGACTTAATTTTCAAATAACTTGAACTCTGCTGGAAGAAATGATAAAAATTAGACTGACTATCAAAACTTATCTTGGGTCAGCCAACTGTTAAAAAACAATAATTATTTGATATTTATGAAAGACTTATTTATTTTAATAATTTAATGCATAGAATTAAAAAATAAATAATGATGCAACTCAGATATTCTATAAATTGTGCTTTCTAAGACTCAGACAATGGAAATGGTAGCTGCTTTGCCTCAAATGACTTTCTAAGAAGTTTCAAAATGACGGAGTTACTGGAAGGTTGAGGCCGATTATGGAATAGTGAAACTAACCAGATTTATGACCTTTAGTAGATTATTTCGAAAATTAAGCTTATCGGATATCATCAGGTGATCACTTGGCATCAGTATTTAAACACTTAGCTGGTCAGAAACAGAACAGTGATATAAGGCGTGCCTCAGTAGAATATGGAAGTGATCGCCCATAACCCCCCCCCCCCCCCCCAAAAAAGGAATGAATATTCAATTCTTTTAATGCAGTTAGTTGAAATCTCTTTTTTTTTCTTTTTCTGGAATTACGGATAGTGAACAGGTTTAAGAAAACACTTGAAGGAAAAACATAAAAGTCAAAAGCTTTAAATTTTATATAAATTTTCACTTCTTATTTAATATAAATTTTCCTATTTCACTTATTCCCGAGTTAATAATTATATCCTCAAGATAGCTATATATCTGTGCTGAACCAATATAGATATACAGAAAGTGCCAAGTGCATCTAATGAAGGGATGGACAAACTACGGCCCGCGGGTTAAATAATAAGTTTTCCAACCACCTATCTAACAATCTCCTTGTAAGAGAGTTGTTTTTTGTTTTTGTTTTTTATACACTTTCCAAAGCTGTAGTCTGTTTCAGATGAAAAAATCATCCATTATGAAATCTTCTTGCTTAATTTGAATTCTTTTTTTCAAGATTTTTAAGAATATTGAGCTCGACCTGCATATTTTTAGCCAATTAATGTGGATTATGAAACAGTGTGGAATTGATTTAACTGCAATGCAACCCTCAAAATGAAGCAGGCTTTTTTAAACACAATGAAACTGGATTTTTATAAAACCATGCCAAAATACTTGGTAAAATCATGCCTAAAAATATATGGCAATGTTTGCATTCTCCTTTTTCATGCGAACAAATGTTGTCAACCTTGAAACTTAAGCAAAGTGATCAAACAGACTTACTGATGAGTCTTCTCTCTTGAGAATCATCTCCTCTCACACCCCATCATATAAATCTTCTGAAGGAACTGGAAATCAATTTCGTAGGTATTTATGATTGTTTTACATTCTCAGTATATCTAAACTTATTCATGTCGGTGTATTCCTTATCTGTCTTATTAAATGAATTTTGAAGAAAAAATAATGAATAAAAGTCTTTGGCTCTTCTAAAAATTTGGTTTTTCATTTGGCCCTCCTGTAAATAAATTTACCCATCCCTGGTCTAGTACGTCATCTCAGGATGTTACTATGCCACAGTTTTGTAAAGTCCTGTTGTGGCTCCTTGGACTGGACATGGCGGAAAACTTTGGATAGTTTAGTAGAGATCAGTGATTGCTATCGGGGCAGTGTAAACAATTCGATGAACTCTAATACAGTGACCAATCACCAGCTAAACCTTTTTGGCGTTTAAAGATTTTAAGTGGAATAACTATTTCATGGAAAAAAAAAAATACACACTTCTTGAACTACAGCAAAACAATTCCCTATAAAAGTAATACAATTAATTCATTTCCAGCTTTGTTTAATTTGTTAAACGAAATTGTTCTTTATAAATATTGTTTTTAAATTGTAAGCACCGCTTACACTTCTTACATGGAGGATTCACCACTAGTGACGACTGTCCACTTCATACTGTTCACATGTGCTTATGTTGCTTCCTTCATCCCGTTTGACAAGGTTAAGTATAGGGGATGATCAAGTCTTATGCTTTTTTTTGTTGAACATTTTTGACATCGGCCTACGTATCCCTTCCAAACAATCTAAATACATACTGTAGTTGCCAGGGAATTTGTTCGAAACCTTTCTATGATTATAAAACCTGGAAATATTGAATTGCAGCAAGGATAAATATCATATTTATAGAACTATCTTTGTTCAACTACACAGTTGTTACTGAAGTGTTTACAAAGTTGAATTTCCGTTTGTCAATCTGCTGTGTTCTCCTGTAACTCATATCTCTCAATCATCAGCTTGACCCACAAGAATCAAATAATTCCTTAACGAATGAGCCTAGATTTATTCTTTAATTGACAGCAGATTGTATGTCTGGACAGAGAGAAGAGGTATAGGAAACTGCGACTAACCATACAACAATATCAACAGAATTTCTTTGGTTTTAAGTGGACTGGAGTTTTCATTGAATGCCTCCATAACCTCCAAGGTGATTACATGCCTTCATTGTTTGCATTCTCGTCCAAAATATTTTGTATTGTCTTTATTTTTAGAAATAAATTTAATGCTTAGTTTTTCAAATTAAAAAAAAAAAATAATACTGCCAAGTAAGTTTTCGCCAAGTGCTTCCCTTATTCTAACAAGTGGAATTCAAATTAAATTATCACAACAAACAGATAAATTAGACCCAAAAGCTCATAACTTTGTTACAAAACAGTAATAATAATAATAATAATAATAATAATAATAATAATAAATAAAACTAATCTGTTACACCACAAAGTGCCATCTTTTAAATATATAGCAGTAAACATACTAGGATTAAAATGTAATACCTTTCTTTCTGTTCCTATTGAATTTAAAATTAAACAGTCTCCATTACACTGATTTGTGGTTTTTATTTTGAAATCCTTAATAACCTTAAGTTTACTCCTTGTTATATTGATGTTTTTCTAGTAATGAACTGATGCTATTCAAAACTTTTGGTCTGTTAGATAGCAATTTGAATAGGAACAAAGTCGTCTCGGCTTTACATATCTTAATGCTTAAATCCCGAAACCTTATTGTTACGCTTTGATAGGAATAACACTTTAAGGGGGAGATGAAAAAAAAAAAGTTGTTTTCTTTTGTTATTGTTTTGTGAGAAAGGCTTAGATTTTGTACTTTCTTCAGCATTGACACAAGGCTTGAGTTTATCTCTCTGCTTGTTATAGTATTTTAATGTTAATACTGGTTCTTTTTGAGTTACGAAACTTAGGCTTAAGATTAAGCTTTTTGTATTTTTAATTTGTTTTTATTTATTGAACAAAAACATTTTTTTTTTGAAATGCAAAGAAATATAAAGATAAAAGAAGCAGCCCATAAAATTATTATAAGAGTCTTGTTGAATCACTCGTATTGATACATTATCTCGACAAATTGATATATATGCAGTATTTGAGAACAATAGAACTGTAAAAATTAAAGATCCACTGAGCTATTTTTGGAATTTTCGTACCGAGAATCAAAACCAGACTGTTTCAACCTGCCAATTTGATTTGCCCAGTACTCATAGCTCAGTGGGATCAAAAGAAACATACAAAGCTCAGTGGATCTTTAATTGTTGTGCGTTTTTATCTTTATTGTTTCTTAATAAGATTCTTACGAACTTTAAATTTTTCAAATAGAATAACCTTGTTTCATTTTTTCTCAGTTGATGTTTAAAAAATATCATTGGGAACTGCATTGTAAAATTTCGTAGCGGAAGCGTTCAATAATATCACAATTTTTTTATCTCATAACAATGGATTCTCTTCTCCTTGGTTCTGAATGTGGACGAATATTTTATTGCGATAATCAGCGAGAATTACCTGAAATTATACAGCAGTGCCGCAGGGGTTAAACGAGACATCCCAGTTGTATTATAGCCGAGAGCTAATAAAATTTTTGATCATCTCTCATAGCAGTACAAAGTATGAACTGTTTCAAAAGTTAGCGTAAGACACGTGTCACAATACAAAGACCATTTGCAGCTCTGGGTAGATTGGTAGGGAAAATAGCGATGGTTCCCGAGCTTCTTTTGTTGGATTGTGGTTGCCGAAAATGTTAATCAATGTTTTTGGCGGATTGTATTCACCTTCATATGTTGATCAGTCGGTCGAGCAGCGAGCGTAATCTCGTTCAAAGCAAAATCAAATTCTGATCTGTTCCATCTGATAAGAAGGGTCATTCTTATTATTGAACTGCCAACTAGTCGCCATCGTCTTGATCTTACCAAATAATGATCTTGCCGGCCACACATTGAAATGCCTGCCTAGACCAAGGAATTGTCCCATCTATAAGTATGTCTCTTGTAGATGTTTGATGTTCGTATTCCTTTTTCTTTCCTGATCAGTATCCATCTGATATCGTCTTAGCAAATTTTGACCGTTAGTAATAAGACTTTGAGAACGATTGATTCACGATCTAGTCACAGTTTTTTTTGTGGACCAATTCAGTTGCTTTCTGTTTTGCATGCAATGAAGAGCATTAAAGATGTCAATGAACATAAAGACCACCTTCGTGAAACCTTTTGTTAATTGAGGAGGTTGGGAAAAAAAACATGGTTCGAGGAGTTTCATGGATGTTGGGGGAAAAATTAAAATAATGTTGGACCACGTCTTGAACTGTAAATCGATGATACCTGTCGTTTTTTTTCCTGTTGTTGTCCCGCTAGTCATAGAAACATTATTTATCTCGAAATCGATGGTATATTCTGTTGACTACACAAGAGCACCCATTTAGACGATCTCTTCCTGTGACTGCCTTTCTTTAATCCATCCATTCACTCTTCATCTCAAATTTCCTGGTAAATATCATTATATAACAAAAACATTACCTTTTAGGGAATAAGTCAGTTTCAGTGAACAGAAATGCTACTGAAATATCAAATATCTTTAGTCTCAAACATTTTTATAAATTAAAGCAATATGAAGACTGCTATCATGGCATTTATTTAAATTTGTGCAGCTTCTAACATCAATTACACCTTCATTTTGTTTCAATTGACTTCTTTATTTTTTTTATTTAAATCAAAATTACCGAGATGCAATGTAGTATAATTATGGCCATATTTCGTAAAACGTGGCCGTAATGTCGTCCGCTAATTACATAAAAGAATGCATTTATGGAAAGCGAAGGATGGTTATTTATTTATAACCTACAGAACGGAATATGAACATAAATTGTTTCAGGAAGAAGCGTCTGAGTTGCAGGATTCAGAAATTTTTATAAATAAAATATAAAAAAAAGTATATTAAAATAAAATAAACTTTTAAATTGTATAAGAAGTCTTACAAAACCGTTGCAAATCTAAAGTTTTATCTTTGAGCAAGTAATTTCTGATTAAAATATTCTGCATTCTCCCTTCTATATATTTCAGAATTCTTATTAGTTGTCCAATTTAGACATTGGTTTATTTTCTCGTCATAATAATGAATTTTTATTTAGGTGTTCGTTTTTAAAATGAATGTGACAGAAATTTTTGGATTTTAAGCAAATTTGTTTTAATCTCCTAGTTTTAATAATAGATTTTTTTCCTCGAATTCATTTGTAAAAGATTTATGGCAGTGTTAAAATATAGAAACATTTCATGTTTCGATATTAATTATAGTCTAGGAATTGCTTTTGATATATGTACTGTATATTGTTACAGGCCAAGTGTTGTAGACTAAACTTTTTCTGTGGAAAGTTAAATGAAAATAAATATTAGTAATTTAGTTTGGGGCTCCCCCTCCAAATTCTACGAAAATATGATCCTTAAGGTGCAAAAATATTTTCTAAAATTTGTGGATAAGAAACCACGACACTATTCTACCCACTCTCATAATACAAAATTATCCCCTTCTATCAAATCTATAAATTACAGTTAACCCTACTCACTCTTAAACTATTATACAAGAATCTTTGCTCATCTGTTACACTAGAAACCACTTCACTCTCTCACTCTTATAACACAAGAACGACTCCGGCCCTACTAATACCTAAAACCAGCTCCAACTACGAAAGAAGAGCAGTCAGCTACACAGCTCCCAATCTTTATAATAAGCTATTAGGACCTGTCGTAGTCTGGCTCAGCTGAAGACAAAACTAAAGAATCACTTCTCCTCACCAAGTAATTTCCCAACAAAAGTTCCATACTTGAATCAGCTCCCCACCCTTCCTTCCATATTTCCTATACTCTTCTTTGCATACCCTTTTTTCCTTCCATTGTTCCGTGTACTCTTCTTTTCGCATCCTTCCTTCCTTCCTTCCCTACACTCTTCTTTCCCCACTCTTCCTTCATTCCATGCTTCCCTATACTCTTCTTTCTCCACCTTTCCTTCCATGCTTCCCTATACTCTTCTTTCCCCACCCTTCCTTCCTTCCATACTTCCCTATACTCTTCTTGCCCTACCCTTCCTTCCTTCCATGCTTCCCTATACTCTTCTTTCCCCA